>CM062804.1:49414786-49762508 GCA_031772625.1 Pinus tabuliformis | reverse complement strand
GGGATGATAGAAGTACTTAGTTGGAGTTGGGTGCCTTGTAGCTTGAAAAGTTTTTGCCAAAGTTACTGGTGAAAGTCAGATCATGATCAGACACAATGGAAGTGGGCATGCCATGCAGTTTGAAGATCTGGTCCATGAAAGCTTGAGCCACCAAAGTGGGGGTAAATGGGTGGGGTAGAGCACAAAAATGAGCATATTTAGAAAGTCTGTCCACAACCACCATGATGATTGATTTGTTGCCTGACTTCAGGAGACCAGTAATGAAATCCATAGAAACATCTGTCCAGACGAGGCAGGGATTGACAATGGTTGTAAGGTGCCTGGTAACTTGAACGTTTCTCCTTTGTGGCGTTGACACACCTCACATTCAGCTACAAAAGTAAGAATGTCAGTTTTCATGCTGTCCAAAAGAAAGAACGACGAGTGCGAGCATAAGTCTTCTGAAAGCTGCATGGCCTGCAGTGGGAGATGAGTGCAACTCTACCAAAATGCACGTTTTGAGGGTGGATGTCGGCGATATAACTACTCTATCCTTGTAGTGAAGAATCTCATCCTTCCAAGAGTAGCCAACTGAGGAATTAGGATCTGCTCTCAAGTTATTAATGAGTTGGGAGAGAGAGGGGTGTGAAAACCATTCCTTGCAGGCTTCTTCAATCCAATCTGGTATGGGAAGAGAGATTGATAGCAGGGTGCTTTCATCCTCAAATTGGCATGATAAAGCATCTGCTACTACATTGTCACGCCCTTTCTTGTAAATTATCTCATAATCATATCCCAACATTTTGGCCAACCATTTATTTTGTTGGGGCGAGGATAGACATTGCTCCAAAAAATATTTGAGGCTTTGATGGTCTGTACGGATTTGGAAACGTCACCCCAATAAGTATGGTCGCCAGGTATCTACTACATGTAATATGGCCATCATCTCCTTCTCATAGGTAGATTGTCCCAGATGTTTCCCACTTAGTTGTTGGTTGGTGAAAGCCAAGGGTTGACCTTCCTGCATTAAGACAACACCAATACCAGTACCTGAAGCATCACATTCAATCACAAAAGATTTGGTGAAGTCGGGTAGTGCCAATACGGGAGTGGAAGACGAGGCTTGTTTGAGAGCCATAAACGCCTATGTGTTGCATCAGTCCATAGGAATGCATTTGGCTTTAAGGGACCTTACTTGCATCCTTATTATGTTGGATTGAGCTTAAAAACATATCACTTATGCTCTTTGGGTGGAGTATTAGAGATTTCCTTGAGACAAAGGAAGGAGTACATTAGCTTGGAGAGACATCTACAAGTCAAAGTTCACTGGGTTGTAACTTCTCCTAATCCATTTAATGCAAAGTTCTCTTGTTTCCTTATACATTTGTACCATTTATGATTACAATTATATTCAATGTTTATGATTCATTGAATGGAGGAATTAGCATAGATCTACTTGTTTGTGTGGTGTTTGCTTGTCTTGCTTGTGTTGCAAGTGTAGATCGAAACACTTGGAGTGGGAAAAAAAGAGTTAAAGCAAGGATAATGGGAATTCAAAACATAAAATAGATATACATAGAGATTTTCCCCTGGATCCCAAACCAGGACTACCAGATTGATTTTTCATTATATTCCTTTCAATGTTACAATACATATATATACATGCTGAAGCATCCATAAACCCCAATCCATTAACCCTGGATTAGAACATAACCATAGTTCCCTTGACCGGATCTACAAAATACCATGGACAGAAAACCATCATGCCCAAAACCATGTGCAAAATCCATGCACAAAACCATAGGTAGGACCCCGTGCAGGGGGGCTACTACGCATGGGGTAGTCATGGAAAGAATATAACACACACCCAACATTCTCCCACTTGTTGTTTTATTTCCACAGGAGAGCTTAGTCATTGATCTAACCCTGTAACGCCCATTGTTTCTCTACACCAAGAGAACTTCTCAGTGCTCACAGACTTTGTCAATGCATCTGCAATATTCTTCAAAGTGTCCACCTTTACCAACAACACCTTTTTGTCCTCAACCATATCCCTCACAAAGTGATACTGAACATCAATGTGCTTTGTCTTTGAATGATAAGCAAGGTTCTTTGCCAAGAAAATTGCACTTTGGCTATCACATTATATCCTTATAGCTCGTTGTACCAACCCCATACTTGAACACAATCTTTGCAACCAAACTGCTTCCTTGCTTGCATGAGTGGTTGTCATGTATTCTGCCTCTATAGTTGAAAGTGCCACTACAAACTGTCTCTTACTCATCCAACTGACTGCACCTCCAAACATGTTAAATACATACCCACTTGTAGATCTTCTCTGACCTAGTTCTCCATTCCAGTCTACATCAACAAATCCACAGATGTTGAAAACTCTATCCAATGCTGGTCTTCATTGGTAGCATAGACCATAATCACTAGTGCCACGCAAATACCTAAAAACCCACTTCACTGTTGTCTAATGCTCCTTCCCAGGTTTTGATATAAACCTGCCCAATAGTCCCACTGCATGTGCAATGTCTGATCTAGTACAAACCATTGCATACATCAGGGTATCAACTGCACTTGCATATGGAACACGGGACATGTCCCTCTCCTCTTCTTGTATCTTGGGACACTGTTCAGTAGATAACTTTACACCTACAGGAATAGGAATCTTCACTGGTTTACTATCCTGCATATTAAACCTCTGCAGTATTGTCTCGACATATTTCCTCTGGTTTAACCAAAGCTTTCTCTTTGCCCGATCTCGTTTAATTCCATGCCCAAAATATAGTTTGTAGCACCAAGGTATTTCATGTCGAATTTGGAGGAAAATTGGGTCTTCAAATCCTGGATAATTTCTTTGCCATTTCTAACCAACAACATATCATCCACATACAAGACCAAATAAATAACACGGTCACCAAAAAATAAAAAATACACACAAGGATCTTTTTTGCTTCTGGTGAATCCAAGTCCCCATATATATGTATCAAATTTTTGATACCACATCCTTAGTGATTGTTTTAACCCATACAAAGACTTTTTAACCTGCATACCAATTCTTTCTTACCCTTCACCACAAAGTCTTCAAGTTGCTTCATGTAGATCTCTTCTTCTAGATCCCCATGAAGAAATAATGTCTTCACATCCATCTTGTCTACCTCAAAATCAAAAGCAGCAACAACAGATAAAAGTAATCTAATAGAAGATACCTTAGCAACAGGAGAAAAAATATCACCAAAATCAATTCCCGACACATAGCAATAACCTTTCGCTACCAACCAAGCTTTGTATTTCTCCACCTTGCTTTCTGCATTCATCTTCTTCTTAAACACCCATTTTCTGTCAATGGGTTTCCTTCTAGTCGGCAACTCCACCAGATCCCAAACCTCATTTTTGTGCAAAGATGCCATTTCATCAACCATGGTCTCTTTCCAGAGTTTGCCATCCTCTAAATCTACTGCTTCCCTCACAGTTCTAGGATCATCATCAATAATAGATAAAGAAAAATTTGAATAGAAAACATATGCACTATACCTTTCTGAATACCTTCTTTCTTGAACTGATCTTCTGACACCTGGAGTTTGCGGCTCTTCATCTTCTGATTCCTCTTCTATTATAGAGTCTGATTCTTCCTCCTTTATCTCAAACTATATCTTCTCAGGTTCCTTTGGTAGGACTTCATGTTTAATAACATATTTCACCTCTCTAAACACCACATCTTGGCTATACACAACCTTCCTTGTTTTTGGGTTCCAAAGCTTATAACCTTTTAAACCATCCTTATACCTAATAAAGATGCACCTTTCAGATTTACTATCCAACTTGGTTATTTTCTCCTTTGGAACATGTACATATGCATCACATCCAAATACCCTCAGATGTGAAAGAGAGGGTTTCTTACTAGTTCATACCTCATGTGGAGTCTTATCCTCCAACGCTGATGAAGGTGATCTATTGACCAGGTAACATGCAGTCTCCACTGCCTCTACCCAGAATTCATGTCCTAACCCGACACCACTGAGCATGCTTCTTTCCTTTTCCATCAATGTCATGTTCATTCTTTCTACAACTCCATTTTGTTGAGGTGTGTATGGAGTAGTCTTCTATCATGTTATACCACACTTCTTACAGAACTCTTCAAATTCCTTCTTGCAAAATTCTCCATTGTTATTTGTCCTCGACACCTTTATCTTCTTCTCTATATGGTTTTCCACCAGAGCCTTAAATTCTTTAAACCTGTCAAAGACTTCAGATTTCTTCCCGAGGAAATATATCCATGTATTCCTTGAGAAGTCATATATAAATGATACATAGTACACATACTTACCCAGTGATGGAACCAACACAGGTCCAAACACATCACTGTGTGAAATCTCTAATATTTGTTTTACCCTCTTACCACCAGAGGGGAAACTCACCCGATTTTGCTTCCCATATACACAATTTTCACAGAAATCAAAATCCAGAGATAAATTAGACATACCTTCTACCATACCATTACCATGAAGTATTCAAAGGCCCTTCTCTCCAATATGTCCAAGCCTTTGATGCCATAGCATGGTCTTTTCTCCAAAGACCACTAGATTTTCTGCTCCACTTTCAAGAACCACAGAATTGTTGCACCCATCAATAACAGTGCTACCCTGAAGCTTGTATAGAGTTCCAATCCAAACTCCCCGCATCAATACCAGTGCTCCTCGAACCATCTTGCAAGTATCTTTCTCGAACATTGTTTTTACACCTGCATCATCCAACTTGCTTACAAAAATAAGATTTCTAGCTAATGCAGGAATATGTAGAACACTCGAAAGTGTTCTAATCCTTCCACCTTGCAACTTCAACTTGAGTTTTCTGCGACCAAAGATTCTAGCCTTCTTGTCATCCCTATGAAGAACATCACCACCATCATATTTCTCATACTCGCAAAACCACTCTCTATGGGGAGTGAAGTGAAAGGATGCACCTGAGTCAATCAACCATGCCTCATGATCTACATGTGTAATTGAAGAAGAAGCCAAGTACACATCCCCACCTTCATCTGAGGTGGTTTTTGCCTCTGTAGAAGGAGCATCATCAGATCCCTTTCCTTTCTTAGGAGCTTTAGATTTACAGTCCTTTTGAAGTGCCCTTTCTTTCCGCATTTCCAGCACACCTTTACAGGTTTTCCTAGAGATTTAGATCTCCCACTCGAGGACTTATTTTTGTTTATGTTCTGGGACTGTCCTCGTATAGACAAGGCATCACCATTCTGGCCCTCCATATTTTTCCGTCTCATCTCCTCCGACAACAAGGATGAGACTATTTCATCAAACTGCAAGGAAATTGCATTGATACCTATTGCAACAACCAGACTATCCCACGAATTTGGTAGAGAACACAACAAACTGATGCACTTATCTTCATTTGAAATTTTAATATCAACATATAATAATTGGCTTACCACAGTATTAAAGGCGTTCAGATGCTCTGTCATCGAGTCTCCATCTTTCATCCTCAGGTTATACAAAGTTTTCCGTAGGACCATTTTATTCAAAAAATACTTAGATTGGTACAAAGTCCCTAACTTATCCCACAAATCCTTCGCCGAAGCTTCCCCTGATACATTAAACAATACTGAATCTGAGACACACAATCGTATTGTGCTCTTTGCCTTCCGATCCAACTTCACACAGTCATCAGCTAACATTGTTGTTGGTTTAGTACCCAGATCTACCGCGATCCACTGACTTTTATCCACCAGCAGATCCTCCCCTGTGACCCACACATATACTGGGATAGACTATTTACGAAAAAGGAATACTTTAGTTGAACATGACTAAAAGGTTCTCTTGAGTATTGTTTTATGCCTTTTCGAACTCAAGAGACTAAATTTACAAAAAGGAACCTTTGGAGTTTTCTTTTTCACCTATTTTTCAAACTCTCTAAACATGAAAAAGAAGTCAAGTTACACCTTTGCTGGACTCGTAAAAACATCAAACAACGTTGGACTCATCAAACATGACGAGACCAAACCACTCCTTAGGGTTCGTTAAAAATACTCAGAAGGATTCATCTGAAGGATGAACTTATAGATCAAGCATATGTTATCCTCCTAAAGATTTTCAAAAATAAAGAGGTATTGGCCAGAAATGGTTGGGGAAATTGGGAAAATGGGGTACTTAACCTATTAATGGCAGTGAGTTTCTCTTGAACATGACACTCTTTCACTTCATCTCCATGATTATTGGGTTGGGAAATCTACTTGCCTCTTTGGTTAATCATACCATGTTAAAAGCCTTCATAATCAGTTTTGGGTCAATGTTGCCAACTCCATAAAGTGTCGTTGATATGTTCAAGAGAATTCCTTTAGTTGATATCTTCTACATAGTAAGCCTTCATTCATGTCTGTCATTCTTGAACCAACTTTTCATCAACATCATTCTGTCTCAAATCTTGATACATGTTTCGTGTTGTTGATGGGGGATACATCAAGGCCCTCCTCCGACGAGTCGCTTCCTATTGACATCAACTCATTATCTAGGAAGTTGACTTAGAAACTCCCTTTTCTACCTTGTAACATGCATACATCAATGGAAAGTCCTCATTCTCAATGACCGGCCCTCATCATTGGCCTTTGACCGAAAGATTCTATGTGGTGTTCGAATTAAACTCATCCATTCACACCACATAGATTGTACTATAGTACCTTGAGAGCCATTAACATCATTGGTGGTTTCTCTCGCGTCTGTTAACAACTTACATCATTGGTCGGTAATCAGATGGTGTCTACCATGTTCGACTTCAGCTCATTTATTCACATGGTTAGACTCGTACATCAAGTGATCGAGTGAATGAGATAGAAGACCCTAGATCTAGTTTCATCCATCTGGGCTATGTTTCAGGATTCATACAAGATCACAAAGTATGATGGCTATGATCATTTAGACTCTCATCCAAGCATGGGTCCACCCTCTATCATATGTAGACGAGACTTCTTGATCATTATACATCTAATATTGGCTTATATGCTGAGTATGGGTATGCCTAACTCAGGAATGCTATCATGATGTAATATGTATTGTAACAGATGATGATCTTGACCTTGCTACTTGTGCTCCAGACTTGTCTCATGGAAAAGCACTTTAGTCCTCAATCATGATTTCTGACTTTGTACTTTGGGGGACAATTGGTTATAGACCATTTTGCCGCACTTGTCGCACATAAGTGTCACACTTTCATTATTCTGTCACACTTGGGTTACTTGGCATACTTGAGTTATACTGTTATGCTGGACCTAATGGCCTATAAATTGGGTTAATCATCATCCTTTATCAACTTGCAATCATCCCCCACAAAGCTTTAATCATTCTCTTTCTGGAAGTACAAGACAAACTAGAAACTAAGGTCAAAATCCTTGATTCTAGGGCCAGTGCAGGTACCATCACTGTGCCCCTGTGCCCCAGAGTAGCTGTAGAACTGAGCAAAAGTGTTGCCAACGTAGTCCAATTGTTGCAGGTGTATTGGTTCTGTATTTTCGGGAAACAAGATATTTTATCTCAAAGATTCCACTTCTAGAATCTTCTGAAGCAGTTTCAACCATTTACTATAAAAAATGACCTTGAACTCCTATGATCATGGGATTACCTTCATCTCTTAAGTTGATTTCCCACCTTTCATGGATCTCAAGCCTAGATTGGTAAAACCCAAAACTACCATTTCATCCTATAAATTTACCCTCTTCTAAGAGCTCAAGGTTGGCTTTAGAGGACCTTACTTGCATCCTTATGTTGTTGGATTGAGCTTAAAGACATATCACTTATGCTCTTTGGGTGGAGGATTGGAGATTTCCTTGAGACAAAGGAAGGAGTACATTAGCTTGGGGAGACATCTACAAGTCATTGATCATTAGGTTGTAACTTCTCCTAATCCATTTAATGCAAAGTTCTCTTGTTTCCTTATACATTTGTACCATATATGATTACAATTGTATTTCAATGTTTATGATTCATTGAATGGAGGAATTAGCATAGATCTACTTGTTTGTGTAGTGTTTGCTTGTCTTTCTTGTGTTGCAGGTGTAGATCGAAGCACTTGGAGCAGGAGAAAAAGAGTTCAAGCAAGGAGAAAGAGACTTCAAAATCCAAGTAAGTCCTTCTTCTTCATGTTAATTTCTCTAAAGGAATACAAGTGTGCTTTTCCCCCTTGTTGTTACTAGGCTAGCCACTAGGTCTAGGGTGTTTTTTTCTCTATCTATAGAGGAGAATTTTCCATATAACAATGATTAATGTCCTTAAAGACATATAAGATCTACCAAACCTATAGGAAGGTAAGAGATTAATTTAATTTATTTAAAATTTTAGTCTTATGTTTGAAAAGAACTCAGTGAAGTGTTCATAGATCACCATAGTTTTGATAACTTTGAAGGTCAAGTAGGTTGGCAGTGTGACAAATATTTTAAAAACTAGTTCAAATGTGAGTATAAGACACGAAATCTAAGATAAAGTGCTTTTAATATTCAACCCTCTAGTATTTCTAGGTGACATATTGTTCCATCCCATGGCATTCTGGGAATTAACCAATGTCCAGTTTCACTATAGAGCTCATGAGAATTTGTTCTTATCTTATCAATGTTCATTTTATTCTTTAGAAAGATAATTTTGGTTTTGGATATTGGGGTTGATCACCTCTTTTTACTATCTTCATTTCCTTTTACCATCTAACTCTTTATTGCCCCAAAAAATCTCCTTAAATTGGGAGTAATATTGTTTTTAATATTGTCCTTATTCTACAAGATGATATCCTCCTTTACCCCCCAATGGGTCATGCTTAGGCATCCTTATAATAACCTTACTTAAGTTAAAGTTGGAATTCTTGGTTAGAGTTAGAAGCAATTTTAGAAAACCTCTTGGCTTTCATGTTGTATAAATTCTTCTTATACATAGGATACCTATTCATAGCCATGCTTTCAATGGGGCAAAGGCTTGCTTTAATCAAGAGGATATGGTAGGGAGTATTTCCTTTAATCTTGATGTTGTAGGTTATAAGTTACTTTTGGATCTATTCAATCTTCCTCCGCGACTGTTTGGATAAAGTGCAACCCCACATTTCACATCTATATAAAATAGCGAGAGTGACGAGAGTCTTGAAGAGGATTTTTTTTTAAATTCCATATCCAAAGATCAACCAAATGAAAAATACTTTTAAGAGTGTAGTAAGCTTTCCAACCTCCATTTATCATTTTCTCAATGCTATAATTCCAATTGAACTTATGATGGATGTCTATTCCCAGATTTTTGTCTCAAGGAACTTACTCCAGGTAGTTGTTGTCATAAAGGAAAGGATTTTAGGTGCTCCTTTTGGATTTAATTATCATGACTTTAGTTTTTTCGGTATTAATAGTCATGCCCATATTGGAGAAGAAATCTTGAAGGATTCATAATTGCTTACCCATAGCATAATGGATCTATACCAAAAGGACATTATCATTGACATAAAGGAGAAGAGTTATGACTATACTAGTGAGTGTGGGGCCAACACAACCTACATCTTTCAAACACTCTTCTAACTTATCAATATATATGCAAAAAAGGGTAGGGGATAAGGGACACCCTTGCTTGACTCTAATATTGCATTTAATTTCTTTTAACCAACCCTTAGTGGACCTAATCTCGAAAATAAAATTCTTTTACATCCTTGTCATAGCTAACCTCAACTTGAGAGGAGCCATAATCTCTTCTAGCCTATTCCATAATGTTTTCCTAGGAAATGTGTCAAAATTTTTTCTAAAATCAGCGAAATAGTAAAAGAAATCAACTTTATTATTGTGACATTCCTCTGCAATTATCCTAAAAGTAACAAGATGGCCCACCATTGAATGATATATCAGAAACCCGACTTAGTCTTTAACTCTTTTACCATGGATTTCAAGTCAAAGGCTAATCTTCTTTTCCAAAATAAGGTCACATAGATTAGTTAAAATGTGGCTATTACAATGGTCATGTAATTAGATGGAATTCTTTTATCCCCACTTTTAAAGATTGACATAAAAAGGCTCTACCCCTAAGGCTTAGGGAGCCTTGCCTCACTACCAAATTGAAGAGCTTATGTATGT
The DNA here is from genome assembly GCA_031772625.1 of Pinus tabuliformis. NCBI lineage: Eukaryota > Viridiplantae > Streptophyta > Pinopsida > Pinales > Pinaceae > Pinus > Pinus tabuliformis. The sequence goes on along the minus strand of CM062804.1, from coordinate 49,752,433 downwards.
GAGGGATGAGGATATGCCGGAAGTGGACTGAAGAGGCGGAGCTGCGCGCGGGGAGATAGGGTTTTTTTTTTTTTTTTTTTGCTCCTGCTGCCGCCGTTGGGGTGAGGAGGCTGGGCCGCCCCGGGCTCTGGCGGCCCTTCTAGTCGCCTTTGCTTGGAGTTTCGTCGCCATTACCGTGCTGCCGGTGGTCGGTTTGGGGTTCGAAGTTTTCGGCTGGGGTTTTGATCGATCCCATTTGTTTTTTCGGTCCTGCACAGCCTGAGACGGTGTTGCATCTTCGGCCCCATTTCCTCCCGCTGACCCGTATCATTTTCCTCGGTTTCGGCTCTGAGTTTCAGGTTTGGTGGTCTGCTCGTCTTGGATCTGATCAGTGTTTCGAGGAATCTTTCGCTTGTGTTGCGTGGTTGTGGTGTGTGCCTATGCCTTGAGGGTTTCGGCGGCCCTCTGCTCGTCCCTTCCGTGCGGCTCTGCTTGGCGGTTTTCAAAGGAGCTGGTCTTTTGGTATTTTTGCCCTGAGCTGCGGATCTGGAGCGGGGTTTTATTTTGGTCTTCAGATTTGCTCTTCGTGGGGGCGAGGTGGCTACCCTGGTCACCTCTACCCCCTGACTCGCCTCTGCTCGGGTTGGGACCGGATGGGTTCCTTTGCTGTGGCAGATGGTGCCTTTTTTGGTGGCTCGCTGGCCTTCCTTTGCGGTAATTTGAAGCGTTGAGGGAACTGGGGTGTGGAGATGTTATTCTCTGCATGGTTTCGGGCCGCTTCAACATGGCTGTTTTTTTGCTGGGGTTGCTGCAGGCGGTTGAGGAAGCTTGGGGCAGTTTGGTCTCTGGTTTCAGGTGGAGAGTTTGAGGGGGTGGGGGAGGAGTGGCTACCCTGGCTACTCTTTCCTCATTTCGTGCCTCTCCTTCTGGGTATGGGCGGCCAGTTTTCTGTTTCTTATTCTCTCCTCAGGCGCTTTTTTATTGCTTTATTTGATGTTTTGTTGTGATGGGTATGGGTATCCTCTACAGTTCTGTTTTCTGAAGACTGGTTTGGGGTTTACATACCCATTCTTGCTACCCAGTTTATGGGCCTTTCTGGAATACTTCTCTTGAAGTATTGTTATTGTAAGTGGCTTTGCCCACACTTCTGCATATGCGTTTAGCATCTACAATATGTAATTTTCTGAAATTAATGGAAATTACAGATTTTTCTCCTCGGAAAAAAAAAGGGGATGAGAATATGCCCTCCCATTTTAAAAATTTCAACTTGATAGCCTTCAATATCCTTATCTTTCCCATTAGCAAGTTGTTTAACCCCAAACTCAATGTCTTCCAAAGAAAAGATATCATCCTCTATAGGGGAATTCAAAATGGTGTCCGTGGCATTGGATAAATCATAAAGGATTTTAAGGTAAATATTCCCCACTCTTTGAGGGAATCAAATTATTTTCTTTAGTTTTGTGTATCAAATTTTTTCTCTAAAACTTTCTAGGATTAGATTTACAAAAGGTAGTAAATGCTCTTGCTTTCTATTTTTATAGTATCTTTTCTTCTTTTTAGTAATGTATTTGTACATATTTATCTTATCAAGTTTTAAGGTTTCATTAGGAGCATTCCTAATCACTTTTCTAGCAATTTTACAATCATTATCATACCAAGGGCTGGTAGTTCTATTGGTCTTCTTATATGACAAATCAATAGAGAACTTGGTAATGGTAGCAAAGAGGGTTGTAGTAAATTGTGATAGAGGTTTAAATCAATCTTATCATTTTAAGCTAAGAGGTGTAAACCTTGTTTATATCCTTAAGAAGAGTTCCATTTTACTTTTTCCAAAAATCATGTGTCTTTGACACAGAGATCATGGGGGTACCATATTAATTAAATGTATTCTCATGACTCATAGGATGTGTGATTGCATGGCGGAGTTGGCCACACCTTTGCCTTCTTTAACTCCTTGAGAGGCAGCAGGGGCGAGCCATCTCCCCCCTCCATGGGCTCTATTTCCAACAACTTCATCAGGGCATTTTTTCAATTATATTTAATTAAAAACTATGATTTTTTAAAGATTAAGAATTAAATATGTTCTATGTTAAAAATAAATCAATTCAATAATAAATATTTAAATATTATTTTTTATTAATAATTAAATGAACTTAATAAATTTAAATTTAGAAAAAAATGTATATTTATATAATTTTACTAAATAAATAATTATATATATAAAAAATCAAAAAAAAAAATTCATATAACTGAGAAAATTTTATTGCACCAAGATGCACATTCTACAACCCAGTATGAAGAAGATGTGTAATTCTTTACATGATCAATCTGGAGTTGACCCATATTACTTTTAAAATAAATATAAAATATTAATTAAAAAGCAAACATGTGTGTGTGTTAGTTTTAATTAAAAACATTATTGAGTTGAGAGGTGCATTCTGAACATGTGTAATTCCTTTTTCGCTCAACTTCAAGTTGAGTGTCTCTCTTAAAATAAAAATAAAATATTGTCTAAATAGAAAAAACAATGCTTGCTCTAATAAAAACAAAAATGTACATATTTGGTTAGTTTTAATTAAACACATTATAAAACATCAAGAATCTCATTTTCATTGTACTTGCTTTGTTGTTGATATTATAACCCACTAGGAAAGAGATGCAGTAAAAATATTTCATGATTACTTTTAGCCATAAATAAAATATTTAGATGTAATTGTTAGGTGGATAAATCCCTCTTGCTGACAAGAGCGATCTCCCTAGATCTTAAAAGGAAACTAGAAACAAATAGACAATCAAGCTAATTCCTTCCCTGAATCTATCGTTTCTTGAATCATAAGCTAACAAGGTGGGAAAAGGAAATTCATACCTTATTATGACATGCTTGATGAAGATCCCCTTTTGTACTTCAGTGTAGCTCCTCCATGCTTGAATCTAGGCATGCACACATGGGAACAACAAAGGATCAAAGACATATGCAGCATAAATGATTCAATAATTCAAACTAGTGATCAAGGAGATTAGTAACAAACATCATTCCAATGGAAAAATATAAATAACATCATTCCAATGGACAAATGTAAATAACATCATTCCAATGGACAAATATAAATACCATAAATCAGCCATGAAATTGATCAATTAATCCATTAAACAATGAAGTGAGAAGAAATGTTTGTTTATATTAATTACATAAACATAAAGGAGCCACAAAACCTGTGCCTTGATGTTGTGAAGCTCCTTCCATTGATCTCAATCCTCTCCAAGAATGATAAGCTATCCGACCTGTTTCCCCTAGGATAAACTTACTCTTAGTAGCCTCACCCAATTCCCCCACCTATGGCTTGAGATCCTTAGTCCAAGGATGAGATCCACTAAAAGAGGGATGAGGGATCCTTGAAGAATGGGAATTAGTTCCATCAAAAATGAGGTTAGGCTTGAATAAACATGAGTTCGAGGCTTTTTGTTGGGAATGATTCGCCAAACAATGCTTCTAGATCTCACTTTTTATTGATTTACCTGTGCAGTTTTTGTTCAGAAACAGAGCGCAGTTCTGCACAGTTTACAGTGGAAGAAACTGCACGTGTGGTTTTTGTTTAGAAAAACTACGTAGATGCTCAAAAATAGGGTTTTGTACCAAGAGATCTAGAAATTCCACTTTATTCAAGGTATATAAGTTGTTGACTTGCAAGGGAGTGCTTCATGACACTTGGATGGATGGTGAGAGATCCAATTTTGATGATCATTTGTCATGGTGACAAAATGAAGTGTAAGAGTAACATAATTTTATATCAACTTTATAGAGAGATAAAGTAATTAAAAGTAAAAAAAATGAAGATATTATATTTTTACTTTCAAGTGTGAGGAAAATGTATAATTCTTATAATTTTAAAAATATTTCAATATAATATATTTGCTTGTTTTAATAATCATCATAATAAAATATTTCAATACAGAAGAAATAATTGAAAAAAAAAAAAAATCAAATATTTTTTAATAAGAAAGAAATGTGTAATTCATTCAATTTTTAAAATAAAATTGTTATATGATATTTAAAAAATGTTAATAATAATAAAAAAATTCAATCTAGTTATAAATCAAATATTTCAATTCACATGCTAAGTAAAAGATTTCAATGTGAATGTCACATAACAAAGTGAAGCCCAGAAGTAGAGCTGCATATAGGGGCTTCTCATGGCGCAAATAGGAACTAGGGCTTCTCATGGCAGAAATTTCTTTCTGGGGGCAGCCGACTGGCCTTGTACACAGGGGGACTCGCTGGGGGTTCCAAGGAAGACGGACTGCTCTTGCCTCTTATGGCTCTGCCCCATGGGACCAGAGACTCGTGGTTGTTTCAGTTGCAGGGGTCAAAATGGGCTCTAGGGTGCTCGTTTCAACAGATGAATGTGGCAAACCTCCGGTTGGAAGTGGACTACTCATGTATCGTTCTTATGATTATTGCAACGACGAACCAGGGTCTCGGGAGGAGGCTGCTATGTGGGGTATGAAACATGCAATGGATTCTTTGTGTGTCTCCAAAATGGTCATGTTTCGTGCAGATGGGTTGGCCATGGAGCGCGATGGGGTTGCCAGTGTGCACAAGCGGAGGGATTACAGTTTTGTGGCCGCTGCGATGGATACAATATTTCGAGGTTTCATCACAGCGTTGGGAGCTTGGATTTCCTCAACTAGTGGGCGGGTTTCAACTTATATAGCCACTGTTGGTTCACTGAGATGGCCAAAGCCCCCGCACACTAGCTCGAGCATCAGCCCTCCCGTGCTTCGGCCGGTTCAAGGTTTGGTTCTGGGTCCGACGGTGGTGGCCCGAACTCTGCTCCCTCTACCCTTAGCTTCGTCTGAACTATCTACTCTCGAGGGGACTAGAGACCATTTTGGATAGTTGGGATCCGACAACCTGGTAAGTTCCACGTGTTTCCAAATCTTTTTAAAACCCCCTCCTGGGTCTTCAGGTTTACTCTAGGTAAAAAATACAGACAAAGTGATAGATCTGAAGAAAAACAACACAGAAAAATTCAGGTACCTTGGTCATTCACAAAACTTGATTTTCAAAGGCAAAGTATTACAGGACCACCAGCCCTTGAAGGAGTATCATATCCTTGCTGCTTCCACCATTACACTCAACCTGAGATTACATGGTGGGGCTGCAACCAAGTGCAAAACAAGTTTGGGAGGCAGCACACAAATAGGATCAGGATCAAAACAAAAGCACGCAAATGGGGGACCAACATTCAAGAACATTCTTTAGGGGAAAAAGACAGCCTCTGAACCATCCAAACAGGCAGGAAATGCTCCAAGCCCATATATAGTGGAGCAGCTGAACTACACCCCAGAATTAAACATAGATATGCCAGAAACTGATGAGCACTGCGCCTCTTATGAATCCCTTGCAATTATTTGTCATTTTAACTGCTTCTGGCCTAAACCAGTAGAGCTCTTCCACTAGATTTTAACAAACTGGTCATTAGAATGCGATATACACCTCTACTCAAAAGGTTTCTTTATTGTAAAGTTCCCAACTCCTGAAGCTAGAGACAAAATCCTTCAGGAAGGACCATGGTTCTGGGGTTCAACTGGCCTGTTCACTACTCCCTGGTTCCCTGATTTTGACGCAAACACCATGGTTGTCTCTAGAATGCTAGTCTGGGTTCGAATGCAAAATCTCCCCCTTCATTTCTGGGAGGACGGGGTTCTAACTGGCATTGGCAACAGCTTAGGGCAGTTCATAAAGACTGATTCCCAAATAGAGGAAAGGGTTTTCACTTATGCACGTATATGTGTTGAAGTAGACCTCAGCAAAGGCCTTCTGGACAGCATCCGACTAATCCACAATAAGCAGATTTGGGCACAGATTTTGGATTATGAGAACATAGCTTTCAAATGCAGGAATTGTAGGCAAAGAGGGCACCTACACAACTTGTGTCTAGAAGCTAAAAATGACACTCGAAGGAAAAAGAGTCTTGGGAAAAAACCCAAAGGATGGAAATATCCCCCATCAGAACCTGAGGAGGAGGAGGATGAAGCTGGGGATGAACCATCTCCATAGGGGAAAAGCCAGACTCCAATGGAATCTGAAACACAGGGGGGAACACCACAAGACCCAATAAAAGCTCAAAATCACTGGGTGCAAGTAGACTTGATTCCTGGCGATGGGGACATCAGTGGGAATAAGCGTATTCACTCATCTGATAATTCAGACTTAGACAAGGACAATGCCAAAATGGATGTAGGGAATCATCTTGCTCTTGTCTCTTCGGTGCCATCCTAAGGGGAATGGCGAAGGGTTGATAAAAAGAAGGGGAGAAAAGCTTAGCTTTTTCCCATCATGTATATTATCTTGAATTTTTCTGCTTGTTTTTGTTTATCATTTGGTCTCTGACTTGATGATGTGGCTTTTTAGCCAGTTCAACATGTAATTTTGTTTTCATTAATAAAATTACACCCTTTTCCTCGGAAAAAAAAAGGAAAAAAAAAAATTCAATGTCATATATATATATATATATATATATATATAAAGTAATTGAAGAAAAATATTGGGAGGGAGATGACTATTGTTTTCGACTGCAACTCAATCATCGTCGCAGGGTGTCAATATGCCCTCATTACTCATGATATCCATATTATTTGCATCTAACGTCCTTTTGGTAAGATGCTGTTTTTTTCCACAGACTTCTCGCTCCTTCATGCTGCAGTTGTTAAGATTCTCTGTTTGAACAGTGATAGCTCTGCATCTTGTTTAGTAGGACTCACCCCAAGGGTTAACCCGCTTTTCAAATGGCCAAATATGGAGATCCTTCCTCCCACGCAAGGTTTATTGCATCAATCTGGTATTTTTTATGTTGATCCAGGTCGCCATGGTTGCTATGCGATTTTTCTATGTTTTTTTCTTGCAGATTTGATCAGACGACATCTCTCTTTGATATTTGTAAAGGTGGATGGGATCCGGAACCTGTGGTTCATTTATGATCTGTTTCCTAGGGGTGGAGACCTAGTTTCTTTATTTGATATAAAAGAAAAGCAATTTGTTATACAAGAAAGAGTTTTCTGTTATCTGTCACTAGAGCCATGCCAATTAACCTATGATGTTAATATTTTACAATAGATCGGAACCCCATTGGGGTCTTGTTTTCTCTATGCCTTTCCAATGTTGTTCATGATTTCTCGAAAAAAGATTTGGGTGCAGAGAAGTCCTTCCAAATATTTGTGAAAAACCCCAGGTGGAAATTCGTTTTATTTTGGATTCAGACCTTTGATCTTGTTAAAGAATTGAAGCAGAATATCCAAAATATTATAGGTATTCTAATGATATTACAAAACATAATTTGTGGGAGTAAATCATTGCAAGATGATATAAGGATGAAATATTGTTGCATTATTCATTCCTCCTCCAATATTTTAAATTTGAGGATGCAGGGAGGCTCTTCAGGAACCAACATTCCCAAGGGTTTTTTTTCATATCAGGATGCAGTGAAAATAAAGGGAGAATATCAAGCTCAAATTGATCAAGTGAAAACTTTTGGTTCATTCCAAGTCGGGAAGAAGGTCACTTCAGCTGATCAAATCTAGAATATTCCGGGCCCTTATATCGTTGATCAGATGGAACATGCTCCATCAATAAATGTTCCAAAGGTAAAGGATCTGTTTGATGTTCTACAATCACAAGGTATTGTTTGGAGATTTAATGGTTTCTAGCCCAAATTAGAGGATCTTCATCAGTGGGTTTTCTCTAACTAGACCCCTCATTAGAGAAATTTTGAGGTCTAAAATGGGCCTCCTAGGGAATATTATAAAATAATAGCGGAAATAATAAAATGAGATTAGATTACATCATCAAATTTTAGAGGGAAAAAAGAAAAAACTACCTTTTCAACTTTTCTCCCTACACATTTACTCAAGTTTCAAGCGAGAGCACTTGTTGGATGCATGATTTCATTCCTCATCCAAGGAGTACCCATGTTGCATACTTTCGATGGACCCTGCTACATGAAAAATGTGAAATACTCGAAAAAAACATTATTGCAATCACATTTTTCATGTATTTGTTATTTTTTGTGTAGTAGGCTCCATCGAAAGTATGCAACATGGGTACTTCTTGGATGATGAATCAATTTCTTCATCCAACGAGTACTCCCACTCGAAAACTGAGTAAAACAATAGGGAGATAAGTTGAAAATATGAGTTTAAAAAGTAGATTTTTTTATTATTTATTATTTATTTTTTAATATTTTTATTTTTTTACTACAGAAATGGTGAATCATCCCCCATGGTTGACATCTTCGACTTGAATCCTATTGGTTCTTTTAAATTTGATTTTGGTTATGCATTTTTGTTTTGAGGCCCATTTTAAACCTTAAAATTTCTCTAATGAACTATGATATTCATCTGTGTTCAAAAGGATTTTTATCGTAAAATTTGACATACAAATGGTTTTGGAATATGCTCTAAACGATGAATCATAGTTTTGGGGGAGAGTAGGTCTTTTCATAACTCCATGGTTCCCAGGTTTTGATGCCAATACAATGGTGGTTTCAAAAATGCTGGTCTAGGTGAGATTACATAATCTTCCTCTTCCTTTTTGGCACCACCAAGTATTAGAGGGAATTGGAAACACTTTGGGAAAATACATAAAGACAAATTTAGAAAGACCTAACAAAGAAATTTTTACTTTTTCCAAAATCTGCATAGAGGTAAATCTTAGGAAAAGACTACCTGATCGTATCCACTTGATTCATACTAGTTTTCATTGGACACAACCTCTATATTTTGGGAACATGACATTTAGGGGTCACATTTGTTTTGAAACTGGACATTTACAAAACATATGTTCGTAGGCAAAGAAGTTTCCAAATAGGAAAAATAAGCGGCCCAAAAAGCCAAATAAATGGTAGGTTCTAGATCCGCTGATTTCAGAGGAAGAGGAAGAGGAAGTTGTGGAGAATTAAATGAGTGTGGAGGTCCAGGAACTCCAAGGCACATAAGGAAACTGAGGGAACGAGCAGGTTGGAACAATGTCCCAAATGCAAAGAATTTCTAAAAAACAGAGATTACAGTGCAACAATTGATGGAAGCATTCCCTCAATTAGAGGAGGATGGAGTGAAATGACCCCATGTTTCAGAAAGTTCGGTCTCAAAAAAGAAGCTTCTTCGGAGGCATATGTAAATCAATTAGTAATTGCAAATGCCACTCCCACATGAGGAGTGTGGCGAAAAGTTGAAAAGAAGAAAGGTAGAAAAGGTAGGACAAGCGGCTTTTCTACAGTTAGACCTGATATTTTTAGTTTCATTTTTATTTGTGGATCTCAACCTTTTGCTAGTTTGACCTGCTTTTTAAGCATCTACAAAATGTAATTTTGTTCATTGAATAACATTGTGATTTTTCCTTAGCAAAAAAAACAAAGCAATTGATTTTGTTTTGTTTTGTTTTGCTTTTTGTTTTGTTTTGTTTTTGTTTTTGTTTTGTTTTTGTTTTTGTTTTGTTTTGTTTTGTTTTTTTTTGTTTTTTTTTTTTTTTTAAATTTAAACTTTCAGGTAGTCTCACTATTCTCCATTTTGACCTCTTTTAAGGTATATTGTTAAGTCAATTTTGTATTAAATTTATTAAATATTTGTTAAGTCTAAGATATGCCTCAATTGTCACCCCTTTTAGATATATTTTTAAGTCAATTGTATTAAATTGTATTAAATATTTATTAGCACTGCAACTCTAAGTTATGTCACAATCCAAGTGTTTAAAGAGATTTTTAGGAAATTGAATATATTTATGCATTTAAAAATATAATTTAAATAATGAAAAATTACACAGTGTATTTATTAACCACCAAACAAGGATCTAGAGAGACAAAATCCGTTGAGATACCAACTTTTTTCAAATTTTGTTTTTTAAAAAATTTGAGTATAGGTAAATCCTTAATTAAAATAAATTTATAAATATATTAGATATATTAAATAATTCAAATATAAAAATGAATTATTGTTATTGAGCAAACTCCAAAAACCCTCCCCTGCTATATTAATTTCATGATAGGAAACAAATAACTGCCCTACTCGGTGATCACATGGCTATTTGACTTTTTAAGATTAGGTTAATGGACAATGACAGAAATATCCAAAAAAGAAACATTAAAGATTTTGAGGATGGAGTTAGTTTTTTTAATCTTAAATCAATATCCCAAAAAGAAACATTAAAGATTTTGAGGATGGGATTAGTTATTTTAATCTTAAATCAATAATATAAATGTAGGTGATAGGGATGGGCTTCAATCTTCATTATGACATTGACTCATTTTACATATAACGATTTGAAAATTCATGGAATACATTAAAGTCGTGGACACATTTCATGCTGCGTAATGGTTTTAATTTCTTTTAATAATTGAAATTTATGTTTTTAATTTTTTATTAAATAAGTTTATATATATATATATGGAAAGTTGTATGTGAGGCAATAGAAGAATTATATAGAGAAGAGGTTTTTGTGAAACTAGTAAGTTTTATAGATTGGTTTTTATTTTCAAATGGCTGTTATAAAACTTAAAAGTATTCTTAAGTCAAAACAAAGTTACTTAGGATGGTGAGTTGGAATGTTAGGAGAAGTTTCCATGGTTGTTGGATGTTGCTCTTTCATTGTAATGGAAGAGGGGGTGCCCATGCCAAATTTAGAGAGAAACTTGCCAACACTAAGGGCAGACTAAGGAGTGTGTATAATTCAGAAATTTGTTAATCATCTACTCAGTGAAGTATACTTGGTGTTTCAAATGGAGGAGAATGCTCATTAGAACCTCCACTCCAAAAATCAAATTATCCTCCATTGTTGTTAGACGAGTGTCAAGGGCCTTCATATCCCTACAAGTTCTTGAATTGTGGTTGCATATTGATAAAGAGAACTATGAGTCACTTCTAGTTCCCCGTAATCCATGACGAAGCCTATAATAGAATTGATAAGGTGAGCCTTTAAAACAAACTCCCTTACAACCCACACATAGATGTGGGTTTTCTCTACCAAGCCAAAACGTATGTTCAATTCCTAATGGATGCAAAATTCACCTAACTACAAGCTCTCCAATGTAGAATGAGACATGAATAGGGTTGGATGTATCTCACAAGCGCTACATGTCAGAAGAGAGGAAGGAATAATGCCCAGGGTGGTGGAAACATGATCCATCATGGCGAGGGGTGTTCTATTGTCCAATGTGTGAGATGATATAGTCAACAATGCTTCATCATGACACTGTTTTGATGTGACACTTGGAGATAGGATGGACTATGGTATGGGCTAGTTGACAAATAATACATTGAATAAATATCCCCCCTTTTTCCCTAGATTAATGGCCAAATTAGCTTGTGATGACTTTTCAGTCAACTAACTTGTCATTTTGTCTTTTGACTTGGAGTAATTCTATCATACAGTCCAAAAGTTCCACCAAGGCAAGAATTTTTCTACGGATGGCTTCAATCCTTAAATATATTGTTTTGTATCCCTTGTACATGTGGCTCATTATAACTAGAGAGTCTCCAAGTGCGAGGAGATAATGTGGATGATGTGATCGACTTATAATAATTCCTTGTAAAAGAGCATATGCCTATGCTAATTCATTAGAAATTACTCTTAATTTCCATGCAAATTTTCCTTCAATTTCTCTTCCAAGGCAAAATACATCCCTTGCACCCACCTCCCCTTATTTTAAATATATTTTTAAAATTAAAAAAAATTAAAATAATATAATATTTAATAAAATTTATTTAAACTTTAAAAATTATTAAATATATTTTTGATAATTTAAATATTCATCAAATTAATCAATAACCATATAAATTTATAAAATCATTTATAGTAAAAAATTTACATTTATAATTTATAATAAATGTAACACACCCCCTTACCACCCTAACCCAAAGGAGGTGGTTACAGTGTTGACTCAACTCCCAATGTACTGTTACAGAAATGGGGTGTACAAATTTCGAACTTTTCAAAACCAAAAATAGAGGACAACATCATGCTCGTCTTGTCGATACGATTTCGGTGATATAAAATTTTACCTCAATCGGGTTCCAGAATCAAAAGTTATGGCTTCCCAAAGTTTTAATTAATAAAATATGAAGCCTTCACCTGTGACATGGCACCCACATAGTGCCTACATGGAATTCTTCCCAATTGCCATGTCATTGTAGTGGCATTAAATTACAGCCTTGTGGCATGCCACATAACCCCCTAATTATGTGGCTTGTACCACGGCTCGACATGTGTACATACATAATCACATCGTAGCATGCTCAAGTGGCATGCCACCTCACACTTATCACTCATCCTACATGTCATGCATACAAGGTGTGCCACTGTGGATTGGAATCCTGCGTTAACACTAATCATAACGACAACGATCACCTTGTCAACCAATACCGGAGATCTAATGCAGACCTCACCTCCCACCTATCAATATAATGGGAAATATTTATTTGTAAAATTAATTTTAACGAGGGCCTACCCCTTCAATCCAACATTGGTAATGGGTTGTTGGAAAATGTAACTAGGTTCAGTCTTCATAATGTCTCATATAATCTTGATTTTATGTATTTGATGTAAAGAGAAAAAATAAAATTTATTATTGTTATTTTGTAGCATGGGTTTCATGCTCAAGGTCAATTTATTTATAGGTCAAGCACCCATTGTGTGCTTCTAGGGTTTGTCATAGAGTCAAGAAGTCAATAGAGTCATTATCATATATAAAAGACCCCATGTGGCATCTTGTAACAAGTCAAAAGAATTTATTTGAGTTAAAATAGTGTCAAAGACCCTCCAAGATCAAGTCGGCCTACAAGAGGTCAAGCCTCATGAAGGTAATTTACAGCCTTGGGAAGCCTATTTGTAATAAGCATTCGAACTCATTTGAAGCACACATCCAGAACATGCGAAAATAGCAAGAGAAGAAGTTTGAGCTTAAGAATAAGAAAGTGAAGTCTAATAAGGATGTTGTAATCAAAGTTTTGGGTCTCTCTCTCTCTCTCTCTCTCTCTCTCTCATGTGCAACGAAATTCTGAAGCTGTTAGGTCGAAATTCTAAAACTGCATCAAGGTCGAAGCTGTGAAGTTGCATCAAGGTTGAAGCTGTGAAATTGCATAAAGGTTGAAGTTGTGAAGCTGCATCAAGGTCTAAGTTGTGAAACTACTAGGTCGAAGTTGTTGAAGTTGTCAGGTCAAAGTTACATAAATTGTTACTGGGGATCAAAATTGTTGGAGAAGTTGTTGGAAAGTCGAAGTTTGTTGTTTGAAGTTGTTTATGGAAAGCTCATCAAGAAGGAAGGTTGACCTGGTCTTGGAGGGGTTTTTGTCTTGGGTCTTAGGTCTTGGAATTCATCATTTGAAAATTTTATAAGAAGAGAAAAATTATTGTGGGTTTTCCTCTCAAGAGGATAGGTTTTGGCCTTGGCTAGCAGCCTATATTTTGTGTCCTCTTGTCTCATTGATCTTCATACTTTAGTAGCTTTTTTATGATACAAGGACATTATAATAAAGTAAATAAGAAGTTAATTATAAGCACACCAAGATAAGTAAAATAATATCACAAACAATTATCAAAGTAAGAGAAATCACTCTAATATAGCATCCCCTTGATTTCTCAACATGGGCTCGACAAATCAAAGGAAGATATGAAATGTGTACCCCCCCTCTGCCACATCACAAGGGGCGGTGAGTTTCTGCATTAATGGTTTCAAGGCGCAGTTATAGTCTCTAAATCCAAAAACCCTTTTGTGACATTACCCCCGAAAATCTATCGGTGAATGTTTAGTGCAGACCCCCTTCTCCCCACTGACATATTGTGTGTGTGGGGTGTGGGGTCTGCAGAACCTGGACTGTTTGATTACTACCCCTTCATGATCGTTGATCACTCTTAGTGCCCAAGGTTTTATCCCCTAGTCCTAACAGTTGCCCATATGGATTTTGACTCAAAGATATTACCCCAAGTCTGGTGGTTTCGACGACTATATGTGGGTAATCCGTGTGACCCCAACCAAGTCGAATGGCCTAACCCCCCAACCTGGAGTTCCCAACCAATCATAATGCCAAGAGCGACCTGCCCACTAGCCTAACTACCTAACCTTTCTGACTCACAACCTAGCAACCTCGCCCTAATCACGTTAATGGATCTACTCGACCACCAGGCCGACCCTAACCTAGTCGACTGGCCCGACCCCGACTACATGATGGTTCCAACTTTCTTCTAGGCCCCCAACCTACTCGGCCTAGCCAACTACTTGAACCACTGATCTGGCAGGTCCCACCATCGTTTTCATCATGTTTTGCAAGCCTTTTGCACTTAGAAAATTTTCCGATTTTCTTGCGAAATCTCCCAGGTTTGAAGCCTTCTCGACTCGACAACCTGGTTAAACTTGAACTTTACGAGAATGAGGATGAAGGTCCAAGATATTTCACTTCTCTTCCAACACACCATGACCATGGAGGCCATGAATAAATGCATTCAAAACATCAACTGAACTTCATTGAAATACATAAACCATTTATTTCCCTAGGAAATACATAGAGAACATGCATCTAATTGCACTTCTCCAAATCACAAGGAATTCAATTCCAGTTTCTCAACCATAACATAATCAATTAATTCCTCCCACTCAGCATAGCTCACATACACAACGCAAATAATGGAAGTGACAACAATACATGCTAGCAATCCATATATATTAGATTTAATGAAATAGATGTAGAGATTCACTATCTCCTTAGGATGGAAAGTCACTAAGATTCAACTCACAAACATATATAGGAATTCAACCATTCCTCGTAAATTCATGTAGGGAATCAACATCCCTCTTTCAAATTGAAATCCACATTCCTCATTAACAACATAAGTGTTTAATCAATACATTAAACATGTACTTGTCATTCATGTAACATAAATATCAATAAATACTTATCTTATGTAGCAAAGATAAATTAGCAACTGAGATTGGGACTTTGACTTTCCACCCATCCTTAGACAAGCTACAACCACATTTACATGTAGTTGTCACCCTCGAGCCAGATTCTAGTGCTTGCGGTGGAGTGCTTTAACAGGAAGCCAACAGTAATAGCTGAAACAAGATGCCACAAGGCCACACTGCCTTCACCCACCAACTACACAAGAATTTACTTATTTTTCCAGGCATTACATACATGATTAATACTCATGTTACGATATCAAATTTCAGAGAATTATAGATCAATTTCAGGAAAGATATTCCACTTACAAAGGAAGTTTCATTAGTTGGATGAGCTACTATTTGAGTAGAGAGATCACCTCTCCAGGTACTTCATCAGTGAGTCAAAAACCAGAGATTTAGCCCGAAGATAACTTCTATTGGTTCATCATCCCTCACAAATACCTGAGTGTCTCTTCCTTAACCAATAGTTTCATCAATCCATAAGCTCCCAGTAGGTTCTTCAGCCTTCAGGCAAGCCACTGCTCTCTATAATGCTCACCCAACAAGCCCCCCCTTTGGTTTCCTCAACTAATTAACTTTCTCATACTTATTCGTTGTGTGTTCACATTGACACCTCCGACCATAGAGGAAATTTCTCTTTGTATTCTTTTTGCTATCTCCCCCTTTAGTGTATGCATGGAAGTCTTCACAAAAATTCCCCTTTGCCAACTCTTTCTTGCACACTTCAACAAATTAACAGTCTGTCTCCCCCGATGCAACCCCCTCTTTTGGATAGTGCAACCCATCCTTTCCTTCTGTTTCTTGTCCTTTCTTGCTTGCGGTTATGCCCAAAAGACACATGGGTTTGTCCTTTATTTTCAGTTAATTTGTTACACAGTCAACTCATTTAGAACCACTTAGCTAACCCGTGATTTAAAACCACTTAGCTAACCCATGATTGATATTTAAAGTAACTAATTCCTCAACGAACTAGAATATGTGTCCCTTTTTCTTAGCCATTACCTTAAATAATTACAAATATTTGAATGAGGAATATTAACGAGGGGTTGTCACAATAAAAAGATATTATATTTTTTAATTAAGAAAAGGATTTTTTTTTAAATGTTTAGTTCCACTATTAATCCGAGCGTAACAAAGAAAATAATATTGCAAACACAAATTTTTATTTATCATACATTTATAATAATGTTGCAATGGGAAGTGTTAATTATGGAAAGTATTAGTTTTATGCTAATTAATTAATATAAGTGAAAAAATAATGTTATAAGTGGAAAGTTTTATTATTATTATTATTTGATATACTAAAATTTAATTTATAATGTTTTAAAAATTAATAGCATTAAGTTTATAACTATTAATTTGTTATTAGGGAAACTATATTAGAAATATATGTATAATTTTTTTGTCAAATGATAAAATTATACAAAGCGTAAAGTTGATGACTTTTAGGAAATCTACTAAGTAGCCTAGTACTAGATGTAATAAAGAGGCTAGATGGCTTACTTTTATTTATAGAATAAAAAATAGACATTCTGACCATTTATGCTAGGGGGAATCTTCTTGTGGGTTGTAGGTTCAACCTCCTCTTCATTTTTAATAAGGAATCCAAAGGTTGGTACTTTCTTGGTGAGGATAATCGCCTTGTTATCCAATTTTGTTAGTTGTAGTTGCAGAGAAATAACATCTATAAGGAGGATCTCATGTTGTGCTTCACTTGTTTCCACCAAGACATTGCCTGTAATACTTTTAATTTTCCAATAAAGGTCAATAGTCTTCATGTACTAAGCTTGTCTTGAGCGAGTGTTACTCAAGTTTGTAATCCAATATATGATGTTTTCCTCAACCTTTGAATTCAATAGGAAATTCCTCTCTACATGACCTCATTTTCTACCACTATAATTTACTCTCTTACAACTTTTGAGGCATGTTATTAATAGAAAGCAACAAAGGTCTCAACATTGGCCTAAGCTCTCGAGTGGTTGAGGGGGGGGGGGGGGGGGGGTGGTTCCCTTCATCCACGTCTCCTATAATAGCCATGTGAGAAGTTAGGTCATGGCAAGATATACAATGAAATGAAGACTAGATGGAAGAGAGAAATGCTCTCAAGGGAAAAAGATCATGGAGAAAATCATACACAACAAAGGCCACTAACCATGTGAATGCAAAGGGATGGCTTGGGAGAGCCAAACTAGGCATTGTTTTGATAAATCCATAAACAAAAAAAGAGAAGACAAGATGTAGAGGGTTAAGGCAGGGATGCTAGAGAGGGAATGCCTCCCAATGAACAGAGCTAGAGAAAATTTTGAACAAATATACATAAAGGAATAAAAGAACGAATAGAAACAAAATAAACTTGCTCTAATTACAAGAAAAGTTTGATGATGTTCCAATAATGCATGGATTTTAAAACCCACCCACTAGCAATTTGAAACCATTGCCATCATTGCAAAGGAAGGCATTAGAGCTGAATTGTAATTATGAATGATTGTGGAAGCAAACATCAATGAGTACCATTTGGGTCTAAGGTAATGGGATTAACCCCTTTCAAATATTCATTAGCTTCAAGGTCTATATGAGCTCTCGAGTGGCATGGGCTAGTAATGGTAGGTGATGGTGGTGCATCAGGAAGGGGCATATTCACATGGGTGGTCCAAAGCAAGCACTCACCATCCAGTGGAAAGTGATATTTATTATGTACAATAATGTCATAATGGAAAGTTGTAATACTCTTTTTTAATCCCCAAATTTTGTAATATATAATTAAGATTGATAATTCTAGGATGACGAGCATGGATATTTTACCAGATTTCAATTGATGTAAATATTTTTATTTATTCAAAATATTTCCAAAGTTGAAAAAGGGAGCAACCAAATATCCCAATCCCTGAGAGAGTAAAGCTATAAGGGGGCATTGGGGAAGTTTACTATCTTACCCTAAATTAATTGTCCATATTTATGATTTAGCAGTTGAACTACCCATTTACCACTAGTTTTGAGAAGAATAAAGGAGTGGTGTTGAACTACTCGAGAGGTATGGGCTATGTACCCATATTGGAGAATTTGGATTGACCATGTAGCCTAAGAAAAACACTGGATTTGTCATACTGAAAATTTGTGTATGAGGGAGAAGAAACCATGGGGGTGTAATAGAGAAGACAAACATAGAGTAAACAAACAAATAGATAGAGAGGAAGAGAGAGGAGAGAACAACCAAGGAATGTGAGAGATATGTGTGCAAGTGAACTAGAGAAAACTCGTGGGAATGGAAGAGATAACCACACATGGGTGTTGGGACTGTGATTCTGAATAGAAGGAAACATAAAACCTTCTGAGTCACAACAATCCTATGTGGAATTTTTATTAGTAATTGAATTAGATAACGAGGTTAGTGAGGAAGCCTTCAACTTGAGTCAGAAGGCTGGGAGCAAATTTTGAATGGTTTGTTTTTTTCAAGCATGCAAGGCAACAATAAAAGGAGTAGTGAGGGGGTTGATAGATCAATGAAGGGATTCCTTTTGTATTATGTAGGCCCATGATGGTCATACCCTATTGTGTTAATAGGCCCATGATTAGTAATTGAAAGATAGGATCTTGATCCTGTATGTGAAGGAGAGTGGCCTTTGTGTCCTCTAACTTGATTTGAAATCTATAGAACCTTAACAAAAGCTTTCTCTTAAGGTATTAGATCCCGCTCACAAGTGACCAACTGCAAGGAAGACTATAATGTAGTCATTAAAGAAATTCTGAGGTCTAAAATGGGCATCCTAAGGAATATTATAAAATAATATTGAAAATAATAAAATAATATTAGATTACCTCATCAAATTTTGGAGGAAAAAAAAAAACTATTTTTTCAACTTGTATTTTCAACTTATCTCCCTATGATTTTACTCAAATTTCAAGGGGGAGCTCTCGTTGGATGCAAAATTTTATTTTGCATCCAAGGAGTACCTATTTTGCATACTTTTGATGGACCATACTACACGAAAAATGAGAAATACATGAAGAAATGTTATTGCAATATATATATATATATATAGAGAGAGAGAGAGAGAGAGAGAGAGAGAGAGAGAGATTCTCTTAAACAAGTTACCTATGATACATATGGGATCTATGGTTTAGTAAGGTGAATGTATAAATTGACTTGAACTTTGAGGCTCTTTATGTATTCTGTATTTTGAATGGCTTTTACCATGCAAGTTGTGGGTTGAAACAACTATGATTGTATCCCTATTTTGAATGAGAAGACTTGATAGTTCTTGAGTAATGGCAGACCCTATTTTCCTCTAGTGGTAAACCAAAAGGTTGGCCCTTTTGTTTCTAAGAGTTTAGAGTTGACAATGTGATGTTGATAGTTTACAACCCAAAGGAACGAGAGGAATCTCAATTTAATTGGTTGAAGTTGAGAAGTTCTGGCAATCGATCATTTTATGTCTTTCTTTTATGAAGATGTCTTGTTGAAGGCAATGTTTAGGATGTATTCATAGTTTAGAGAAAATTTTTGAGTCTTTAAAAGTATTTGGGCAAGGTTTTTGTCTTATCAGAGTCAATTTCAGCCTCTAAGACTGACTAGGGAAGTGCAACAAAAGTTTTAGAATTTTCGAGATTGTTAGCAAAAGTTTGGAAATTTGGGGTTTGGAGGCTTTGACCTTGTCCCTTGGTCATATTTTGTTTGGAAAGGGGGTCATGACTAAAAGCTTAGCTTAAATGAGTTTAAGCCTTGGAGGATGGGGTGTCGATCTATCAGATGTTGGTAATACAATGAATAACATCCATAATAAATCCTCGATACTGATAGATCTTGAATGCCTATTGACTAAGGGAGAATTTTTCGTTAGGTGATGAATGTCAACTAGATCAAGCAACAATTAGGAGAAGAGATTTTATCTTTGTCTAGTGGCTTGGTGACTCAACTTTCAAGATATCGAGATATTGATTGTCAAGAGAACCTTTGTAGGATGGAAGAGAGAGGAGTGACGGGGTTTTCTAAGGCTTTCTTTACTTGTTTGATCACGATCATTAAAGCTCCAAAAACCGATAGCCTACAAATTCTTTTTGCATTACCTATTTTAAATCCTTACCATAATGTCAAATATTTTGCTTGGTTGTTAATTGAGATGCCCAATCCCTCTATTGTAATTCTATTTAATCGTTGAAATGAAAAATAACCCTTCCTACTTTTGCCAACCCAACTTCCCTTTTACCAAACTGTTATAATTATATTATAACTTACCAAACTATTATAACTATATTAAAACATAAATTTATCTGGATATTAATTATCCTAAGATTATTACAACTCTATTAAAACATAAATTTATCTATCTTGAGATTGATTACAACTTTACGTTTATCCATGTAAAAGGTGCATTCTAACCTACACATGCCCTAATGGTGGAACTTGACGTGTACTTTTTGGTTTATATCAATAAAATTAGTAAACGGTTAGGACTATAATATTACATATAAAAAGCTGCGTAAAAATGTGGATTTTATTTATTTATTTCTATTTTTTAAATGATTGAAATTATATATATACAAAATATATAATAATGCAATTTAAATAATTAAAAATATTATTTTATTATGGATTTTTTTAATAATAACAATGAGATACAAATTAATAATTAAAAAATATACCAATTAATAGTATTTAAAAAATAAATTTTATTTATAAATGTTATAAGTATAATCATAATTATTTTTAGTAAAGAATATATATATATATATATATAAAATAAGATGAAGGGTTTTTACAATATTAATACTAATAATAATTTATTTTAAGGATTTTGTATATGAGATTCACTTTCATGTACATTGAATTTTAAAGTTTATGGAGGTGTACATACTCTACTCATTTTGGGTGTGAACCTGTGGCTTACTTCTTAGGAGGAAACACATGCTCTTAATCACTAGTCCTATTCAAAAAATAAGACACAAATTAATCATGGTTTTTTTTTTTTTTGTTTTTTTTTTTTTTTTAGTGAATTTGAAAACTTATATTAATAAAAAAAATACACCATATAGATGTTTGTATGTGCCTACTAGTTTGTTGCATGGGAAACCAGACTAGTAACACATCATTGTCTTTTTGGGCCAATTAAAAGTTTTGAACTGCATTACAAAACATATCAAATACCAAAAATGACAGGTAGAGTGCCTATGTTTACTACGTAAGTCCTTATGGTCGGTCTCCTCTAACTAAATTGGTAGACAATATATAAATTTGACTAAATATGAGAAAATAAAATTATAACAAACTAACCACCTATATGGTGTTGGTATGCTGAACTTACTCCTCAGGATTAAAGAACTCAAGATTGGCCAACTGCTTTGCCAACACTAAGATTTTGTGATCCAATTTGCTAATCTATCTTTGGAGTCCATCCACAATGAGCAAGATCTCCTACTACTCCTCAGGATTTTCAAGTACTTTTCCCATCACAATTTTGATTTTCCAGTAAACATCCACAACCTTCAAATATCTACTATGCCTAGTTCCCATGTATCGAATGTTTAGGACCCAACATCCAACCTATTCCAAGATCTCCACACCTATGCTCAACCTTGGTGTCTTCCTTAACTTCAACAATCTCCCTATGAATTCGAGATGGAATTTCCTAGTAGTACAATGTCGTGGAGCTCTCTACTACTTTTTGGGCATGTAAAGTGAGAGGAGCTTTGCGTTTGTGTCATCCCTTGCACCCCCTGCACCACACCCATGAGGCATAACTTCCTTCCTCTACAAACCCAACAATAAACCTACAACCAAGAAGATTGTAGACTCTTACCAACTAACTAGAGCAAGGACCTTTTCCAAAACAATCAAGAAACCCACAACCAAGAGACGTTCATACCCTCTCAAGCAAACAAAATTAGGGACAAAGTGCCTACTTAAAGGTCTTAATTAAGCCTTCCAATTGAGAGGGAAAGTGAAGGGATTATTAAAGTTCCAATCCAAAAAGCTACTCAATAGTGTGAAGCATTTCCCAAAAGACAACTCAACTGAAAAATAAACTAGGTAGCTGACTCTAGCAATTGCTAAGGAGGCTCTACCAAAGACTGGACTCGACTCTTCCCATATCAAGGGTAGAAAATGAAGCCAATGAAATCACTGCAAATAAAGGAGAGTGAGGGAAATGGACTGGGAAAACAAGTGATGTAACTTCCCCCCTCAAATCCAATGTGTTGCTCCAAAAGAGGATGGAGCAGCTTAAGCCCATAAATGGAAAAAATCTCTCTACAGATTCCCAAGTATATCAAACTTCCCAGCGACATCATGTCTTTGAATGTTTTTATGGTTGTCTTAAGAATGACAATGAGGGAGTATCATGCATCCTTCTTTCCCATGCTAGGAATTCATTTTATTCCCTGCAACTATCCTGGAACAAGTGTACAACCATGATACAATTCAAAACCACTCTTCTTTGCCACCCAACGCAAATGGTAACCATATTAGACTACCTACCGAGTTGATGTTCTACATGCAACTTTGAGACTCTCATACACCAGGTAGAAGGATCCTCGTTCTACTCCCCATCAACCTATCCACCAGCCGGAGGGATCCTCATTCTGCTCCCCATCAACATATCGTAGCTACTCTATGTTCTAGATTGTCCTTTAATTGTCACCTAATCATCTTTAAAGAAGTAAAAAATATACTAATTAATGATATATAATATTTGAAATTCCAGGATATTAAATTTTATGTAGTTTTTAAAACTTTTGGTAATTTAATTAAATACTATACTTATTATCATAGATAATTAAAGCTTTAGTAATGGTAGAAAATAAATTTAGAAATACAGAGGGAGGGTATGAGAAAGGGAGAGGAAAAAAGCTTAATGACCAAGCATTGGACGACAAATTTCCAAGATTTGTTAAATATGTAGCAATTTTCTTAGTTAAAATTATTAAGATGTTTTTCCATTTCTAGGAAATTTTGAATGATGTGAGTGTAGTAAAAAAGTTATGAAGTGAAAATTTTGGTTTAATGTTTAGAATTTAAGGAACTTTCTAATTTATATGTTTTTTAAAATGAGTTTTAAATAATTTAACAATTTGGTCCAGGTAAAATTTATCACAAGAATATAAAATCTAATAAATTCATAAAATAACATTCAGTATTAACAATTTTGAATAATACTTAAATATTTTATATAATTTTCATATCTATTTTACTAAAATATTTAAAGTATAATATTTAAATAACGATTTCAATTTAGTAACTAAAATTAACATATTATAATTATGTTATTTATAATATTATTTTATTAAAATATTAATTCTTAACGATGTGATTAATCTGAAATACTGGTATCTACATTACATTATGGATCACAAAAGTCTTACATCAAATAATATTATTACCTCTAATAATATATTTTTAATAAGTTAAAAAAAAAAATTGAATTTATTTATAATATTAATATAATATTATTACCTCTAATAGTATATTTTTAATAAGTCAAAATTTTTTTAATTTATTTATAATATTAATAGAATTTAATTTAATAATATTTTTATAAATTAAAATTCATTTAGTTTGATACTCTTTCTCCTTTTGGTCAAACCTTAACTATTAATTTCTGCGTTAAGTCAAACTAGCTGTTACTCTCTAACGACTAGTTAGTTGCTCTCTACATCTATTTATTGCATTGCCTAGATCTGGGTCCTCATCTTGTCATGAAGATTTTCTGCCTTAAGTCAAGCTACCTGTTACTCTCTAACGGCTAGTTAGTTGCTCTCTACATCTATTTATTGCATTGCTTAGATCTGGTTCCTCATCTTGTCTTGAAGATGAACCACACTCGCTGGTTTAAAAAGCCTTATGTCATTTTTAAAAATACAATTATGATTGTTTAAATGTTTAAAAATAATAAAATATTAAATCATTATTATTAATTTATTTAAATTTGAAGATTGGTCAAAAGTAATAAAACAAAAAAAAATTTAATTTTTCATAATTTTAAAATTTTAATGTTTTGAATTTTTTAGATGTTTTTTTTTGGGTCAATTTTAATAAAAATTTAGTAGAATTATAATTTAAATAATAAAATCTACATAATCTAAATGTTTATATGTTTAGAAATTTTTAAAGTATTAAATTTATTTATGCAATTAAAAATATATTTTAAATAATAATAATGAAAATCACAATTTCTCCGCATTTTTACCTATCAAATTTACTTAAAAAATAAAAAATTTAAATTATAAGTTTTAATTTCAAAATAATAATAAAATTTGTAATTATTACCAACCTTATGTAATATATATTTATTAATAAGCGTATTAATACTATGACTACTATCTTAGAAACAGAGAAAATACATTTAAAAATAAATAATATAATTAATAAAAAAATAATTTCAAATATAAAAAGGGCAGAAGACTTATTTTGGAGAATGAGTACGAATAGCAAAGTTGGTTTTAGTTTTTAAATAATAGCCACAAGCGGTACCCCCGACATGACGAGAGAGTATATATGTCCCTCGGTAAAATAATTTAATTGGTAAAACATATTGTCGATAAAAATTAATAAAGAATCACAAACAAACACGTAGCATTATATTTAACACATAAATACCCTACAAAGTCACGGCAGGGGGGCGAGCTCGTCAAAGTACTGCGAGTCTGTGCTAACGTCCCGGCGTGTCAACCGTATTGAAGGGGCAGCGGGAAACCCGGGAGGACTATATACCATTCGATCACGGACGCTGGACGTGATTTACAGGGAAGTTCATGGTTCCTGCTGTACGAGTCAAAATCTCACGGTTCCCCAAAACCGGACGAGAGAAATTGCCGGGATCCCGTACTTGCCGTTAATAGTGGATCCGACGGCGATGTTTTTTACTTTACTTTTGTCACCCGCCAGGTAAATGATGAAGGTTAATAAAAAGGGTAGCTCTACCCATTCATGGGTTGGTAAATGTACCTTTACTGTCAGAAGAAGCGAAAGCGGTCTAGCTAAGCAAGAAATGCTAGGGTGTTAACACTTTTGAACAGTAAAATGTCACAACAAATTTAACAGAAAATAATAAAGATGTCAGAATGGATTGAACAGAAGTTTCACCATCATATTTTTATGTTGTCTCTGACGGTAGTTGCAACCCAAATGGTCAAAGTTTTTGGCACAGTCTTCTAAGTATTGATTATCATGGTCTTTCTTTTTTTGTTTATGCTTCTGCAAGTCCCATGAAGGAATTGAGTGAAGCCTGGCTGTCTGAGGATTTAATGCAGAGTTTGTGGCAGGATTCAGTATGGATTTGATGTGGAAAGGGATCCTGTCATTATAAATTCAGGTGTAGTTGTTGTTGTCACTGGCAGCAGAAGTGTATGGTATCGGAATGGAAAGTTTGATTGATTGGTTTGATAAAGAAATTAGGTAGTTGGGCCGGATGTTATTGAGGTATATGCATTGTATGCTGATGTTCAATGTATGTGATTGTTGTGTTGTTGATGAGATTGTCTGGATGTATATACAGTGAATATATGTTTGTCGCTTTTGTTGGCAATGCTGTGTTCTGGCATGGTATTTTGGGTTCAAATTAGGTGATGCTAAGGGATATGAAATGGGTTTGTGGTTTGTTACAGGATTTGTGAAGAATATGAATTGGGTTAAGCGCAGTTTTGAATGAATATTGGGAGCCCAACTGGTTTATGGTACAGACTTTAATGGCAGAGACTTTCTTGTTAAGTCTAAGAAATGGTCTGTGGGTCAGCCAGAGTCTGCAACGTCAGTAGATTATATTGCAATGTTTGCTGATTGAAACACAGAACAAAAGGAATAGCAAGAGTCTTGCAGTTATGGATTGGGTTTGTTGATTGAAATACCAGAAGATTGTTGCAGTGAGTATTGAGCAAGGAGAGCTGAGTTCAAGCATGGATTGAGATGGTGAGTGTTTTTTTTCCCCTTTTTAAATTGTTCATAAATTATTAGTAGATGGAGGAGTTGGGTTGTGGGTCATTAGAGGTGGACAGATGGTACATGGTTTAGGATAGAATCGATGTAGATAAGGGCAGAGGGTTTATTTACATTTTCTGGTTTCAGTTGAGGCGGACAGAAGGTAAATTGTGTAGGATAGAGTCGATGTCAAGAAGGACAGGGTTTATTTTTTTTTTTCTGGTTACATTTCATTGGGTTTATGTGAATGCATTTATCAGGGGAAGATGACATGGTTTGTTTGATGTTCACGGGGTTTATGAAGGATTGGAAGCCGTGATCATGGTGGATGCATTGCTTTGGGGTGAATGAATTGATTGCTATTAAAAGCGGGGAAATGGGCTGTGGGCGACGCTGATCAGTTGAAGGTGAATGATTCATTTTGTGTAGTTTTGTGCGGGGTAATAGAAATGGGTTGTGTTTATTCAAGCATTGATAACGAGGAAAAGGTGGTAAGATGCAAGGAGCGGAAGAAATTGATGAGACAGGTGGTGAGTTCTAGGCATGAGTTTGCAGTATCGCAAATGGCATACTTACAAGCTTTGAGGAATACTGGCGCAACCCTTAGACAATTTGCAGAATTAGAATCAATGGAGCTTCAGAAGACTTCACCTTACCCACATCTTCGCCATTATCGGGTCACCTTGCCCCCTTCACCTCCTCCTCTTCCCCCACCTCCACCACCTCCTCCTCCATTGTCTCTCACCCCTTCTCCTAGTTATGGATCTGCAACTTTTCCTTCCAGCATCCCAGTCAATCGAGCATCTACAGATGTCCGTATCAGCAATGCTCAACCATCATCTCCTCCCAAAAATTCAACCTCAGAACAGCAATGGAACACTCCACATGATTCTGACACTGAAACTCCTACTCCACCGCCACCACCACCCCAAGGATCAGCATGGGACTTCTGGGATCCCTTCTGCGCTTCCTCTCCTGCTCGGATTTCTGACAGAAGAGCCCCGCATACATCCGAGAATGAACTAAAGAAACAGCAGCAGCAACAGCAACAGCAACAACAACAGCTGAAGATTGAAGAGGAGCAGTGGGATGAAACAGTGACAGAATTTGATGATGACCAGGAAACAGAAAATAGCAGACTCACTGACAAGTCCCCCGGACGTGAAACTGATGACAACTCCTCCATGGTAAGCTGGTACACTAAAGATACTGATTTAGCAATGGTAATTTCCAGAAAGCATAAAAATCTCGGGGAGATAGTTGGACAGCTGGATGAATATTTTCTCAAGGCCTCTGAAGGAGGTAAAGAGGTTTCAGAGTTTCTAGATGCAAGCAAGGCCTATTTGGAGCATGATTTGGGCAAGTTCAATAGTAAGATCTCTATCACTCCGAATTTCCACTTCACTAAATGTGGCATACTCTGTAATTCTCTGTTCTATTTAGCTTTGGTCATACATGGACATTAGTATAATTTCCTTCTATCCTAATTGCCTTGCTCTCCATCGTGTGAAGAAGTCTGATGACTTCTTATATGAGATTCAGAGTTTTCAGGTTTCCTTTGCTCCAAATGAGAAGTTTGGTCTCAGCTTTTATGATCTATTGTAAGCAAACTTCCGTGTCACCCCTTTTTGTTTAACTTGACAAATTGACTTGAACCACAGAAGCCTCAGAAATATGACGTTTTCTCTTCTTTTTATGCCATCTTATCTTCTTTAAGGATGATAATTCTTGTCTAGGCAAACAGTCCAAATCATAGTTCACATTTTTCCTCTGAACACAAATATGAGATCACTTCAAAACTTCCACGATGCATGCATCTATATGTACATGTCTTATGACTTTAAATTCTTTTCTGATCTTGAATCTAGAATATGCTTGTTTGCTTTGAGCTAAACTATTTCAATGGGGCTGAGTCAATTTACTGATATGTGCTACAGAGAATAGTTACCGTTCTGCTAAAGTTTTCAGTGCCTTGTCCTGGAGTTGGTCTTTGAAATCACCTCTTGTCTGCAAAGATACTGTTGGATTGCTCAACACTGGTGAACCTTACTCACAGGGAAGCCATTGCGCGACCTTGGAGAGACTTTGTGCTTGGGAGAAGAAGCTCTATGAGAAAGTCAGGGTATTTGTCTTTCAACTTGACCTCTTTTTCCTTATTTTCTTGATCCCATATATTGAACGGCTGTTTTTGTACTTAAATATTGTTGCCCACTTTACTCATACATAGCGAATGAAATCATCTGTTAGGTTTGCAGTGGCCAACAGTGCAAAGCCATTTTTTAGCAAATCTTTGCTGTGAAATAAATTAAGAAGCTGAATCCAGAGAAATTACACTGTTCTGATGCAAGATCCTGACAATATTCAGAACCTTTTAAAATCAAATAGAGAAGATATTAAGACAATTTTTCTATCTAAATTAGTTATAGCTCTTAAAGATTTGTTTAAGGACACCAGCATAATTCTTCATTTTTTGCTTTGATAGGCATGGCTTGTCTGATTGTATGTAACGGTGGTTAATTTTTACCAGTTCTTTTTATGGCTTCACAGAACAGAGAATCTGCAAAGATAACGTTAGAGAAGAAAATGGGACTGTTGCGCAGTCAGCAATCAAAAGGTTATGAAGAAACAAAGATTAACAAAACGAAAAGAGATATAGAGATGCTGCAATGTTATATACTGCAAGAACGTGAGGATGTAATTACAATTTCAGCATCAATTTTGAACCTGAAAGAGAACCAATTGTACCCACAGCTTGTTGAGCTTTCAGAAGGGTAAAAACGAACATGTGACGCCGATGAGTTTTACTGCTTGTTCAGTTTACTGTTCTTGATATTGCTTTGTATTACTATTCTCGTTTAGTTGATTGCTTTGGATATGCTGCGTTATCTTTTCCTTGTATTTGGTGGTATTTAAATATTTTAGAATTCTGCCTGCTAAATTGTTGATATATAGTGAACATGTATTTTCAATTCTTGCTAAGAGTATATGTTTCTGCTTGTGTTAGGGATTAGGAAAAGCCTTTATGCTCACATACGAGTTCTGTCATTCAATATCAGTACAAGTTAAATGATTTAAATCCAGTTCACAGTCAATTCTTCAAAAATTTTGACAAAGAAATGCCCCTTCATTTCGCAGTGCTGTCTTAAACTGCCAAGTTTTCTTTACAGAGAACTAATCATTGCCAATATATGATACTAGCACTGACCTCAGACATTCTGACTATCGACATCATATATTTTACTCCATTTCATTCTGCTTTACTTGGGAAGATTTAGATTGGTAATGTTTAGGAATTCCTTATTGGCATGCTACCATATGCTCACTTTTACTGTTTTCCTTTGGTTGCTTATATTCGGTTTTCTGATGTACTCTAATTTCATTCTTTCGATATTCTTGTTCTTAGTGCCTCCAAACATTGTGTTTTCAGCAAGCCTACATCCTTTTGAAAAATCTACTGTCTACAGCATCATAGATGAAAAGGATAAAGACTTTAGTAAAATTATTTAACAGAAGATTTTGGTGATTTGCAGGCTAATGAGGATGTGGAGGTCCATGTATGAATGCCATCTGGTCCAGAACCATATTGCGCAACAAGTGAATCAGCTACAAAGTCTGCCAAGCACAGAAACTACAAGTGATTATCATCAGCTGGCAACTATTCAACTGGAAAATGAGGTCTCTAAGTGGTATAAAAGTTTTTGTGTTTTTGTAAAAAGCCAAAGAAGTTACATGCAGACTCTAAGTGGATGGATGAAGCTTAGTCTCCACCAGCTTGAGAATGGAATGGAAGGAACTTTAGAAACTTGCCCACCATCTACATCCACTTTAGTGGAGGAGTGGCAGCAAGCTCTTGACAGGTTGCCTGTCAAGGCAGCTTCTGAGGCCATAAAAAGTTTTATTACAATTGTCCATGAAATAGTAGTGCAACAAGCTGAGGAACAGAAGCATAGGAAGAAATCAGAAAGACTTTATAAACGGCTTGAGAAGAAAGAGGCTTCTCTCCAGAGTTTGGAAAGGAAGTATTGTGCTTCTACTACAGCAAAATCAAAGGAAATGCCCAATTCTGGTTTGGATCCTAAAGATCCTTTGGCACAAAAAAGGGCTAAAATTGATGCATTTAAGAGAAAGGTCGAAGACGAGAGGTTAAAGCATTTGAATTCCATCCGAACTACTAGGGCAAGAACCTTAAAAAATCTACAGACATGGCTTCCAACCGTTTTCCAGGCTATGACTAGCTTTTCTAGTGCCTGCATGCAAGAATTTGAGGCTGTCCATAACCAGTCTAAGTCCTTCAGATTTTAAAATATGTTTATGTATCAGAAAGTTTAATCAGTTGCTTTATGATGTTTACAAAATTGAAAAAGGGAAAAAAAATCACCACAATAATTCTTCAGAAGCTTTCACTCACACAATCTCAAGTTCGATCAGCTATGGTAATGACACTTTGGGTCTAGTTCTTTAGCTGTGTATACTTGAGCTAAAATCTGAAGTATGAGTACTCTTGTTGTACATATTTCTTCCAAGTCGAGATCCCAATATGTGCAGAATCCGGATTGTATCACTGAATATATAACAGTTGTGTCAGTGGTCCTAAGAAATAATTCTGTATTTGATCAGTTTATGGACCACGTGATCTCTATTTGCTTCTATTTGTCTCTTGCAGATACAATTATTTGGTTTTGTTATTGACTGGTTAGAAGCACCAAAAAAAAAAAAAAAACTTGTAGCTTGATTTCTATTGGATGGTGAGTCGAAAAGTTTGCAGAAGACTGCAATTTTTCCTATTACTCTTTTCATTTCTATGAACTAAGAGATGGAAGCAAGGGAGTTTTGAATGTTTTACATAGGTAAACTACTGAAATCAAATATTGCTAACTTGCTAGCATAGTTAGCATGGAGACTATCAGATTCATGGTTGTGTAGTCACAATTATGGGAATATTGTAAAGGTGGTGGCTGTGCTTTGAGCTTCGTTCTTAGATTCTCTCGTCATATGAAGCATGTGAAACCAAATTTAACGCTATATTCTGCTCTTTTTTCTTACTGCATTAGTTTATAATTCGATTTGATTTTGACTTGGGAAGCCCTGGGTACAAATTCTGTTTCTGTTAACACAACGACTGAAAGCTTTTGGGATAATATGTTGACGGGGATTCCCTGTTCGATGACATTGCTTGCTCATCATTATTTTCTTGATCAGTGGAGGGAGCAACTCAAACGAAAAAAGTATGCTAATGTTACCGGTGCAAGTTCATCATTCAGGTGTATGGTGGGGGAACCCTTGAAAGGAAAAGATAATGTTAACATGACATTAGTACAAAGTCCATCCTTCAGGTATATTGTGTCATAAATTTTCAACAGAATCACCCTATATAATGGCATAGCCAGTGTATAGTGGTCGGGGGCATAAATTCACAGGCCAGACGAGCATTTGAATTACAGAGACTGTACCGAAGGGGATGAAATATTGATGGATTTTGATGATCTTGGCCTCTGAAAAAGCTTCATAGACTTTTGTTACGTTGATCCGATGAAGTGTTATGTCAGTAATAGGAACAATCAAATCTTCACTATTAACATTTTATTTTTATCTTGTTCGATCTAAATTTGATTTCCATTTTGAGTTGGAAAGTTTGGGGTTCGAACTTGGGTGTTATATGCATTATGCAAAACATATCTTTCAAATTTTTGAGTTAACGGATCAGATTTGGCGATCCTCTGCATATTCTTTAAGCTGTAAAAGATAATGGTGTTGCGTTGGAACTATAATCCTTCGCCAAAATTTGATCAGAGGTTCATTGGAAATGTCCAAAAATGTTGGTAGGTAACATGCCAGGTAACATAAATATTATAAGTCAGCCTTTGTGGCTTGAGAGTAGTTGCCCTTTAGGAATATCTAACCCGTCTAAATCACTAGGGTATTTAAGCTGTCTAAATCACTAGGGGATCCAATCCAATTTCGGCCACACCAATCCTTAGTATGGCTAGATTTTTACCATTTCTAATTGATGATTTTTTCACCGTACAACACCTTAAAGAAAGAAAGAAACAATTATTTTAACGTCCATGAGGCTAAAGATAGTCTATGGGACAGATTGCTTCTTCATCTACTTGATGTGTTCGGCCCTTTTTCTGTGAACCCTCACAATAAATGCTCCTAGCGTTTCGACAAGCCCCTCGTTAAATAGATTATCCCAAGAGCTAGCTGCTAGCATATCTGCATAACTTTCTCTTTGAAGGGTTCACATTTTAAAATGAAATGTTTTTCTATTTCCACTTTTCTTTAGAACACTCTTTTCTCCCACATTTCTTTTAACATTTTTCTAACACCCTGTTTCACCATCTATTTAGCTAAAACTATATGGCCATCTATTCTAAACTCAATAACATATTTTATTTTTATATTAATTTAATAATTATATAATTAAATAATAAAATAAGGAGTTGTCTTTAAAGAGACTTTTTGGAAGCTTTTCAGGTGGGTTTTTCTGGTCAAAATCCGGCAGCAATTTATTGAAATCGCAAGTTTGATAGCTAATTTCTGCACAATCAAAGCGTCCTAGGGATTTTTCAGGGGGTGGAATCCAAATATGCAGTTAAAAAACCATTTTAGTTAATACAAATCAAGATTTAACCTCAATTTTTCCCACCAAATTTTGTCACCAGAATCTCCAAAAAATTGCACTAAAAACAACTCCATAAAATAATAATAATATTTTTCTTATTTTAAATAAGATGAACATATTTAAAGCTACGCACGTGGGGAGAACACTCGCAAAGAGTATTAAAGAAGAATTGAGGGATAACCATGTTGGAAAAAATTCATTTTAGTTTTTATAATGATTATTTTTCAAATTTACAAAGACAAATATTGAAATGTACATGTATGTTGAACATAGAATGGAGACAAGTAATTAGGATGGACATGTACTTCCATGATACGAAGAATGAAGGAGAGATTAAAGTAAGTATACGATAGAAATCCATAATTAAAACATGTTTCTCGTTATCCAACAAAAACTGTGGAATTGAAAATAAGTGCAAGGTGATATGTTAGTGTTTTAATTTACTTGTAATTTAAGTTAAAATTTAATAACAAGTTTCTAAATTTAAAATATTATTTATTTTATTAAAAATATATATTTTTATAATAAATAAAATAAGCAAAAAGATTAGCTACTCAATTCATGAAATAAATAAAAATAAAAATAAATAAATCAATCAATCAAGTAATTAAGTAATAAGGATAAAATATAGAAATGAAATAAATTTATGATACAAGTATAATCTTTATAATTATCATGTTTTTTTTTATTTATGTTAATCTATTGGTGCTTATCCAATGTACTAACTTTCAATAATAAAATCACTCTTGAAAGCACCCTTAGCATGACTCTTTATACTTAGTCTCAATCACCAAATATGTTCACCTTGCCAATGCCATCATTACTTTATAGGTTGTATTGTTGATGTAATGCTTAAATTTGTTGACACTTTCATTGCCGCATTTTGCTCGCTTCCCAAAATATAGTGCTCCCATTGTTGGCATGCCTAAATAGTGTAGTAAAGCTCTTTATCATGGAGGGGTATTTTGAAACATGTGAGTGTTTTCTTGCGACAGGGAAACATATCTCCATGTCGGGTGAAGAGCTTACCATCTACATAATTTGAGGCATTTGTTTGAATTTTGAATGGTTATTGTAGTTTGAAAAAAATAAAGACTATTGTCAAGCAAACTCGATGCTTCAATGCCTCATGTTTTTCATTATCTCGATTGAAACAAACTAAGTCTTTGCTCCACCCTTTCTCACTTGGTTCAGGGTTCAAGCAATGCAGGAGAACAACGACACAAGTTTGTGATAGAAGTTGACAAGGCCCAAGAAGTTGTGCAACTACATCAATATTTTAAGGTCAATTAGTCACATATGACTTGGATCTTGATTGGGTCCACATGCATCCCATGCCTATCCATGCTTGTGATAAATATTAGATCCATTGCATGTCAAATGAGCACTTTTGTTGATTTATGTGTAATTAGTTTTGTCGTGGAGCACTCATTTCTCGTTGGATGTGCTTCAAATGTTGTTCCCTTGTTTCGTTGAAGATGAAGTCCTCATCGAGGTAGGGCATCACAAAAGAATTGGTGAATGGCCATAAGATATTATGTATCATCATCACAAACTTGTTAACGCATTATTAAGCCAAGCAACATGACCAACCACTCAAAGAAACTTTCTTTAGACTTGAAGGTTTCCTTCTAAGCATTAGTTGGATTGATTGACACTTGGTGATAGCCTAAATTAAGATCAATATTGTTGGAAAACTTGGCACCTTTGCATTGGTTGAGTAGACTACCAATGCTGGGGATTCTGCGTTGATAATTAACTATGATTTTGTTCAAGGCTCTATAGTAAATAAAAAGTTGCCATGTAATTTCCTTCTTTTGAACAAACACAATTGACCTCACATGGGGTGAAGAGATTAGTCAAATGTGGCCCTTATGTTTAACTCTTGAATTTGGCATTTTCTCTCCTCCTCTAGAAAAAAATGTAGGTATACAAGGCCATTGAGAAAATGCATACAAGTTTTTAAATCAACCACATGTTTTCTTTGACAATGCTTTACCAACCAATATTAAATGGTTGAGGATGAGGCGACATTGGGGAAATGTCATATTCTTAACAATAATGGTTGTTAATGTCCTCTCTACTGGTCATGGAGTCTAGGTTTTCATCTCTAGTTCGTGCTTGGGGATGCCAATAAAACATGGTTTTCATCTTCTTAACAATAACTCTTGTAGGACTCTTAAAGTTTGATGGTTTCATCTTTAGTTCGAGATTGGGAATGGCAATAAAACATGATGGCAATAGTGTACCTAGTGCTTCTTCTTGCATACTAATACATTATTATGATGGGTTTAGGTTTTTTTTTTTTTTTAGGAATAATTGTTGTTTTTGTGTTTTGTGGAGGAGATACTCTTGTTCATAAAACTTTTATTGTATTCCCTTCAAAAAGGATTTTACCCAAGGGGTTGGTGATTATAGATGTATTGACGATCATCAAGCAATATGGGGGCTATCGCCTCAATCTTCAAAACCTTACTATGCAATATCTTAGGGAGAAAAAGTACTATGCTAGAAGGTACTTTTTTATATATATGTGGTTGGGTATGATGGAGGAATCAACACTAGCGATGGCCTTTGAGTTTTCATTCGAGTAGTAGGCTAGTCTTATGCAGGGGTAGAGGAGGGGGTTGCCCCATGCCCACCCATTAAAGTAGCATCTCACTATCCCTTTAATGGGTCGTTGTTGGTCTTCGTTTTTGATCCAATTTTGCTTAATTGAATACATTTAATTTCCATGTTATCCATCCATTTACCATCCATATACACCCTATTTTGACCAATTTATGCATATTCAAATATATAAATTAAGTTTTGCAATTTTTATATGTTTTTATAAAAATTACATTTTAAGTGTATTTTTGGACAGGGCTAAAAATTCCCGTAATGGATTCACTAATGCCATACTTGCAAGACACCTGGGCACGAACTGAGCACATTTCTAGAAAGCTTGGGAACTAATAATGGACGTGTTCCTATTGGTTCAGTCAAACCGAGCTTAAACAGACCCAGTCAAAGCTGGTCAAATAGGACCAGTCATTTAGGAAATCCCTAGGAAATAGGCCAAATTTAGGATTTTATGGGATTTTCCAGATTTTGAGTGATTGGATGGATGAGCTCGACCTGGATAGATAAGATAAGGATAGATATAGCTGTTAGAGACATTTTAGTTAAGTTTGTTTCATATTTCTCTATTTAAGCCAAGAACATTGAAGGCATGAACATGTAGAATTTGTATAACTTCATTTTGAGATTTCTGAACTTTGTGAGTTAATCAAAGAGACCAGTTCCATCTTCTTTTTTGCTGTTCTATATGGTGAATGCTTGATTGAGTTTCAGTAGCTGAGAAGTACTTTCAAGTGCGATGTAAGGGTGGAGGGCCCCTATACCAAGCGAAGTGCACTTTCTGGTTAATTTAGTTGCAATTTCTTGAACTAGTTTTGTTTCATGTTTAATCAGTTAATTAGATGTATGCTAATATGTTATGATTGCGGATGAATCTTAATCTCAATTCTAATCTGCATATGAAAGGTCAAACCAATGTTTAAATTAAACTCTCATTCTATCTGATCAGAGATTAGAAACTGAAATTCATCTTTCTTGTTTTTAAGTGATTTTCTGAATTTCCAATTTTCTAAAAATGGCATTAATGATGAATGAATTTATAATGAAGAACAACAAGTACCTATTTTGTTACTCTTCTATTATTTTTTTATGCATCTTGAGCTATTGTTCATTAGTGGTTTTGATTTCTGTTCATGAAGCAGTATTGTAGAAGAAAGTCAATCTGGTTCTCCTAAATTAGGAGCCACTTCTTTTGCTTATAACATATTGAATTAGAAATTATTTATTTAAACTTTATATTTGTAATATGCATTTCTAATTTAGGTTATAATTGCATTTCTTTCAGTTTCCATAACTTGTCTTTTAAAACTGATTATAGTTGTGTTGAAGCTCCGAAAATCGGGTCGACAACAAGGGGGATACCCACCCGGTCCGGACCTTGGTTGGCAGCTCCTTATCCGTTTGGTATAGCGGGTCCGACTGGGGATAATGGGATCAGTTTTCCAATTTAAGGGTGTGTGTGTGTGTGTAGAGTTGGATGATGCTGATCTAAGAGTACTTAAAGCTAATTTAACTCAAACTTCTAAACTAACTCTATGCTATTGTAATCTAATGAGAAACAACACATCTAATCTACGCTAACCCGGTGTGAATTTCTTCTATTATGCGATCTAAAGAGATTTCAAACAATAACTGGTAATAAAGATCATTCAGCTATAATAAGAATAGAAATCAATTAAGATAAACCACTTTGCATAAAAAGTTAGGCAAAACAGTTGTGAACAGCATATCGCATAATAAGTTATTCATATATCAAACATAAATAAATGACTCCACTGTACAAAAGTGCCAAATGGTAACTCATACATTCATGCAGTAACATATAAACAACTAAAAACTATATATCACTTTAAGAATATAAACAAAAACAGTCAAGAGATAAAAGTACCATTTATGACTAGTTCCACTCATAAGCTTCAAGCAACAATGATTTATCTCTCCTTGCTCTAACATCTACTAAGAGTACAGAAGTGCAACATCAGTAGCAGATATCAAATACAAACATTAATAAACCTTGATCCGTCCATTCATCAAAACCCCCTCCGAGGGTGCAAAAGTGCATGTTCTGAGGACAAGTTTTTTTGACAAATTTCTGGACCCTTCTCCTAATGCCTGAGAAGGGTTTAAATACTGCTAACTAATTAACTTAATTACATAAATTTAGGATATGGTTTTAAATGACTGCCCTTCTGTTAAAGCAAAACTATTTCTAAAAATTGAATCTAATTCCTAACCATTTCTGTATTTGCTCCTTAGTGCTGCAAGCATGCAACATTCGCCTAGGAAGAGTCGGCTGGTCGCCTTCTGCTTTCGTTTGAGCTATGAAAATAGAAATAACAAGCGCTGGCACCACTTTATGGTAAACTAGAAGATATTTTCGAGAATCTTCCTCTGGCTGGGTGTATTCGCTGCGTGTATACTTGGTAATAACCCAAATTTCTCTCAAACTGATTCTGCTTTTGCTATTTCGGTTTCCGGCCTTGCGAATGACTGAATAAGTTAGGGACTTTGCTCTCTGAACAATTTTCTGCATCGAAAACTGCCTCTGTTCTTTGTTCCGGGCTTTTCTGGTGCGTTTTCCTTCTTTAGCGCCTTTTTTCTTTTTGCTTTACCCAGCATAAGCTTCAGGATCTTTTGTAAACATGCTGCTTTTGTGCGCTTTTGACTCTGGGCGTTGGATGGCCTATTGACATCAGCATCTGTTGAGTGATACTCTGGAATCTGTGGTCCTGTTGCATGCGGCATCCGTTTCTGAAGGGATCTCTTCTCTGTTCTCCGAGCATTGACGCTTTCCCCTTTTCCTTAGATGTTTCCTGCACATTGCTTCATGTTATTTCCTGTCTTATAGTTTACGCAAAGGAAGAGAGTAATGATAATAAAGATTGACATGAAAGCTTTAAGCTCTTATGAATGCATAATCATGACACCCATAACGAACTGACTCTTCGAAAAACACACAACTGTCCTTCTTGAATACTTTGGCGTACAATCATTAATTTCTTTTAAGGCGCGCGCCCAATTTTGGTTTACGGACAGCTCTCCTTGAATACTGCGCCAAGGAAAATTTGCGATGGGTGATTTCTGCGACTCGCATCGCAGCATCGCGGATCGCGTCGTCAAGATGTGTCATCACAGAAATTCATGATCGCATTTATCGCAAATCGCATTCATCGCAGAGCGCAGATCGGCTTAGTCATTCAATCATTGTGTGCTGCTTACGCGATGTTGCGATATGCGACGTCGCATATCGGCTGTCGGAGATTTCTTAAGATTTTTCTTTTAAGAACGCTTCATAATGTATGCGATGCGATGAATTTCGCGTTGCTTCTTCGCAGTTTATTATGCTCATAAGAAAACGTTTCATTCTCTTCTCGCGATGCGATACAGCGTTAAGGAGTTGAAATACAAAAATTTTCATAAAATGTTTTTTGGATTTTTTATTAAGGGTCTCCATTTGCTTGGTGTTTTTGCTAATACCAAACAAAAAGGGGGGTTGTTGGTGGCCACAACAATGGTGATTCACTGTGAAGAACCAGTTATCTCTGCTTTTCTATTGAATTTTAACTTCCAAAGCAGAAAATTTTTCATAAGTCTAAATTTTGTTATGAACAGATAGAGTACATTATGCCTTATCCTATCAGTGATATTTTGTTTCAACCTTTTTCTATTCCAATTGTTTGCTTCCTCAGGCTTTGTCCTTGTATTTACATCAGCCATTACTTGGTCTTTTAAAGATAAAATAAGGTCTTCTCTGTGTGCTGGCTTTTAAAATATGCTCATTTGTCGTAGGTAGAGCCTCTGCTGCCAGCAGGCGTCCATAGCCTCGACAGGGTTACCTGTTACCCAGCAATGATCCTTTATCCTGCTTAAGGCTATTTACAACTTTTTAGAGAAAAACCCATTTTGACACTTTTCCCTTTTTTTTTTTTCTCTAAAGAACAATGTCTTGGTTTGGTGGCCAAATTATGACACAGTCATTCACTTGATTTACACTTTTGCTGAACAAGCTGGCTCGTGATGAGACCCCTTGTCTTTTGATTGCAATAATCTTGAGTCGTTGCCCTGTTTTGGTGGACAGTATTGGCAAAGTCAGCGAGTTATAATATCTGTGATCATTATAAGCCGGCTCGTGATGAGACCTCTTATTCTTTGAGATATAGTGTTTTCTTGGATTGTTCCTCTGAATGCTGTGATTTTCTTTAGCAGGGAGGAAGTCATTGTTTTTCCTTAAGAAAGCTCTGGACAACAATAATAGAATTTGAAAACAGCAGTTTTACAGAGAATCTTTATTTTATTATTGATACCTTTCATTGTGCTGATATAAAACAATTTTTTGCCAAAGGTTGCTTTCATCAAATCTTTTGAAGTTGAAACTAGTATCATATCTAGGCTAAAGTTAACTCTATCTGTCAATAATAAAGATCAGATTTTTCGAAAATTTTACTACTTGTACAAGCGAAAAAAAAATCAAAATCTGATAGAGAATTGGTGTCTTTTTCGTGAGCCCCTGTAGTAACCATCTACAACTGGTTTTATTATGAAAAAAAAAAGAAAAAGAAAAACTAAAACTATCCTATAGAATAGGAGAGTAATATTCTATGGAAAATATATTTTAAGGATTTGTCCATTAACAGGCAAAGAATCCCTTCTACCTGCTAAATCCTGCAACACAAACGTTGATGGGCCTATGACTTCTACAATCTCAAAAGGACCAAGCCACATCTTCTGAAATTTTGTATGTTTGCCCTTTTTTTCATGAGCCTTATCCCATTTCAAAACTAGATCTCCCATCTGAAATTTTTTTCTGGTCATTATGCTTGAATCAAAAGAGGATTTTATTAGCGCTTGGTGATGAGCATGGGTTTTCCTAGCTTGTTCTCGTCGTTCTTCTATCTTAATTATTTCCATTTGTCTTAATTGTAAGGAGGAAGTAGATACTTCATCGATGTATTGTACTAAAGACAAGGAGGGGATCACTAAGTGAGTTGGGAGAACCACTTCTTTCCCATAAACTAAATTAAAGGGAGAAGTGCCGATTGAAGCTTTCTTCGTTATTCTATCTGCCCATAAAGCGTTTATCAAAGTTTTGTGCCAATTCTTTTGGTTCTGGTCAACTGTTCTTTTAATAATCCTGATTAGGTTTTTATTTGTTGACTCAGCCAATCCATTACCTTGCGGATAGTAGTTGGCCGAATATTTCAGTTTGAACCCTCTTTTAAGTGCAAACTCAGTCATTGCATTCCCAGAAAAGTATGAGGCATTATCAAACATTAAAGCCGTTGGCAATCCAAACCTAGTGATTATAAATTGATCTATGAATTCAATGATGTTTTCAGAATTAGCTGTCTTGAGAGAAACTGCTTCTACCCATTTAGTAAAATAATCTGTTGTCGTGAGGATGTATCTATGCTGTTTAGAAGAGTGAGGAACGATCTCACCTATTATGTCCAAGCCCCACTGACTGAATGGTTACTCGATGTTTACCGGTTGTAGTGGCATTGACAGTTTTTTTTGTCTCCCTGCAGTAGTTTGGCAGACTTGGCATTTCCTCACGTAACTGTGTGAGTCTTTGAACAGCGTGGGCCAATAATATCCTGCACGTAAGATTTTATGTGCAGTAGCATCTCCAGCATAGTGTCCGCCTGCTGGTCCATCGTGGAGTTCCTGCAAAACCTTTTCGGCTTTAGTTTTCTCAAGACACCTAAGAAGAACAGAATTGTAATTCCTTTTAAACAGAACATCATTTATGAGCTGATATTGTTTAGCTTTCAATCTCAGAGCTCTTTTCTTGGTGTGATCCAGGAGTGATGGAGCATACCCGTTCTTAAGATAATAAATGGTGTCAGCATATAATGATTCTGCATCGTTTCGGCTTACCTCATACATTTGTACCTCTTCAGATGAATTTTCAGGAATTTGCGATGCTCCAACCAACATTTTGCAGAAGCCTTGACCTCTGACAATGCTTGCTGGTTTGATCTCAAGGTCGTATTCTTGTAAAGCGGTGATTCAATTTGCTCTTTTTTCACCCACATCCTTCTGTATTAGAAGATTTCTTACCGCTGGAAACGGTACTATGACCTTAGTATGGGTTTTAAGTAAGAAAGGTCTGAAATATTTGACCGCTTTGAAAACAGCATATGCCTATTTCTCCACGTCTGAATAGTTGAGTTCAGCACCTTGTAAATTCGAGCTAAAAAATGCGATTGGAGCTTCCGCTTTCTCTTGATTTGTTTGAGTTAGAATCGCGGCATATGATTTCTCTGAGGCAAATGTGTATAAGATAAAAGATTCTGAAAAATTCGGGGTTGCTAAAGATGGAACATTAATGATAGCTTGTTTGATCAGGTTGAATGCCTCATGCTCATCTTGACCCCATTTAAAATTTGAATTCTTTTTAATCATGGTTTGCAAAGGAGAAACAATTCGTGAAAAATCTGGGACAAATCTCTTCACAAAATTGATTTGACCAAGGAAAGATTGCATGGCTTTTTTGTTATGAGGTAGGGATATTTCAGAAATTTCTTTGATTCTGTCAGGCTCAATGTGAATACCAGATTTTGACACTATGAATCCTAGAAGTTTCCCTTCACTTAATGCGAAAAAAGATTTCTTTGGGTTAAGTGAAATCCCATACCTTAAACATCGTTGAAAGATTTGTTTCAAGTCTTTGAGATGGTCGCTTCGCTTCTTGGAGTACACTGTTATATCATCCAAATAAATTACTACAGATTTATTGACTAAACCCTTGAATGCGATGTCCATGGCTCTCTGAAATGTAGTGTCGGAATTGATCAAACCAAATGGCATCTTCCGATATGCGTATGTGCCCCATTTAGTTCGAAATGTAGTTTTTAACTGATCATCGGGATTACCAGCACTTGATTGTATCCTGAAAATCCATCCAAAAAAGACATTAGTTCTGAGCCTGCTACTGCCTGTAATATCTGCTCCATAGGTGGGAGGGGAAAATTGTCTTTTTGACAGGCTTTGTTGAGATTCCGAAAATCGATGCAAATTCTAATATCTCCATTTTTCTTTCTAACGGGTACCATATTGGAGACCCATTTGGAATGTCTGATGGGGAAAATTATTCTGGCTTTTAATAACTTATTTAGCTTAGTTTTTATCTGATTTTCTAAATTGGGGTGGATTTTTTTGAGTTTTTGTTGGACAGGTTTTTCGTTATCAATCATAGGGATAGTATGTTGAATGATAGAAGTGTCGTATGTATTCAGCTCATCGTAATTCCAGGCAAAAACATTTTTGTATTGTCTCAGAAGACGAATATACGCTAGTTTTTCTTCAGGGGCTAGGCCATGGCCTAGATTAACGTTTTGTGGTTTATCATCGGTTCCCAGGTTTACTAATTTGTAATTCAGAGTCGAACTGTAGAGCTTAGAATTGGTAGACCTTTTAAACCGACTTTTCAAATCGTATAAGTCTTCCAACTTAACCACCGATTTAGGTATAGCATTATCAGTGCTATCTTGTTGTATTTGTCGATCGTGATGGTCTTCGTCAATTATTTGATTGGAGTAGGATCCTTTAGAAGTGAGGAAATTTACAATATCAGGATCGTCATTGAATACTCTCCAATTTGTAATGTTGTCAGGGATGGACGGTCTAAAGATTAATTCTATTGAGAATCTATCCGGACTAAAATCTTCGGAGGGGATAAGTCTGGAGGCTACGTTAGCTAAAAGGTTTGCGCTCGCGTTTTGGAGTCTTGGGATTGACGAAATATTGAATGCTATAAAATGCTCAGTCAGATCTTGTACTAAAGATTGATAGTGTTTCAAATGACCTGATAGGCAATGTATGGTGTTACGTACCTGTTTGACGACAATCTCAGAGTCTCCGAAGACTTGAAGATACTTGATGTTCAGTCTGATTGCTTTGTATAGGCCTTGCACCAAGGCCTCATATTCCGCTATATTGTTTGTGCAATCGAATTCAAGTCTGCACGTAAGCATGGTCTTATTTCCTTCTGGACTAATCAGAACGCATCCTGCTCTTGCTCCTTCGTTAGATTTAGAGCCATCAAAATATAATTTCCAAAACAAAGATGTAATTATAGGTTTATCTACAAAATTAACACACTTTGAATTATCAGTTTGGGAAAAATTTTCGACTTGGGACAAAACTGAATTTTCTAAGTAAGGTGATGTATGAGCATTGAAATTGTCGAGGAAAGAATCTACCGAGTAATTGCCTATGATACTGCTGTTATATGCTATTGCTTCATTTTCTCCCTCCAATTCCGTTACTATGTACTTCTGGTGTAACTCTTGTTCAACCTTTATTTGATTCGGTTTACCATTGTAGGGTAACCACATGTGCGACCAGTCGGTTGAGAAGTATCCATGGAGTTTTTCGGACCAATCCCTGCTAAGAATTAAGCCATAGAATTCTGGGATATCAGCTACTAGAATGTCAATAACCTGACATACCTTTGGGTTAGACGACAATCTTATGGTCACTTGATTAAGTTCACCAATCACTTCGACTTGAGATCGATCAAGCTGAACTATGCGCACTGCGGATTTTTGTGGTTGAACATTCAACTTGGCACATATTGATCTGGGTAAAATATTCGTTGAAGCACCAGAATCTACCAAACAATTGTGCACATTTTTATTGAAAATTTCATAGGTGAGAAGAAAAGGGGGAGTCTGAGACCTTGATCTTCCTCCAATCAAGGCGATGTCATTTGGATCAATCTTATTGATCGTGTTGGTTGGAGGTCTTCCCATGTTCTGGGAAGCTACAGCTGTAGGCAAAGATGTAGTAGGTACGACATGTAATTCTTTCATCATTATCTTCTGTTGATGTTTCAATTTGCTCAATTCATAAAGAGTGATATTAGCCCTAGTCTTTTTCATGTCATCAATAATATTGTATTCCATTTCATCCGACACTATCAGTGTTTTTGATGGAGGTGTTTGATCTGGTTGGACTGGGCTAGATTGAATCGCTTTAGCGGTCGTTTTCTTTGTTGCAACTTTATCTTTTGCTGCAGGGCTTGCGCCCTTCTGCTAAGGGGTAGTTTGGGGAGGATCAAGTTGATTTTTGCTTCGTGTGCTAACCGGAAATGCTTCTTGATCTTCTTCTTATGGGAGGATGAAATCCCACATTCCTTGTAGTTCCACAACTTCTTCGTCATCGGTCTGCCCTTCAGTGGTACTCTCTTCTTCTTCCTCTTCTTCGGATTCGACATTTGAGATAACGTTGGGTGGTTTCACATCCATTGAAGGGCCTCTTTTAAAAGCTCTGTAGGGCTTTTTTGAAGAAGTTTCTGCTACTTGTTTTTTTATGTCAATCATCTCATTGGACATGGTCTTTAATACTTTTTGCAATCCTTCCAAATCGAAAGGGTCTTTCATTTGTTTCTTCTTGGAGTCTTCCTTGAAGGTGACTTTTTTAGATTTGCGTTCCTCTATCGCAGATCTCTTTTCCAGGGCTACTACGCATTTCTCTACTGCTATCGCCTCTGTCAGGTTTTCAACTAAGGTTGTTTTATTTGCCCTATCCACGAAGATTGCTAAGTTTGATGGTAAGGCCGTAATATACCATACACATCGTACCTCTTCGTTGGGTTGGGAAGCAATGGGAATTTTGTTGAGGATTTTATTGAACCGTAAATTGAAATCTTTGATGGGTTCTCTAGCCTTGGTTTTAAGATTGGATAGGTCATTGATTAATGTTGCCGTTGATCTGTCATCACCAAACTTGGTAAGGAATTGACTTTGAAAAATGTCCCAACTTGTGATAGATCCGGAAGGTAATGAAAAGTACCATGACCCGGCTGTTCCTTGCATTATATAGGGAAAAAGCCGGACAACAACATCCTCGTTGGTAACTCCGTTGAGATTGAC
The DNA here is from genome assembly GCA_031772625.1 of Pinus tabuliformis. Lineage (NCBI taxonomy): Eukaryota > Viridiplantae > Streptophyta > Pinopsida > Pinales > Pinaceae > Pinus > Pinus tabuliformis. The sequence goes on along the minus strand of CM062804.1, from coordinate 49,707,475 downwards.
AGAAAGCATGAAATTGTTAATGTGCTCTTCAGCTAGCATGCCTGCTTCTGGATTGAATTTGGGTAGCCATTTCTCAGGATGGGCCGGTATTTCGCTTAGGGGTGGAGGCATTAAAACTGCCCCAAGATTGTTCCATGGAGACTGGGCCATCGTTGAGCTGCTAGTAAATGAAAGTGCAGAGGATGATCCCTGAGGCTGGGAAGATGAAGATATTATGATTTTAGACGATTGAAGAAGAGGGGTTGTGGAAAATGGATGAGTGGTTTGGAATGAAGATGTGGGTGGCTGAATTCACGGTGAGGGAGTTGAAATGGACGATGTAGATGAAAGAGTCTCACTGTCAGACTCTTGTGGTGTTTTCCTTGCTCTTTTCCTGGTGGGGAGAGGGAATTCAGTTGGCTGGATGCCAAATTTTTCACTCTTTAATCTGGTCAGGGGATGAGCAGGATTGTACTGCGAAGTCACGCTGCTTTGAGATTTATTAGAAATCTGTGTAAAAATAGAAAATCCCTGGTGTTTGCGAATCAAAGTTTGAACTTCAGGGGGTTCAATGTTAGATTGGTCTGAAATATTAGGGTATGTAGCAGCGGTTAATACTCGAGCGACTTCTGACTCTGGATTTAAATGTACTGGGGAAGTCGGGGGAGTTGATGAGGGCGATTTACTCTCAGAATGGTATTTAGATTTTGATTTAGGTGCCATTCATAGTTCGGGCCCTCCTTCTAGCGCCAAATATGTTGAAGCCCTGAAAATCGGGTCGACAACAAGGGGGATACCCACCCGGTACGGACCTTGGTTGGCAGCTCCTTATCCGTTTGGTATAGCGGGTCCGACTGAGGATAATGGGACTAGTTTCCCAATTTAAGGGTGTGTGTGTGTGTAGAGTTGGATGATGCTGATCTAAGAGTACTTAAAGCTAATTTAACTCAAACTTCTAAACTAACTCTATGCTATTGTAATCTAATCAGAAACAACACATTTAATCTACGCTAACCCGGGGTGAATTTCTTCTATTATGCGATCTAAAGAGATTTCAAACAATAACTGGTAATAAAGATCATTCAGCTATCATAAGAATAGAAATCAATTAAGATAAACCACTTTGCATAAAAAGTTAGGCAAAACAGTTGTGAACAGCATATTGCATAATAAGTTATTCATATATCAAACATAAATAAATGACTCCACCGTACAAAAGTGCCAAATGGTAACTCATACATTCATGCAGTAACATATAAACAACTAAAAACTATATATCACTTTAAGAATATAAACAGAAACAGTCAAGAGATAAAAGTACCATTTATGACTGGTTCCACTCATAAGCTTCAAGCAACAATGATTTATCTCTCCTTGCTCTAACATCTACTAAGAGTACAGAAGTGCAACATCAGTAGCAGATATCAAATACAAACATTAATAAACCTTGATCCATCCATTCATCAAAACCCCCTCCGAGGGTGCAAAAGTGCATGTTCTGAGGACAAGTTTTTTTGACAAATTTCTGGACCCTTCTCCTAATGCCTGAGAAGGGTTTAAATACTGCTAACTAATTAACTTAATTACATAAATTTAGGATACGGTTTTAAATGACCGCCCTTCTGCTAAAGCAAAACTATTTCTAAAAATTGAATCTAATTCCTAACCATTTCTGTAGTTGCTCCTTACTGCTGCAAGCATGCAACATTTGCCTGGGAAGAGTCGGCTGGCCGCCTTCTGCTTTCGTTTGAGCTATGAAAATAGAAATAACAAGCGCTGGCACCACTTTCTGGTAAACTAGAAGATATTTTCGAGAATCTTCCTCTGGCTGGGTGTATTCGCTGCGTGTATACTTGGTAATAACCAAAATTTCTCTCAAACTGATTCTGCTTTTGCTATTTCGGTTTCCGGCCTTGCGAATGACTGAATAAGTTAGGGACTTTGCTCTCTGAACAATTTTCTGCATCGAAAACTACCTCCGTTCTTTGTTCCGGGCTTTTCTGGTGCGTTTTCCTTCTTTAGCGCCTTTTTTCTTTTTGCTTTACCCAGCATAAGCTTCAGGATCTTTTGTAAACATGCTGCTTTTGTGCGCTTTTGACTCTGGGCGTTGGATGGCCTATTGACATCAGCATCTGTTGAGTGATACTCTGGAATATGTGGTCCTGTTGCATGCGGCATCTGTTTCTGAAGGGATCTCTTCTCTGTTCTCCGAGCATTGACGCTTTCCCCTTTTCCTTAGATGTTTCCTGCACATTGCTTCATGTTATTTCCTGTCTTACAATTTACGCAAAGGAAGAGAGTAATGATAATAAAGATTGACATGAAAGCTTTAAGCTCTTATGAATGCATAATCATGACACCCATAACGAACTCACTCTTCGAAAAACACACAACTGTCCTTCTTGAATACTTTGGCGTACAATCATTAATTTCTTTTAAGGTGCGCGCCCAATTTTGGTTTACGGACAACTCTCCTTGAATACTGCGCCGAGGAAAATTTGCGATGGGTGATTTCTGCGACTCACATCGCAGCATCGCGGATCGCGTCGTCAAGATGTGTCATCGCAGAAATTCATGACCGCATTTATCGCAAATCGCATTCATCGCATATCGTAGATCGTAGATCGCGCTTAGTCATTCAATCATTGTGTGCTGCTTACGCGATGTTGCGATATGCGACGTCGCATATCGGCCGTCGGAGATTTCTTAAGATTTTTCTTTTAAGAATGCTTCATAATGTATGCGAAGACAATTCCAAGGATTTCTCTAGGTGGGGAATGGAGGGAAGAGGGGTGTGAAGACAATTCCAAGGATTTCTCATTTCCCCCACGATCACTAAACGAGTCATTTTTTGTTTTTTGTATTTTTTTTTTCAAGTTGTTTGTGTGTGTGTTTTCAAATTTTTAAATTTTTTTTTTCAATTTGTTTTAAATAGGTCTTTAAAAAATTAGGTGTTTTTTAAAAAATTAAAATGAAGAAAAGGGACCTTTTGTTTTTTATTTTTAATTAAAAAGAAACATGTTTTTTCCCCTCATTTTTTTTCTACATTTTTCCTTTTTATTTTTATTTCTCCCCATATTTTTGGGTTTTTCCTCGTCTTTTATAATATTGTTTGAAATAACATTGAGACTTTAGGGCATGGTTTCAAAAAAGTTGTAATCTTAAACTAATATAAAAAGGGACCCTACAACTGGCACCTCTTTTCAATTCGAGAGTTGATTTTAAGATTTTGATCACGATATCAATTGCTAAGGGCATGTATTTTAAAAAGATTGCAACTTTATCCCTAAAAAAAACATATTCTATTTGGAGAATTGTTTTTTATTTTATGATTGACTTTAAGATTTTGGTTGCAACAATATAGGTTGTTAATGCCATGGATTTAAAGAAAAAGTAATTTTGACCTTGGAGAAAAAATGGGTGTAGTTCTTGGTGTGATATTTCAATTCAGAGGTTGATTTCAATGTTTTCGTTGGCAAAGCTTATAAGGTTGTTAAAGCCATGGTTGCAAAATGTGGTAATTTTTTATTTTTTATTTTATTTTATTTTATTTATTTTTTTTTTTTTTTTTTTTAACAAAAGTGGTTAAGTTTTATTCATAAGAAGAGGTTGGTCGTGGCCAAACAACCTCGATTACAGTCAGTTGTGAGATTTCTGACTTTATAGAGTCCTCATATTCTGGCATTAGTGTCAGAGAAGAGCTGCTGCTTTTGACGCTTTTATCATGGCTTAGAGTTCCTTGCTTTGCTGATGGCATCTGAGTGTCCTGTCTTGCATTCTGCTTTCCTTCGTTGCTTTGAAACTTTCCTGACTTAAGTTAATTCTGCATATACTTTAAGTTAAAACCCGCATATATTAAACTGTTTTAATATATACCCTGTCCCCACCTCCGATATCGAGCTTCTCATCCGAACCTGACCCCACAAGGATAAGATTCCGCCTTAATCGACGCAGGATAACCGTAAGATCTTCCTCCACCCAGATCCGACGCTTTTCACGTCCTTCACTATCCGACCATTAATTCCTCAGGAGCGCGTGATATGGGCGGTTTTGTCCTGCCACGCATCAACCCCTAAGTGGAATCGCGTTCGTTTCATTCAAAACAGCCCAGCAGCCAGGAGCGGTGCGATGAAAACCGCTTACCACTCCCAGCATAATTAACGCCCCTCCACTTGCAATGCACGAAGGCCGTCAGATCAACCCCCACCCAGATCTGACGCATTTCGCATCCCTCCCTATCTGGCCCTTAACCTGACCCCACCTTCGATATTCCAAGCCTCATCCGTGCCCGATCCCACATCAAGGTTAAGTCCCCTCAATAACCACCACGCGATAACCGTAAGATCAAGCTCCGTCTAGATCCGACACTTATCGCGTCCTTCTCTGTCTGGCCCTTATCACTTGAGGATCGCGCGATAAGAGCGTTTTTGTCCTGCCATGTGTCAGACCCTAAAGTATGTCGTGTCCATTTCATGAAACACTGCCCAGGGGCCTGAAGCGGTGCGATGTATACCGCTTACCACTCCCCGCGTCGTTAACTCCCCTCCTTTTCAAGCGTGCGATGACCGTAGGATCATCTCCCGCCCAGATCCTACACATCGCGTCTTTCATAACCTTCCTCTGTATGAAATCAGTGCTTCTCCATGCGAAAACACCCAAAATTGCTGTCCCATTGCTGAAAACCAATTACCTGATGACTTCGCGCGATGATAAACCAACGAGGAGCTTCCCACTCTCTCACGTCAGTGAAAGTTGACTTGTGCCAGCCTGTGTTCAACGGAGTTTTGCCCTTGATCAGCTATCCAGCTATCCTTGTATGTTAAGGAATTGGTTTCCTTTCAGTTTCTTCATCATTTTTTACCATCAAACCTTGAGCTCGAAGAAATCCTTTGTTAGCCATTATATCAACTTCCTTGTTAAAAGCTCGCAAAACATGGTAGTATGAGCAGGATGTGAAGTTTTGAATAACCTTTCTTACTATTTCAAGGGTCTTGTTTAGAGCTAAATTGTTAAGTTGGTCGCCCGTGATGAGAGTTTTAATTAAGATTTTAGAATCCCTGATGATTTAAAGATTTTCCCCTCTATTCCTTTGAGCTAGCTGACATGCTTTGAGCATTCCGAGGATCTCTGCCTGGTTTTTGGTGCTCTGACCTAGGCACCAACTGAAGTTCTCATGTTTTTATCCATCTGCGGAGTAAATTATTCCTCCTGCCCCTGATATCCCCGGGTTTCCTTTGGAGGCTCTGTTGAAGAAAATCGTGACTTTACCCTGACTTTTCCACCATTTTTTAAAGTCTGCCTCAGAGATCCGCAGACGCCACTCTGGATTGTGGCTGGGCAAGGAAATATTCTTTTTTTATGCTTGCCCATCTCTGGGAATCACCTAGCCAGCTGAGCTCTTCAGGGAGAAGGGTATTGTCTGAGTTGTGAGGTCTATTTTCAAAAGTTTCCAGCAACAGAGCTTTGGCCTTGGCAGTCACTGTGTTGGAGGATTGTAGTCTATTGTTGAAGATGGCCTCATTCCTAGCCAACCTGATTCCCCATCCGATATATTTTGGGATTGCATTCGAGATTTTAGTCCATTTTGATTTTCTATTCAAATAGTGAGGATAGCATTCTTTCCAGGTTGCGAAAACAGTAACCACTAAAGTATGCTGAGGGATTTGGGCATTGAGTCCCAAAATTGCTTGCATCCAGAGCTCTTGGGAAAAGGGGCAGTCTATGAACAGATGATCGATCGATTCCTAGTCCTTGCAACAGAAAGGGCATCTGTGTGGTCCAATGATTCCTCTTTTCTCTAAGTTGTCCCCCATGAGGGTCCTTCTGTGCATAAGAATCCAGCATAAGAAGTTGATTTTGGGAGACCAAATGGGTCCCAAACATGCTGCCAAAGCTTTGTAGTATGGATCTGTTGTTGTTGTTCTTGAAGAGCTGCAAAGCCCAATCGAGTTGAGTAAGCACCAGTCTTCCCCCAGCCCCACTTGTCCCTCGAATGGATATGCATAGGTGCAAGACCAGTGAGTTTAGCTAGTAATTGATGGAGTTAATGGAGCATCCAATTAGGGGGGCGATGGAGGGCCCAATTACTCCAGTTCCCTTTTGAGTCCCATGTGCATATGTCAGCAAGTTTGTGGATACCTTTCTGGATGAGCCAATTACGCAAGTTTGCTATTTCCAGAGCAAGATTTAGGGGATGAATACCCATGATCCTATCCTCCCATAGTGTAATTCTTTTTCCATTTCTTGGAATTCTGTAGAACTGATTTTTGAAGAAATTCTAGCCATGGCTGCACAACTTCCATAGTGTGTTTCCTTTGTGGGAGACTCCTTCTTCCATGCTCTTTATTGTGAGTCTATGCAGATATTTTTTAATTAGTACTTGACTTACAGGGTGTCTTTCATTTGAGAAGATTTTCCAGAGGATATTCCCTCCCATTGCCAAATTGGCCAACATAGGATCTCTTACTTGAAGTCCACCTTCAGATATTGGTCTTTTCACTATGTCCCAGCTTACTATATGATATTTTTTTTGGTTCCCCTTTCCTCCTTGCCATAGAAAATTTCGAATCAACTTTGCTAACTGTTCGGTGATCATTTTTGGAGCTAAAAGGAATGAAGCTTGGTAGATAGGAAGGGATGAGAGAACTGACTTGACTAGAGTGAGCTTTCCGGCTGTGGTAAGCCACTGGCCACCCCAAGCAGTCATTTTTGCCTTGATTTTGCTGATAATTTCCATCCAATGAGGGGCCTTTGTGGTACCCAAGGTTAAAGGCATGCCAAGATACTTGAAGTTATCCCAAGAGACATGGCCGGTGAAACCCAGGGCTTGGGCAATCCTGAGTACAGATTGCTGGTTTGCTGACCAACCGTATACTACAATTTTTTTCTTGTTGACCATAGCTCCGGAGGCTCTACAGAAGCTTTGGATAACACCACTGAAGGCTCTTGCAATTTGAATGGAGGCTCCTCCCATAAGAATAGAGTCATTGGTGAACAAGGCATGATTGATTGGGGTTGTTCCGGGTGTCACCCTAATGCTAGGAAGTGTCCCATTGAGCTTCTCATCTGAGAGCTTTCAGCTTAGAGAGTCTGCCATCATAATATACAAGAAGGGGGACAGAGGGCAACCTTTCCTGATTCCCCTCGAAGCTTTGAAGTAGTTTGCCAGCCTATCATTTACTAGAGGGGCAATCCAGGGTTCTCCAATGCATTCTTTAATCAATTTTACAAATTCAGAATTGAAACCAAATGCAGAAAGTACATGGAGGAGGAAGGAGTGTCTTACTCTATCGAAGGCGTTCACCATATCCAATTTGATGAGCATACCTTGCTCTTTGCGTTGATGGCTGGAATGGATTATTTCTTGCACCATAATCACATTGTCCAGGATATGCCCGCCTTTGAAAAACCCTCCTTGATTGGGAGAGATGAGTTTGTCCACCAGAGGCTTTATTCTATTAGCAAGTAACTTGGAGAGAATTTCATCCGACACATTGCAAAAAGCGAGATTGGTCTGAATCTGTCGAGAGTCTTCGGGTTGGCTTCTTTGGGAATTAGGGTTAGGAAGGTGGAGTTTATGCTTCCTCCCACTTTGGCTTTTCGAAGGAAAACTTTGATCATTTGGTACAAGCCAGCCTTGATGATGTCCCAGCAGAGTCTATAGAAGTGTATTGAGAATCCATCAGGTTGTGGGGCTTTGTCTGGTTCCATCTTCCATATGAAATTGCTAATTTCTTCTTCAGTGAATGGCATCAAGAGTGTTGAATTGTCCTCCTCGTTGACCACCCTTGGAACATGCTTGAGGAAGTCATGAGCTTCCTCATCATCATCCTCACCTTATTATTTGAACAACTATTGAAAATGAGAGGTTACCGCCTCTTTTATTAGAGTTGAGCCTTTAAGAACAGTTCCATCAGGTGAGGTGATTTCAGCTATGTGGTTTCTAGAAAGGCGGGTTCGGATTTTCTTATGGAAGAAGGCTGTATTTTTGTCTCTAGACACAAGCCATAGGTTGCGTGACTTGAGCCTCAAATATTCTTCCTCTTCTCTAAAAGTTCGGAGGGTATTGATTTGGTGTTCTTGCTCACTTTTTATTTCTGCTCTAGTTATGTCTTGTATCTCTAGGCCCATTTGGAGATCCAACAACTGCTTTGTACTCTGTTTTTGTAGGGAAGTGGGAGAGGTTGTGGGCTTTTTTATCCATTGCTTCAGGGTTGTTTTGGTGGCTTTTATCTTTTGCTCCCAAACATAGTTGGGTGATCCAAGAACGTGGTTGGACCAAGCTTTATTCACTGTTTCCAAAAACCCTTCTCTGTTTGCCCATAGTGGGCTGAACTGGAAGGGGATTGGTCCCAGGTTTTCTTCTTCTTCCAGCAGAAGGAGGATGGGTTTATGGTCAGAGTTCCACTTAGGCAGAATTTTTGTGGAGATAATGATCTTCTCAGAGAGGAATGAACTCTGAAGAAGGAATCTATCTAGCCTGGCTGAAATATGCTCCTCCCCTATTCTGTTGTTTTTCCATGTGTATAGCCCTTTTTTTGGCTTGAAATCCATTAAATCCCATTGTTGAATCAGATTTTCCACTAAGGGGAGGAAGTGATCCCTGTTGCTGGTTCCTCCTCTTTTTTCCTTTGGTTCTAGGATTAGGTTGAAGTCTCCAACAATAATTATGTTATTGAGGGAGTATGCTTCCAAAAAATCAGTCAGAGTTTGCCAACATTGTTCCTTTTCTGCATAGAGGACAGGTACATAGAGATTAAAGAGTGCAATGTTTATCTTACTTGGTAGGTGTTGGAGTTTCGTGTAAATCCAATGTTGGGTCTGAAAGGAGCTCTCCAGTTGGAATTTATCAGCCTCCCAAAGAGTGGCTAATCCGCCGCATGTACCTCTAGCACTAACAACTTTTCCAGTTTTTGTTTTCCATTTTTCTTTGCTGAGTTCCAGAAGGGCTTCACCTTCTATTTTAGTCTCTTGGAGCATGAGGATCTCAGGCAGTTCTGATTTTATTAGGCTCTTGACTGCTTTAGCTTTTGATGGGTTCCCAGTCCTCTGCAATTCCAAGAGATTAATCGCATTATTCACTGGTGAGGGTTGGGGCAGCACCTCCCTTAGGAGGCTTGGTTCTAGTATTTATGCCAATCGACATCTCTATATTGGCCTAGCTGCTCCGCATTTTTTGTCTCTTTGCTTCTTCTTCTCTGGCCTCTCTATTAGATTTCCTCCCCACTCTTTTCAAGGGCCTCTTAGATGATTCATCTTCCGAGGATCCCGATATCTCAGGGATCTTCTTTCTTGTCATTTCTGCATAGGAAGGGGAGCTAGAGGTACCTTTTGGGGATGCGATTTGGAGAGGGACTGATTCCTCTTGCCTTTTGACTTCTTCCATGTTGTTAGCTTACTGTTCAGCCTCGTTATCTGCTAGATCTTGGAGTTTTTCTGGTGTGCTGAGAACTTCAAAGGGATTTGTTGATATGTCTGCTATTGGTGGGACTGAGCTTCCTTCTGCTTGGGTTTCGGGAGGAGGAACCTTCCCAGTGGAGACGACTTTCCCTTTGTTCCTGTTGCTCTGCTTAGTTGGTCCTGATTTCTAAACCTGAGTCCATTGATCTCCTTTCTCCTTCTCCGTTTTGTCCTCTGATTTCTTTTTACAATGCTTGGAAAAATGCCCATAACCATGGCAGTGCCGACATTTAAATGGGAGTTGCTCATAGTCTAGCACTTGTATGTGTGTCTAGTTAGCCACCATGAGTTTTATGGCTTCAGGGAGGCCTTCCTCCAGGTCTACTTATACAAAAATTCTTGCACAAGAGTACTGGTCTCTTCTTTCTACTCGGTCGATATATTTGCCTAGCTTATTGCCTATGGTTTCTAAGGATTTAGGGCTCTAGTAATGCAAAGGTAGATGGGGCAATCAAACCTAGACTGGAACAGCCGAGGGCACATCCTGAGTCGGGTCGAAATTTGGAGTCCATTGGTTCAGATAGAGACCCTGAGGCCCCACAAAATATGGGCGTTTATGAAAATGAGGTTCTCGCCTTCTGCTGCTTCAAATACGAATACGAAGAATCCTTTTCCAAGGAAATGGATTTTTATTCCTTCTTTGACTAGGGATCGCCAATTCCTTTGAAACCAGGTTTCTACCGCTTTAGGCAAGGGCCATAAGCCTGTGAACTGGACGATAAACCCTCGTTCAGCTAGGTTTAGTGTCGCTTTGCAGGGTTATTCAATCGGCAGAGCAACTGTTGGGATGGATTCCATTTTTTAACAAATTTCTACTGGTTTTCAGTTGCTGGTCGTTTGTTGCATGTTGCAACTAGGTCACGGAATGCAGCAAGCTCAGGATGCAGGGATGTTTCCTCTTCACTACCCCCTCCTGGGGCCATGGCTCTGGAGGTGCGCTTAGTCTCAAAGGTGGTTGTGGCTCTTTGCGCTCTCCCCGGGCTTCCTCCTATCGGCTACAGGGGCTGTACCAAGCTCCCGCTATTTGGATCCTCTTGCGCAAGCTGCACCAGGCTCCCGCTCCAATCCGATTCCCGATAAGCAAAATACTTAGCAACAAAAAAACAAAATGTGGTAATTTTAACCCCAAAGAATAAGGTACAATTGTTAGATCCAATTTTTGAAATAGGGGTAAAAATAGTGACTAAATGTAAACCCTAATAAGTCAAGAACTGTGAAAAGTTCTCATCAAGTCAATAACTATATTTTATGAAGAGTGTTCAAAATCCTGCGTGGAGAATTTTCTTATCGATGTTTCGGGCGAAGTATCACAACCCATTATCAGGAGATCCACATAAGAATATTGGATTTATTTAGCTGACCAAATATGTAAATCAATAGTAATTTGTCTATAATGTTTTTTTTTTATAAGCGAATGTATCTACATTATATTAAAAGGCAAAAATTTACATGCTTTATATCCAAGAGTGCATTCTCTACCTCTGTGTGAGGAAACCAGAGATGGAAACTGAAGGACTTTGCCAAAAGAAGAAGAAACTAGAGCCTATAGGTCTTATAGTTTTCAAAAAACAGTTGATAGTTAACCAAAAACATGCTCCTAGGATCTAACATTACATAATTGTGGCATGAGAAGCCAACACTGTTGCGCATCGAGCCATAAGGATATGAGACACAAGTCTTCCATCTACACAAAAGAAAAGTACTAAATAGGCCTATCGAGGAGCTATATTCTGCCACATTGGAATTGCATGGGTCCCTTACTGGTGCCACATTGCACCTGGGCGCTGCCAGTGTTCACCGGAAGCTCCTCGTAGCAGCCATAGGGACTTGGAAGATGAGGGGAGGAAAGCGTGTCAACTAATGAGGGGACAAGAGCATGGGAGGGAGGGTGATGGGCCATAGGATCTCATGGAATGTGCAAAGAGAAGGAGCCAACATGCAGGGAGTGCAAAGGGGAGGGTGCTATACAAGAAAATGACCTCCTCATCAACTCAGAGGACAAAGACATGATGACTGAAGGACTGACCAAGTTCACAGGCCCAGTTGTCAAGCTAATGCTGTCTAGACACTATCAACCTGCTTTATAAATCTTCTCAACAAGCTTAAGGGTGCGTTAGTGCCTAGGGTAACTCTAGTTGCTACCTCGGGAACAACGTTAGTGAACCTACATCAAGTTCTATGGGTCAAAGGAGCGAATTGACTGAGAAAATATCCCTATATTCTCTCCTATGTCAGCTCATAAAAGCAGGGAAACATCAGAACTCGACCTATTTGGGGGAATTACTAATTCCTAATGGAGTATGCAAATGGGAAAGAGCACTAAAGCAAGAAACATCACTGATTTTGCCTAATGGAACTCATGAAGGACTTGGCAACCCTAAACCTACATGCTATATATGCAAGGCTTGGGCCATTGTGAAAGAGGTCGAAACATTTGAAAGGATTGCCTATTTGACTGTCAAGCAGAGTCTTAGACTAAGGCATTAGAAGAGGTTAAGAAGGGAGAGAGAGAGAGGAGCTGGAGGGGTAAGGGAAGGCTGATGCAACTGATGGTTGTAATCACTCTTTCTACATTAATATAGAACTACAGTTGTGTTGTCCACTCCGTGATGTTGGTAGTATAAACTTGTTTATATGTTGATCTAATATCTTCTAGCATGAGTGGCTTAGTTATATGTAGCTAGATATCTTTTATATGTTCATGCATTTGTCTATCAAGGTTTTATGCTGTGATCTTACGCTTGTCTTTGATTTGTGCAGGTTTTGATCTAGAGTCGGCTCAAGGATCTTCCGCCTAGCTGCATTGCGCTCTCTAGCAACAACACACTAAGACTTGAGGTAATAATTCCTTCTCGCTTTGATATTCATTTGTTAAACATAGATATGCATGTATCTTTGTGAAAGCTGCAGCCAATCTGACTGTTTGCCGAGGACCCGACAAGATCTTGAGGGTTTTCTACATCACCAAACACCCGTGCATTAATCTCTATAGCAGAATTGGCGACTCCGCTGGGGACTACACTTAGTTCCTGGTTTTACCTAGAAAGTTCCTAGATCTCTCTTTCTTCCAAGCCTTCATATACTTCTTCATTCCCTTTCCAACCACTCAGGACCATAACAACACCCTTCTTTCAATGCTCAACCCTAGATCTGATCCCCACAACCTATTTTTTGAGTGTTTTCCCTCACTAATGCAGGTTACCAGTGAAAACAATGCTTTATAAAGCATTGTGCCCTCACAAATAGAGCGTTAGTGCTGAAACTAACTCTTTGTAGCCTCTAGCACAGAGCATTAGTCAACCATTTATTGATAAACAACTTACCTGTGAACTCATGGGTTGGGAAATCTGCTTACAGACTGATCAGGGATCTGCAGTTGCACTTGTTTGACTGATCTATGTCCTGAACAATTTTTTTTTTTAAGAAAATAACTTTACTTCTTAAATTTTTTATTTTCATTAAAAGAAAAAATACAAAATTTTTACTGTTTTTTGCTTAGCTGGTTAAGTTCTGCATTATTTGGTTTCAATAGTTGTTAGTGAGCATTGAAGTTCTATCGGTTATGCTAATGTTGTACTGAATAGGATGCATGAAATGAATATTGATATATGAATGACCCTCCCTTTGTAGAAGCAACTTATTCATCAAAATTGAAAATTTACAAACATTGTTTTTGCATGATTTGAGTGAGAGTCCCATATAATTTCATACGTCAACACCCCTATTGAAGACTCTAACGAAGAAAATTTAAAATCTACCTAATAAAATCAATCAGCAAATCTTCTTAGAATAAACACACTTAATTTACGCTAGGATCTTGGGATAGGCAGTGTGAGTTAACTGCCCAAGATCGTACACCGAAACTAGTGTCATTAAAAGAGAGAAATCCTTCTGCACTCATACAATCCGGGACCATTCCAGTAAAAGCGGAGCTAAATACGAGACAACATTGGACTGTAAGTGAAGGTAGCCTGCCTTTGCTTACATCTCCTTTTGATATTCTATGTATCGGGGATCCCTTCGGGGATATTGGAGTTGAGTAGGGGACTCAGGTATCCTGCCCACATAGCGTACTGTCTGCGACTATGCCCCCCCCACGGTAGTGTCTATGATCTGAGGTATCCTTAGTGGCCATACTTTTAGGGACTAACACAAGGTGACTGGGGCGGGCTGCCCTGGTACCTAACACAGACGAACCTACTCTGTCTTCAGTTTTTGGGAGGGTGCTCGTCTTCACGAGAGTACTTGGCCCCTCAATCTAAGGTTCGGCGAAGCTCTAGAGTAACCGTAACTGTACATTTGGCCAACTCTCTCTGTTATTCATTGTGATACTGGGTTTCATCTCCAATGATCGGTGCTTATCAGACAGGGTCATTTCCCTCTGCTTGTTGATTGATTTACTTAGTGTATTTTTTATTTTTTAGGTGCCAGAGTGTTATCATTGAGACTTTAATAAACATCACTGTAAAATTTACTAATAAAAATTATCGGCCACCGTGGCTACATCCGGCCCTCATCGTCAATCTAGACGGTTGTTAGGTCTTCCCCCACTCACTGTGGAGGATCCGCCGAGCTCTAGTGAACCAGATTCCTCGTCTTCGGGAAATCAGTCTTCGAGATCTCACACAGAATCAGTTTGGACATCCCACGATTCAAGCTTACCGAAGGATTTCTTCCTCCATACAATCCTTCGATCACAAATCCATTGGGCCCACTCTTGGTTCCCGTTGCATCTGTACCTCCTTTGTCTTTAGTTGGAACACTTCCACCCATCTTGTCGACGACTAACGGGTCATGGGACTTTTTGGACACTTTTGGTCCCCCACCACTTCCCCAGTCGACAGTCAATACCACACCTTTGATGGTGAACCCTGCTATCCCATTTGTCCCAGGTTCAAACCCTATGGTGACACCCTCCATGAGTGGAACCTAGTCTATTCCGGGTTTCGCCCCTTTTGTGTCAACCCCTGTACCTTTGACAAGTGCTACATATAGCGCTCCTTATAACACTCAATATAGCATAGTTAGCATGGGTCCCTTCAACCAACAATATGGTTGGCATCCATTGTATAGTTATAACCCCCAAATTCAGGTATCTTGGGGCACTCCCAATATGCATATACTAGCTGGGAACGCCACAGTTCCCCCTCCGTTTTCAGGCATGCATTGGTCACTGATTGACATGAACCTTCCTTATGTTAGTCAAGGACCTATGGTTAGTTATGTTGTGAGCGGGAACCCACAAGGGGGTCCCAATCAATCCATGGGGGCACCCTACTCACAACATCAAATGAGTTAAGGGGGCACTGCTTATCTTGGGGGCACTTCTATCCCCCAGGCTACAATCCCTATGGAAACCCACAACACAATACCATACCCTAAGGCACCTACTATACCACACAACCTGTGTATAATATTGGGAACAACACAATGGGAGGACCGCAAGGATCCTCAAGTCATATGTCATTGCCTTGGTCTGATTCGGGGGCATCAAACACTTTGCCTTTCTTGGCAACGCTTGATATCCCCGACTTGTACAAACTCACAAATGACCCCATCTATCATAACTTACTTTGGTCGCCAATCCCGCATAAAATACCGATAGACATCCTGAAGTTCGAAGGGAAACAAGGGGAGGATCCGGGTACACACATCACCACCTATCATCTATGGTGTGTTTCTAACTCCATGGTGGATGATAGTATCCGATTATGTCTTTTTCCCCGCACCCTTACTGGAAACGCAACCAAGTGGTACATTGAGTTACCACGTGCGTCAGTCAATACCTTTGACACTCTAGCAATGGAATTCTTAAAGCACTTCCAACTACCCATCCGCTATGAAATTGGGATGAAACTCCTCACTTCATTACGTCAGGATACCGCCACCCATATCTCTGATCACATACATGAATGGAGACATAGGCAGAGGTTAGTCAAAGCTCCCCTCTCAAACTATCTCTTAGTGGATTGGTTCTGCAAGTCTCTACTCCCCCAAATCGCTAAGGATGTCGCCTATGTGGTGCGGTAATAGAAGACCAATCCATTCTTTGTGCCTAGCACTTGGATCTGATATATTCACAGTCTGGCACTCTATACAACGTAATTCCCAATGCCCCTCGCAACTCCAATGCTCCCACTACTCAGCAACCTGGAGTGCACGCCGATGGGATTATCGGTGCAACCTCCAGGGCTGCTGTAAAACAACTCAGCAGTCACATTGCCCAGATGTCAGTGGACCCCTCTACCAAATCGACTACTCTTCCTACAACTTCCATAAACTCTGTGCAGTATACAAAAAAACCCGGTGGTAAGAACAAGAAGAATAAGAAAAAGACCGCTCCTTCTGAAGAGCAGTCAGCAAAGCAACAAAACCCAAAGTAGAAAGCTGTTGCACCCTCTGACGATGGAAAGGATAAAACTGCTAGATTCCCTTGAAAAATCTGTGCTGAAGACCACTTGACCTATCACTGTCCGCGTCTTCATGAATGCATGGATTTCATTGCTAAAAGGGACATTGGCAGGACCCCAGCTGTTCTGAATAATCCTTTCCCTGCTCAACAACAGCAACACCGTATTGCAAACCAACCCCAACCCCTGCAAGGGGGCAATGGTGGTTCGCAACATCCTTCAGCTGGTGAAGGACCCTCTACCATTTACACCTTTGAAATGATAGATCTAAAAACCAGAGCCAAATCTTATGGAGCTCGTGTCGCTCATGCAGAGGAACCCTCCTCAAGTCAAAACCCATTATCGCCTAAGGATCTTCATATCAAAATGCCAGTGGCTGACCTTCTGATTCGCCCCCCTAAAGGGGCACTTCGACGCACAACACACAATACATCTACACGTGTTGCCCAAAACTACAACATTGTAGAAGACTTGGTGCAAGCATCGTCGGCTATGTCGGTGCTCGAAGTATTACAAACCTGTCCAACACAAAGGAAAGATCTGCTTTCGGCTATTGGTGGTATCGACCCTCAGGATTCCATGCTTGCAATTTTTGACATGGAAAAATGTAAACCTCCCCTTTCTCACCAGCTTGCATTTCAGGTGAAAATATTTTCGAAAGGTAAAGGAATACATAGAACTGTCATTGATGAAGGTGCTTCTACCTGCGTAATGTCAGCTTCATGTTGGCTCGCTTTGGGTTCTCCAACCCTATCCCCACCGTCAAATTCCCTTAAATCTTTCGACGACCACACTTTCATCCCAAAAGGTTACCTAGCTAGCTACCCCATCACCTTGTATGGGAAAATGGTAATGATGGAGATCGAAATCGTAGACAGAAATCTCGACTTTAATCTCTTGTTGGGCCACAGTTGGACTTATGCCATGAATGCCATTGTGTCTATTGTCTTTCGCATCATCCTATTTCCATTGGATGGAAAGGTAGTCACAGTGGACCAACTGTCCTTTTGCACCCCTGATTATTCCCTATTACCAAGCGGCTCTGTACCCTTAGTGGGTGGTGTACCTGACTCTTACATCAGTATTGATACCGGTCTATTGAAGGGCTCTTCCCTGATGGGTTGTTTCCCTCTTCTGCCGCCAACGGTTCCACAGACGGTCAATATGGTTTCATCCATTCCTCACAAACCAACCGATCCTTGGATCCTACCGGCCCCTTCAGACATTGACACTTACGGAGAACAAATGCCACTGTCACCAGCTGAATTGGCCTACCAAGCCATTCAATCTACATCCGAGTCTCCAGTCACTTTGGTCACAGCCAACGGTACCACTGCCCCTCCCATAACTGCTCCTTCTTTCGATCCCCTCAATCAAGTCCTACCTATGGACGAATCTATTAGAGAGATCATGAGTTTAGAAGAGCGACCTTGGGAAGATGCGCACCATCGTGTTTCAATATCTGATTCAGACACGATGCCTCTTTAAATTTTGTCATTTGACGCACCTGAAATCATTTCCTCACAATATACGACTATATGGGATGTATTTTAAAGACATTGGTCATCAATATTTTTTTCATGACAGGCATCGTGGAAAACATGCAGGTTGGAGCAAATTGCAATCCTGAGGAAATTGCAAACTTCACCTGCCTTTTTAAGGAATTCCACAATGTGTTCGCTTGGTCTTACGAGGAAATGCCCAACATAGCTCCATCTATTGTCAAGCATGAGATCAAGATATACGACAATGCTAAACCTGTATGCCAAAGGCCTCGACCAATCCACCCCCGAAAAACGGCAGCCATCAAAACTAAGGTGGAAAAATCGTTACGTGCTGGTTTCGTCTATCCCCTTCCCTTAACGGAATGGGTTTCCAATATGGTTCCCGTCGATAAGAAACAAGGAACCCTCAGCGTATGTGTCGACTATCGAGACTTGAACTCCGCGCGTCTGAAGGATAATTATCTGACACCATTCATCAATGACTGTGCTGGTTGTGAATCATTTTCATTCATGGATGGATTCTCAGGTTACAATCGGATTGCTATAAAACCTAAAGACCAGCACAAAACCACCTTCATTTTCCCATGGGGAATCTTTGCCTATCAAAAAATCCCATTCGGTTTAAATAATGCTAGAGCAACATTTCAAAGGGCCATGGACTACGCATTTCACGATATCAGACATATCATTCAAGCTTACTTGGATGACCTTCCAGCCTATTCCAAGCAGGGAGCGTGACACCTAGATCATTTAAGATCTATCTTTCTTAGGTGCCGGTTTTATAACATACGTCTGAATCCGCATAAATGCGTTTTCTTTGTCGATTATGGATGCTTACTTGGATTCATTGTCTCCAAGTATGGGATTAGGGTTGATCTTGATAAGGTAAAGGCAATTACTCAATTGCCCGAACCACAATCCATTCTGCAGCTCCAACGTTTGCAAGGGAAAGCAAACTTTTTACGATGGTTCATCGTAAACTATGTTGATTTGACGAAAGGCTTTATGCATCTACTTAAGAAGGGAGTGTCATATCTGTGGGATGATCATGCTCAACAATCATTTGATGCCTTGAAAAAGGCGCTTATATCAGCCCCACTCCTTAGTGCTCCCAATTACGGGCGAGAATTTCTTCTATACTTGGAAAACTTGCCGTCCTCTTGAGGAATGGTCTTGGTTCAAAATCATGATGACTAGAGTGAAAATGTGATCTATTTTCTGTTGAAAGGTTTGGCTGGGCCCGAACTCAGATATTCACATGTGGAAAAGCTGTCCTTGGCAGTTGTCTTTGCTGTCAACCGCTTCCAACATTACATACTGCTACGACAGACTACTGTCATCGCCTTGGAGAATCCCATGAGACACATTTTGTCTTGTCAAGTAATTGGAGGGAAATATTCAAAATGGATTGTGATCCTCCAACAATTTGATTTCGTTTTCATTGCTGCCAAGACAAAAAATTCCTTGGTCTTCGCCAAACTTTTGTCGCATCTTCCCATTGTTGATCCTAACGAGATAGCCCACAATCCTCTTTTAGATAAAGTTGTCTATCTTATTGACACAATTGATCCTTGGTATGGTGACACTCTTGTCTACCTCCAAGTGCAATGGTTCCGCCCTGAGTTATCATTAGGTGACCGTCGTCGCATCCACCACCAAGCGCGACATTATTTAGTGCTTAACGATACGTTATATCATCGTGGTGTAGATACAGTTCTTCGATGTTGCCTCACTCATGAAGAGGCGGAACACATTTTAAATGACTTCCATGCTGGGGCATGTGGTGGTCATCTTTCTGGCATATCTACTGGACATAAAATTTTGCGCGCAGGCTACTAGTAGCCAACCTTGTTCAAAGATTGTATCGAGGCTATCCGAAAATGCCATCCTTTTCAAGTGTTTACAAAGAAAATGCGCGCTCCTCCGGCCCTATTGCACGTAGTTATCTCCGTCGGTCCCTTTTCCAAATGGGGGATAGACTTTGTAACTTTCAACCCTATTTCCTTTGCTGGACACAACTATATTATTGTAGCTATGGACTATTTCATGAAATGGGCTGAAGCCCTTCCCACCTTTCGGGCCGATGGGGAAACCGTGGCGCTATTCCTGTTTAATCAGGTCATCTATTGTGTCGGTGTGCCCCACACGATCGTTACAGACCATGGGTCTCATTTTCAGAATCACATGATGTCTGAATTAACATTGCTGCTAGGTTTTTGCTAGGATCAATCATCCTCCTACTACCCCCAAGATAATGGTCAAGTAGAGGCCGTCAATGGCGTCTTAAAAACCATGATCCGTAGGTTAGTATGGAATCATAAAACCCACTGGCATCAAATGTTATATCCTGCGCTATGGGCATACTGAACTTCAGTTAAGACTACTACAGGCTTCACACCTTTTCAATTGGCTTATGGCCTGGAAGCAGTTTTACCAATCGAGTGTCAGATTCCTTCCTTACAAATTGCTGTTGAACTCTTGCCTGACACTACTGCCGAAGAAGAGCGCCTGCTATACCTAAATCAACTGGATGAAACTTGTCAAGATGTCGAATTGGCACTCAAGGCCCACAAGTGCCGGGTCAAAGCCCAGTACGACAAAAAGGTCAAGCCTCGTTCTTACCAAGAGGGAGATCTTGTTTTACTCTACGATAAAAAAACATGACCTCTTGGGGGCAGGAACACTTCAACCCTTATGGCTCGGTCCATATGTCATCAAAAAAGCCCTCTCAAAAGGGGCATATGAACTTCAGGACTGGGAAGGAGTCCCGCTCGCTGAGCCCCGAAATGGGCTCTATCTGAAAAGGTATTATTCCTAGTACTGCACTAGGCATATGGTTTGTAATTTTATGTATTTATAAGTTTTGCTTCTTTTTTGATGTGATTGGATTTTTTGGTATTTTTTGAGGTATTTGTCTCATACATCTTTCTCATAATGCAGATGTCTTCATTACCCTTAGCATACGTAGGATACGTGGATGGTGCTAGTTGTCACACACGGCACATTGCATCAGCGGGTTGGGTCATTTACACACTTGAGTCGGAGCTGTTTTGTTCCGGGGGAGTCTTTCTTGGTATTTCCGCCAACAATATTGTTGAGCACATGTCCGTAATTTCACTTCTCACTGAAGCGTCATTAAGGGACATCTCCAGTCTAGTGGTCAGGTTAGACTCTCAGCTTGTTGTTATGCTATTGAAAAATCATTATCACATTCGCAATCCAATCTTGTTACGTCATTATTTAACGGCATGACTCTTGGAACATCAATTTGAAGTTATCACATATGAGCACATTCCTAGAGAATTTAATACAGTTGCTGATTCATTGGAAAACTATGTGTTAGATTGACATCTGTCTCATTCACTATAGATACATGTATGAAAGTAAATATTTACACAGTTAAAAATTTACAAAAACACTTAAAAAACATTTACATCATAAAATAACAAAATATTTGTATATATCTATCTATCTATATATATATATATATATATATATATATATATATATATATATATATATATATATATATATATATATATATATATATATATATATATATATATATATATCGAATCCGGTCTTTTACATCAAAATATTCCAAAACTTGGGTGTTTTAAGTACAAAATGGCTACTAAGCCTAGCTATAAACACTCGCTGGCTGTGCCAAAGCGCCTGCTAAACGAGCCTATTACTCATGTAATGATAACACTGCTCTAGCTATCCTCCGAAGAGGAACCAGAAACCGCTCAGACACACTGATTGTGTGCCTTTGCATATGAGCAGGAATCTCCCTCATAGGAAGGGGGGCCACACCCATGCTCAGGCCCTCTAGGTTCCTCAGAACCTCACGAACACTATCAGCATCACCTCCCCAATCAGGTAATAGGCCTCCTCCCCTCCCTTGGCGAGGTTCACCTGCAGGTCGTATAGGTGCCACATCTGTGTCAAGCAAAAAGCTTCATGTCAATAATTGTTCACCCATAAAATCAACAAAAACATAACATAAATATTCAAAAGCTTAAAAATACTTTATGTACTCTAATAAATCATTCTTACCTTGAGGACCCCAATTGGTCTCGGGAGGCAGCATCAAGTCAGGGTTGCCGGTGAAGTCCATGCCCTCATAGGCATAGTTGTCAACCATCACGATCTGGCCACTAAGACATTCAAATAAATCTTCCTTGAAAAAGTGTCGGATAGGTCCTCCTCCTGTGCGAGGATCAAGTGATGCCCATCGCCCCTGTCTCAGCTCCCTCGGATCAAAGGGACCTAATCTCATCCTCAGGCGCATAACAGGTACCCTCTCAAGTATGAATGAGACAATGAGAGTGCCATACCCAAAACTCTATTGGGTTTGAGTCTTGCATGCAGTCAATTCTACCTTCAACTGGTAAAGGACTGCTTCGCACTAGTTGAACATCTGAGGCTGGACACATTCAACTGCAATAAATAGTTGGGCCTTTTTTGCAACATGGGGACTCTTTGACCTCGCCAAATGCACAATCAACCATAAAATGGCCCTCATAGATATGGACCTAATCCTCTCTATGGGAACTCTATTGCTGACGAGTCCACTCTCAGGGATACAGTAAGCTTGAACCAGCTCTAGGGTGGATTGAGTATCAAACCTACCCCCGGTTAGGTTTTCTTGTGCTCCTTTACACGACAAACCAGTAAAAAAGTATATATCATCACGATCAGTGGCCAACTCATGATCTCCAATCCTAAACACCTGCTCATGTTCATCCCAACATTGAATAATCCATCTCAACAGGTCCTCCTACCCTTTCATCAAGTCCAAATTGGAATATTTCATCAACCCACAACGGCGCAATGCAAGTATGCAAGCAAGATCTTTCGCATCAACAATTCTTGTTGGTCATGGGCCCGTTCTCTTGATAGACTAGTTGGCTCAAAGCTTGCACAAATCAACCCAAAAATAAGTGCAAACGGGGCAAAAATGCATATTAAATCACTGCCTAGGGTTTTGGGGTGCGTCCTCAAGCACTAACGTCCCCCCTAGTGAGGTACAGGGAGGATTAACACCCTCCAGCAGGTCGTAAAGGGTGTTTAATGCCCCCTATAGGCTTGCTAGGGGGCATTAGGCGAGTTTGAAGAATTAGGGCTCCCCAGATCTCCAAAACATCACCCCAAAAATTGATAAAAAAGGTCTAATAATGCAAGATTAAGGTTTTAGCTCCTACCTAGGACTGATGGCACGTCGAATGGTTAGCTAGATCTCATACAATCGTCCATGGAAAATATGCTCCTCTTTAGCTCCAAAACACTCTCACAACTCTCAAATGATGCAAATGGTGAAAGTGGAGGCTCAATAACTCCCTTATAGTCACTTTGGAGACATGACTTGTCTTAATTGAAGTCATTAAAGTAGAAGTAGTCAATTTCCAATGATAATTATCATGCGTCATGACCCCAGATTGACAGAAATTGCTCATGTTTTGATGAAATAATTTTTAGGAATGAACGACAGAAATGACCATGTGCAATTCTGTTAAGTTTAGGTATGTTCTATGCTAGAGCAATTTATTTAAATTTTCACAGTTAGCAATCACATCAGCATTACGATAAACTGCAAATAGAACATAAATATAATATGCAGAAGACAAGCCAAGACAAGAGGACACAAGATATGGCGCAAGCCAGGGACAAACCCCACAATGTGTGGGGAAACCCTTTGATCAAATCTTCTTTTATCTTCAAAGTTCAGCAGAGAAAGAGAGAGAGAGTACATTTACAACAGAAGTCAACACTTTGACTTGTCTAGATCTGAGCATAGATCATCTCCTATAACGATGAGATCAGTTGAAGACATTCTGCTTCAACTGATCCTCCAAGGTGACTCCTTCACCTATCATCGTGCTGCATCTGGTTCTCTTGCTGTACCACTCATACTGCACCATACTTCACTAATCACATTGCTCATGTCCATGATCTTATCCATCATCATGCTGCCCTTCATTTCCATGATCTCATGCTGCCCATGTTACCCATGATCTCATCATGCTTCATGCTGCCCATGCCTACATTCATCATGATGTTGTCCATGGTTCATGATACATTATGCTATCCATGATGCAAGTATCATTTACCTTTGACAACTGTCTTTATGTCTGCGTATATCATGTATAGTATCCATGCTTCTGAAGCTTATATCAGTACGTTACACATACATCATGTATAGAGAATTTGCTTATGACAGAGGATATGTTAGACAGCGTATATATTATGCATACTTTCCATGACTGTGTTATGACATCGTTACCCTTACTGCGGCTTTGACAACCTGACTGTGGCTTCACTATCTTGCCTGCAGCTTCATTCCCTTGACTGATTATTATAGTGGACGGACATTCATCCAATAACTGCTCTCCAAACAAATCAGGAGTATCCGAGACAGTGTCGCTTCATTTCCAGATATGCCGAGACTGCGTCCTCCATGGGCGGTTGGTGAAGAGGGAACGGAACCGGCTGATTGCCCACTTGAATTAGAACGGATGAGCTGGGAAGAAGGAATGACCGCGGCATCACTAACAGTTTCAGCAGTCAATGTGTGCTGGGCCTTGTGTAAACAGAAGGCAAAAGGAGGCCGAAAGGGAGAAATGCCCTTGTACGCAAAACCCATATTCGCCATCGTCACGCGCTCCCAACTGCAGCTTGCTTTCTATGCCATAAAACTCCTCGAAGCAGAAACTCATTAGCATTACCCCAATGCCAAACAATAACAAGAATATATTTAATTCATAAAAAGCGGCGACTGAAGAGCTATGCCATCGAGCAAATGCCGCTGCCGAAATAGAAATCAAACAAAGCATTCAGAGTAGACGCGGAGTAATAGTCCGCAAGAAGTAAACAGGGTCATCGGATAAAAGAGTGAGATCATTCCATGAACTTGATGCGCATTCTGTCAGTCCCAATCTCTGAAATATTTGGATCTGAACTTGACGTGAGACCAAATCTCAACGTCCACCCAAATCGTGGAGACCGTTTTGCTGGACTCACATCAGCTCCTCAGGCCCCGCGTCGAACCCGAGATACCTTCATAACCAAATCAAGTCTATGCTCAGAACCATTCCTTCAGTCGTATTATTACGGTCACGCCTTATTATGTTCAATCCTTCACACTACAGGCAGAACATTAACACAGACATCGTTGTTTTTAGGACTGCTTAAAACAACGAATCAGTTCATGACTGCGTTCTCCATTTAGGGCATCATCATGCATTGGTAGGGCATCATCTTTGGTATTATATGACTGCGAGGTATGCCTTCTTGACTGCAGCTAGGGTAAGGCTAGATCAGCCTTTAGAGAAACGTATTCTCCTTTAGATCTCTCTGTCCACAAAACCCAAACACGTGGAGAGAGATCACAAGAGATGTGTGCAAATGATATCAAATCCTCATCTATTTATACTAAAACGAGGATGATGAATAGACACGTCGGTTGGGCTTCTAGAGCCTACATAAGAGCTGGTCGGCTTGATAATAATTACATAAACAAAATAAATTCATATCTCCATAAATACTTATCAGAATCGGATGATCTTTGGATCAATCCTACACCTCTCAACGAGAGGGATCCAATAAAATTATCAGCTGCCATAAATGAGCTGACCCACATGGAGTTTAGCCCTAGTTGCCAATTTAACAAATTCTCTATGAGAGATTTTCTTTTATGGGATGTTTTATCACTCTAAAACTGAAAAAGCCATGAGTTTTTCATCGTTGGGCTCGTTAAACACATATGACGATGGTCCGAGCAACTCTTTTTCCCTCTTTTTCTAGCTCATTAAACTGAAAAAGATCGATTGAGCATTATTTTTTGGGACTTTTTTCTCACTCATAAAACTGAAAAAACCCCGAGTTCCTTCTTCAGACTCATTAAACACTTATGAAGAAGCTCCGAGCATTCTTTTTAGGAACTTTTCTCGCTTGTTAAACTGAAAAAACCCTGAGTTTTCGTCATTGGGCTCGTTAAACATTTACGACGACGATATGAGCGCTTTCTTTTTTGGGACTATTTCTTTCTCTTAAATTGAAAAATCCCCAAGTTTTTCCCTTCTTCGGGCTTGTTAAATCTACGAAGAAGGAATGAGTAGTTCTTTTACCTCTTTTTCCTCGCTCACTAAACTGAAAAAGATACCTTGAGTTTTCTTCATTTGACTCGTTAAAATTCGATGAAGGTATTGAGTTTGTCGTTACATGACTCATTAAAATTTCACGACGAATATTGAGTTTACTCTGTCTCCTCATACTCGTAACAAAATGAGGCCAACATCTATTGAGCATAGGTTTCTCTTTATCTAGACTCAGTAGATTAACTCACGGAAAAGGAATCGTTCTGGGTATACTATTAAACTTTTGTCGCACCCGGTTAAAAACTATGACAAAGGGACCACCCTGGAGTCGTTCTTTACGATCTTTTCAGACTCTCTAAATATGAAAATACCACCAAGTTATCTCATCTGGACTCATTAAATTACACAGATGAAGGATAGAGTTGCTCTTTTTACGATCCTTTTTAGACTCTTAAAACATGAAAAGATCGATGAGTTTGCCTGTCTGGACTCATTAAACTAATCAGATAGGGCATAGAGTCACTCTTTTTGCGGTCCTTTTCAAACTCTTAAAACATGAAAAGATTGATGAGTTTACCCGTCTGGACTCACTAAACTAATCAGATGGGGAAAGTGGACAATACAACTGCGTTATGTTCTGTATTTTGAAAGAGTTTTTTGGCTACAATCATTCCCTTGAACATGACACTTCCTTAGATAAACCTTCCTTGTGACGACCTCTCAATATGGATCTTACCATCGTATGAGTTTAGCCTATATACCCCAATGTTATTGCATCTCTGCATCCTAACACTCTTTGGTGTTCATGAGTCTAGTGCTGCATGGTTAAAACCGTTGTCGTGCCTTCTATTGTTCAAGGGAAAACCTTTATCTTCTATTTCCTCCATCAAGCCATCAAGCATATCCTACCATCATGCCCTCTGTCGCTTTGACCCAATGTTCAAAAAATTCCTCAAAAAACAATCATTCTTGTCCCGTTTCATGTCGACTGATGTAGGACACCTTATTGCCTACCTTTTGACAGGGCTCTTTCTATCGACTTCAACACTTTATCTAGGAAGAAGACCTAGAAATACTTTAGTGCCTTGGTACTTGCAGACATCAGTGGCAGGTCACCTTGTGTTTGATTAGGGGTTTTCATTATTGGCTCCTGGTTAAATTATTATACAAGTGTTTGACAACAAAAACATTTTTCACACTCGCTAGATTGTACTATGCATCTTGGAGACCATCACTATTATTGGTGGCCTTCCTCACATCTATTAACGATCTCCATTATTTTCTGGTAATCAGATGATTTCGTGCATGTTTGACATCAACATATATATTCACATGTATCAATCTATGCTATTCGGTGAAGCGGAAATCAAGACCTTGGGTAGAGGCTTGCATCACTCAGTCTTGTTTCCTCTCCCATGTTGTGGTTTTTTTTTTTTTTTGGAGACAACTCATCAGAATGATCCTATTATGACACTGGTTCCGCATTGTGATTATTGGCAACCAGCATCATCAAATCTCTTTTCTAAGAAAATCACTCTAAGATAGCTAATGAGCGTGGAAATTCCCGACTCAAGACATGATTTTAGTTGTTATATATATATATGTGTGTGTGTGTGTTGTATCAGGTTTCCCATACCACCCGAAGCTTCGATCCTCTCTCTCTTTTTTCCAAAGAAAAAAACAATTAAATATAAAGTATTTCAGCCATCATCACAGCCTCTGATATCACACTTTAGGGGGCATCTATTGTACAGGAAAATGACGTCCTCACTAACTTAAAGGACAAAGACATGATGACTGAAGGACTGACCAAGTTCACAGGCCCAGTTGTCAAGCTAACGCTGTCTAGACACTAGCAACCTGCTTTATAAAGCTTCTTAGCAAGCTTAAGGGTGCGTTAGTGCCTAGGGTAACTCTAGTTGCTACCTCGGGAACAACGTTAGTGAACCTACATCAAGTTCTATGGGTCAAAGGAGCGAATTGACTGAGAAAATATCCCTATATTCTCTCCTATGTCAGCTCATAAAAGCAGGGAAACATCAGAACTCGACTTGTTTGGGGGAATTACTAATTCCTAATGGAGTATGCAAATAGGAAAGAGCACTAAAGCAAGAAACATCACTGCTTTTGCCTAATGGAACTCATGAAGGACTTGGAAACCCTAAACCTACATGCTATATATGCAAGGCTTGGGCCATTGTGAAAGAGGTCGAAACATTTGAAAGGATTGCCTATTTGACTATCAAGCAGAGTCTTAGACTAAGGCATTAGAAGAGGTTAAGAAGGGAGAGAGAGAGGAGCCAGAGGGGTAAGGGAAGGCTGATGCAATTGATGGTTGTAATCACTCTTTCTACATTAATATAGAACTGCAGTTGTGTTGTCCACTCCGTGATGTTGGTAGTATAAACTTGTTTATATGTTGATCTAATATCTTCTAGCATGAGTGGCTTAGTTATATGCAACTAGATATCTTTTATATGTTCATGCATTTGTCTATCAAGGTTTTATGCTGTGATATTACACTTGTCTTTGCTTTGTACAGGTTTTGATCTGGAGCTGGCTCAGGGGTCTTCCGCCTAGCTGCATTGCGCTCTCCAGCAACACCACACTAAGACTCGAGGTAATAATTCCTTCTCGCTTTGATATTTGTTTGTTAAACATAGATATGCATGTATCTTTGTGACAGATGCAGCTAATCTGATTGTCTACCGAGGATCTCGAGAATATCCTTGAGGGTTTTCTACATCACCAAACACCCGTGCATTAATCCCTATAGCAGAGGGAGCGGGGGATGAGCAGGAGGGAATGTTTGGAAAGAAATCAACATGGAGGACTCTCAAAAGCTGTCTAAGCAAGGAGAAAGAGTCGCTTTGGTGGGCAGAGAGCTCGACAATCCAACTGAATGCATGCAACCTCTCTTAATCCCTTTCATTGAGTTGTTGTGCGAGGAGGTTCCTGAGAGATCAAAGCATTAGATGACCTCTACGAATCTCTTTCTTCTTTAGGGTGAGGAAATCCCTGCGAATGGACTCAGGAATATTGTAATCAAACATCACGACAATGGTGGTATCCTTGAAGGTGGGGGGGGGGAGACACCCTCGACCTCTACCTCTGATAGGGAACTAATCCCTCCCCCCTGTCACGCTCATGGTCTAATGGCAATAGAGAAGAGTTGCAGTGTCGAAGCCAGAGGAAGCGTTGGAGGGAGTGAGAGAGGGTGTATAAAGCCAGGAGAAAGGGCTATTCATGATTTTATTTTGTTTATAGTAGGGGCGCGGGAGCAAAGGAAACAGGTTCAGATACAACTAGAGCCAGGGAGATGATGTAAAGGTTGGGTTTGCTACTTGGTGAGGGATGTGAGCCAAGTGGAAGCTGTTGACAAAGGGACTTTGGAAATGTGCCAAGGGACTTTGGTGCACCCAGATCCAGGGATTAATTAATCTATAATGTTAAAGGTGTTATGTCAACCAAATTAAATAAAAGAGAGGTAAATTAAAAAAGTAGTTTATGATTTGGATCCAATAACTTAGAAAATATGAAGGTTGTCTTATTTTTGGTGGGGAATACAATGGAAAGGGGTATTTGAGTTAATAAAATCTTTTGAGTTTCTCAACTAGTGATCAATTGGATTTAGTATCAAAGAAGAAATTTAAATTATGGATAATCTCCTAAGGAGGTTTAAGGAGGCTATTGGAAAAATTGGAGAACTATTCTAGTTGCTAAATATACTGAAATCTTAATGTTATTGTAGGTGGAAAGTAAAAAAATGTTGTGAATGCTTCAATAAGCTTGCTAAATATCATAGAGTCTCAAGAGTCTAGGCATGATGTAATTTTTGTTAGATAAATAATTTCTTGATGTTATGTTCCATGTTCCTTAAATTAACACACTTGAGACTTTGGTATTGTTTGATTGTAAGTAGCCATTATAGTCCTATAATTTCTTTTTGGTTTCTCTTTTGGAACCTAGTTTGAACATTATTGCACAAAGCTAGTTGATTTTCAATTGTTGGTTAGAGCTATAAAGCTTTAATATCTTACTTTCTTAGACTCATTTTTTTAATTTATTGGTGAGCTAGTAGTTGCTCCTTTTTTTGGGTTTTAGAGTCCTTTAGACATTGCGCTGAATGAAATTTCATTGTTTCTATTTGAAATAAATATATTATTACTTTTTCTTTGAAAGAAAAAACAACAACAATTGAGAGTACATTCTTCTAGTGGTTGTTGTGAACAACCAATTGTAGAAGACTTCCCTTTCCCTACATATATGAATGAAAGTGGTGCTTTCATTCCTCTGGCTCATTTGGATCCTATGGTTGTTGGTATGTGACAATGATAGTAATGTTGGGTTCCATACCAATGGTTTACATTCTCCAATCAATAATATCTAGAGGTGTTGAAGTTGGATGTATTTGGTAGGCCACTGTATTTTTTAAGAATCATCTTTCATTTAAACTCCCAAATACTTAGTTTGGAAACACGATATGGAAAGAATTTGTGTACTCTTAAGCAAATTTGATAAATAAATGTTAGGTCTATGTCCTATCAATTTCACCAACATGGATCCCTATTGACATTTAGTTGAATTCTTTGAAACCTAGAAATTTAGCTTCTCTGTTATTAACCATTGATGTTTCAAAGTTTCTATTTCTAGTTTATACAATCAAATTTTGTGGTGTTAATATAATAAGTAATGTACTCTTTGCAAATAAAAAACATGTATATACAAGTAAATGATTGCATACACTGCTATGATGATATTTTAGACTGAGCACTTCAACATATAGGCTTTTCATTGTGGAAAATAGACAAATCACTCTATAGTCCTTCAATTATTTCAGCTATAGTTAAGATGCAATCACTTATTAAACAAAAAAAAAAGTCCCATAGACTATGTAATCAACAAGATAATAAGCGGTTCTTTTAAATTTATTCACATGTGATTTAATGTTGTATATTAAGATAAAAAAATATGCCTACCCAACATACATGATGGGAATGTTGTGACAATCCATAATCAAAATTTGATTAGATATATGTTGTTAATAAACATAAGCAACACCCATTCAAATTGATATTAGTAAAGCAAATTTTGTTGTGTTAATCATTAACAATGCACTCTATAGTTCAAATGTGATTACCCAATTCTCTATCCCTTCACCGCACATTCGTATACCCCCATACGTATGGTTGTAGTGAACTTCAATGCCTATAGCCCTAGACTGAGGAAATGAAACAATCTTTTATTGCATTTGGGCTTGCATAGTATGAGGAAAATTGCTTCATGATTTGTATTATTAGGAGATACACCAAGTAAGTATGTAAACTATGGTTTACCTAATAACCAGTGATCAAAAAATGTTAAAATAAGGTTGTGAGATTCAAACATATTTGTTCTAGAAGTTTTCTTAGATACTACTGCAACAAACCTCAGTTTAACAATCACGAGGATGCTAGACAACCAATGAATTGATGAAAGGATTTAATAGGACCAACAAATTCACAAATCAATAGGGGATTCAATTTTAAAGCTATGTGCAAAAATTATATGAATGTAGTTATTCAATTAATGGCTTAAACCAATTCATTGACATAACCAAAACAGCAAGAAATAACCATCCATAGTGTAGAGTATTCCATCACATCATTGATGGGAGGTTCTATTTATGCTTATAAGATAATTACAAAGATGAGCTATGCATTCTCCTTCAAGAACTTAATTGTTATGAACCTCGTGACTTAAAATCAAGTGCTACATAGTAGCTAGTCCCCACTGATTAGTTTAAATATAGTTAAATTAAAGTAAAAGCACTGATTTCAAGTTAATGTAAAGGTTTAGAGTCTAGTTTAGAAATTACAATTTTGTGGAGTTATCAAACATGGTCTGACATATTCTATCTTGACACATATTCACATTAAATTAGCGAACTTAAAAAGGAAAAGCAAGAAGATTAATAAATTTTATTGTGTCGTGCTCCTCAATCTAGTATGTAAAATATGTTGTAATGTCGTATTATATTATGTTATTTAAACATTTTGACTCAATTAAATTAAAATAATAAAATAAGAGAAAAATATAAAATTAATAATTATAATTACTTATGATAGTTTACAACCCCATGGTATTTGATCATGCTATTTGTTAGGATGAAGCCTATTTAAAGACTTGAGGAAATCCATTATGGAATATAGAAGTACCAACTTAGATCTAACTCCGAACTTGATCCCTCTTAACACTTAGTAGTCATGATGAATCTTCATTGATTTATAATCTTTTTTTGCTAAAGCAAGCGCCGATCCTTCTAATTCATTAATTCAAAAGAAAAATTACATATTGTACATAAAACCTGATCCTTTACAAGAATTCGGGAAAAAGGAATCCCTGCCAATGACCAAGACCCCCCAAGCTACTACAGTGATCACCAAACTTTTGAGAAGTAAACATGGAAAGGCTACAAGAGCCCCCACCCACTAGGGAAGTTCCAGATACAACACACTTCCCAAAGCCAACATACGACCATAGACGCCCCCGACCGCGCAAAATCCACACACCATGAAAGAGGGAAAAACCGCGCCAAACCAGATGAAAGGATAGAGCCCACCTGGCCCCACAAAAACAACACGTTTGATCCCAACCGTTGATCCTGGCTGCTGGATCCAATGGCCAGAAATCATATTGCACAACCTAACACGACTGAGAGATAGTGTGCGATCGAAGGTGGTTTCAAAGTCAACCAACCTGCCACGTGTTACAATCTCTATGGGATCGCTCCCGAAACTGCAAAACCATAAACCGCTCATGAATTGCGCGATCACCGGAAAACCGACCATGCCGTGGTTTTCAAGCCCGAAAGTAGAAAGGGGGAAAATTCCAGCTGCCGGAAAAACTAACCACGCATTCTGTTTATTCCTGCTACAGAACCAGAATCCGATACTGTGCTTGTTTGGGAAAAGACCCGGCAACTTGTCTGCCGATGAACTGAGAACCTCGTTCAACTGACTCCGGGATAAAATGAGACATACTTTAGCTTGCCTTTCTACCAAGTACATACTAATAGGTTGTATAAGTTCTTGCCAGAAAAATCAATTCATGCTTGTCAACCTGGCCCGATATCTAAACACTTCTCTGTCTTCTGCGGCTTGTTCTTCACAGAGAACCTTTAAACGGTTTTGAGGTATCTCCTGCCACTTTTTCGCCATTCCGCCATCAGCATTGTTCACCCCTTGGTTGGCCAGAAGGTCCGCTAGTTTATTGGCAGAACGTCGAACATGGTTGAAACTAACCGTTCGAAGCTCCTGGAGGTGAACGTGGATTCTTTGGTAGACCTGGATTAGTTTCCAGTGAGTAGAGACTTTCTCCGGCTGAGTACCGCAGTTGATTCTTTTCACAGAGTTAATGGTAATCTCTGAGTCCGCTTCTACAATGACATTTGAGCCATGGTTCTGGATTAGAAACTCTAGACATTTTTCTAGAGCCATTAATTCTGCCATATTATTTGTGGCTCTTCCCAAATGGTAGTGGAAGATAAAGATAATACTACCCTTTTCATCTCTTAAAACTCCTCCAAAACCAGTTGTTCCCGGGTTGCCTTGGGAAGCCCCATAAATGTTGTATTTCAGATAGCCTTTCGGTGGTGGTTGCCAGAAATGCTTCTCTGTATCCGTAGTCATGTCCTTCTTGATCAGTCCTTGGGGAATAATCCCATTCATTCCCATTTGTCTGAGAATTCTTAGCTCAGTCTCAAAGGGGGGATTTTTAGGGAGATTGCGAACTGTGATACTAACTATCTCCCTGAGCTGTTTTAGGATCAGATCAAATAGTCTATGAGGAATAACCTTTTCATTCTTAAAAATTCTTTTATTTCTTTCTTTCCAAACATTCCAGATAATGAAGCTTGGCGTGAAGGCCCAGGCCAAATTAAGGAACTCATTCTCCGAATAGTTTCCTCTCCACTTGTTTAGGGTATTTGTGATACTACTTATGTCCCTATCTGTTTGTTGGAAAATGGTAGAGAAAGAATCCCACAACTAGGTGGTGTGAGAGTAGTTGTTAAGAATGTGCTCCATGGTCTCCTCTTGCTCTTCACAGAGCTGGCATCTGGAAGGCCCCATAACCCCCCTTTTCCTAATGTTGTCCCAAGTTAAAATTTTCTTATGATGAACCAACCACATGAAAAGCTTGATCTTCATCCAACCTTGGTGCTTCCAGAGGTGCTGCCAGGTCTTTTCTGGAACATTAGAATCAAGCTCAAGGAGAATACCTTTAGCTTCCTTAAGATTAAAGGTGCCTTTATTGTTATTGCCCCATCTCAATTGATCTTGCCCCTCTGTTACTAAAATCATTCTTTGTTTAAGCAAGCTCCCCAGAGCCTTTGCTTTAATTTTAATGGGGCTATCATCTCTGCAGTCAATTTTTCTCCAGCTTCCCCACTTTCTGGAGTTCTGAGCAGGATCCCAGAAATCCTCAACTTTGTTTAACCCTAGGGAATCTGTTTCCTGCTTTAGGCTTAAAAAGTCCTGTTGTGGAGGTAAATCCCCTCTGCGGACATAGACGATCCCTACTAGCCCAGACCGGGTCTAGCAACAATCAAACAATGCTATCACGCAAGTTCCTAATTGCAAATTAAAGGTGGATGATGAGAACCTACTTGGATTCCAACCCTAATATTCGTAGAAGAGACGTCGCTTCTCGTTCCTTTGCTTCGGCCGGTCACGATCCCCACGATCTCCGTGATTGGACACCTGCACATGCAAAGAACAACACAAATACAAGCATAAAATCAAATAGATGCAATTATATATTAGTCAGAAAAGATATAACTCAACATCAATCATTACAAAGGACAATGAGAGTGGAACCATAATGATAGTCATCTATTATTGATAAATAACAAAGAAGAATACAACCATAGTTCTGACGTCAAATCCTCCTTTGGCTGGGTAATCAGCTACACAAGTCTTGCAAAGCTTGTTGGGATGGGAAACAAGCCTCTCTCTCCTTGGTGACAAGAATCTCCTCACTTAGATTTGGCCTTATGGATGCAAAGAAGGCTCTTGCAACTTCAATCTCTTGAACTCCTGGAACTCTTACTATCACTAGCACTTGCTGGAACTAGCTTGCTCAAGGCAAAAGAACAAGCTTTTATAGATAGAGGGGAAGGAGATAGGATCAACCACAATATTCATGGGATTGGCTTTATCACTAAGAAGCTTCCATGAAAGGTGGCAAACCACTTCCCTTCTATGGAGATTCGAAGCAAAACCATCCTAGCTCAACATAGATTCAGTTGATGAATGGGTTAGGGAGAACCTTCGGAAGTTTGTTCGTTAAAAACTTTACCCAACTGGGTTGGCGTGAGTGCGACTCTGAGACAGAGCGCCAACTGGCGCGCCCTCTTTAGAGGATTTCCCCCATTGGCGCGAGCAGTACACTGTGGAACCGCGCCAATGCAAAAGAGGTCTTTTTATGGGTATTCTGCAGGAGATGTCTTCAGGGCATATGAAGCTCATACTTAGAGGAATATAATGCAAGTGGTTTCAGGTCATGCCACTTCTCACAGGTCCTGGAATGAGTCCTCCAGCGTGCGGGAGAGGGGTAACAGGGACGGTGACAAATTACTGTGTAACAGATGCCCCCTAAA
The DNA here is from genome assembly GCA_031772625.1 of Pinus tabuliformis. Classification (NCBI taxonomy): domain Eukaryota; kingdom Viridiplantae; phylum Streptophyta; class Pinopsida; order Pinales; family Pinaceae; genus Pinus; species Pinus tabuliformis. The sequence continues at coordinate 49,672,383 of CM062804.1, read as the reverse complement.
GCATGAGGCCCGAAAGAGAGAGAGGGGTGAAATGATTTACAAGAACATGTGTAACTGAAAACACCACCGCCGGAGAACCTGCATAAAGAAGTACAACTGATATCTCAAGTACATGATATATGTGGTATGGGCGTAGCCATCCATAACAGAGTACACAATAATCTAGATCCAAGGTATGGGCGCAGCCATCCAGTGAGGATCGATAAATAGACTTAGGCATGGTCGCAGCCATCTAGTGAATGAGTCATGTAATGATCATAATAAGCCACAAATCGCAGCCTGGATTCCAACAAACAAAATCCAGGGTCTTGCGCTCCATCTCGACCTGAATAGAGTACAATTTCAGGCATGCGAATACATGAGTTGGAGTCGAACATGCATGAACATCGTCTGATTACCAGCCAATACTGAAAACTGTTAACATACGCGAGAGGTACCACCAATAATGACAATGGCCCTCAAGGTACTATAGGTACAATCTACAGCGTGCGAATCAGTGAGCTGGCGTCGAACACCTGTAGAATCATTCGATCGGAGGCCAATGATGAAAACCTCACGTTGAACACGAAGAACCTGCCATTGAGGTATGCAGGCTCCAAGGCACCGGAAGGGAGTCTCTAGATCAGCTTCCTGGATAATGAGCTGAAGTCGACAGGAAGTGACCTTGATCAAAGGTGGGCCATAGTGTTTCCCACATCATTGACACGAGACAGAGGAAGAATGTTGTGGTGAATCAGAATTATGTGAGGTATCAGAGGGAGGTTGTAATTCTGCAGAGGTCAACTTCTCTTGAACATATAGGCAGCACGACAGTGGACTTGGCAGTATTTGACATCAACAGATCAAAGGTCATGGTGATGAGGCAATGAGTAGATGAGAGGTCAAACAGGATCACCCAAAACCCACGGAGGCAAGTGAAAAGCGAGATGAGATGTCCCCACCTAGACACGAAAGCAGACAAGTGCCATGTTCAAGAGCGACATACTGCCGACACGACAATAATTATGGGTCCATTTTCCCCACCATTTCTGGCGAGTACCCCAGTTATTTTTAACAAGCTTGACGGGGATAGCATATGCTTGTGAGGCATCATTCCGACGGGATCCGATGTCATCAGGTTTTAATGAGCCTGACAAAGGAAGAACTCGACGTCTTTTCATATTTAGAGAGTTTGAAAAGACAGCAGAAAAGTGAACTCCAGGGGGGTCCTTTTTCGTAAAGTTGTGTCTCTCGAGCCCGAAAAAGTATAAAACAATGCTCGAAAGAACCGCCCGATCATTACGATCGAGGAGTACTTTTCATGAGTAGTGATTCCGACCTGAATAAGTAAAAAAGCGATCGAAACCACGTCGCTTCGTAACCGTTAACGAACCTGAAACGACAAGGGTCCGACGATCTTTTCGTCTTTACACGGTCGGAAAAGGGTTTAAAGACGACTGCCTCTTATTTACGTTTAACGAGTCAAGAGGAATAACTCGGCAATCTTTTCATATTTAGACGGTCAGAAAAGAGCTAAAAGTAGACCTCCATTTTTATTCTCTTTAACGAGTCAAAAAGGGAAAATACTCGGCAATCTTTTCATATTTTACGAGTCAGAAAAGAGCTTAAAGGTGACTCATCCTAGAGGAACGAGTGGTATAAAGGGTAGCAACTGGTTCCGGCAATGGTGGAACTGCTCAAAACATGTAATGGTCAAGAGGCTGGCTAATAAAACCACTCATCGCTGCGGTTCCTCAGGAAAGGAAAAAAAACCAAGTGAAAGCATAAGATCGGCCAAAGAGATGGCGGTGATGGAATGAAAACAACCAAGGCTCATCTAGCAGAATTCAACGGATAAAAATGGCAATCACGAGATGTAAATTGGGTATGGGTTCATTTTTATACAAGCTTGAACCATGGAGAACTTTGCTTGGATTCGGTTTCATGTTTACACAAGCTTGAAACGAAAAACTATGCTTGTTATGAGTTCGCATGCCCCCAGGCATAATGACGCAAAACGAGGTACATGCCCCCCAAGCTTCATTGCATTCAACAAAGTGGATGGAATGAAGGTTCACTCTTGAGATCTATGAAAGACTCGACTTATATTTGACGAGATCTTAATCAAAGACTCGATTTGGAAAAGGAGGAGTTGTTTCATTTTTTAATGAGGTTGACAAAGTAAAAGAACTATCCTCATGTTATAGACATTTTTGTGCCTTACAGCTCTAAGCATGAAATGTCCATAAACCAAGGGATCCTAAGTCCCTAAAAGTGTTGTTCCTGCCCCTAGAGGAACAAGGTCAACCAATTACAGCTTCTCCCAGAAGTTCTCCACCAGAAACTGCTCAGAATCAGTCAAATCAGGATCATTTTAGCTGCTCCACTAGCTAGCTGCATTGCATAGCACCCCAGTACACTAGCTAGGTGCATTGCAACGCACCTAAATGCACTACCAGGGTGCGCTGAGCGGGAAATGAAAAATGGCAGTGTCATTCCGCGAGGTGGACAGACAATGGAATCTTCTAGAATCTTCCCCAATGACACTTGCCTCACTGAGTTCGACCAAGGATGAGTAAGAGGCTCTCAGTCTCCAAGTGGAAGCAAGAACTGACAGAGAGAAGCCACAAGTCAAATCATAAGCTGACTCATCCTCTTTGCATACATCTATATATGGATCCCTCATCCCAGAGATCCAGGGGCTGGAATTTTGTACTTTGTAGAGAATTGTTGTTGGTTTTGAGATAGAGATCAGTGCATTGGGTGATTTATGCTTTGTTAGAGGTGAAGAGGGGATTCCTTTGCTGGGCGGTTGATGCTGGATCAGGAATCATCGGTTGTAACTCCTCCTGGACCTTCTTGTTATATCAATAAAACTATTTGAGTTTCTCCTACATGCTTGTGTATCAATGATGTTTTGTTATATTTGCATGTTTAGCTTAAATCTGATCCTAAGCTATTTATGAACGTAAATCTATGTCTTTGTGTAGTTTTCCTCTTCTGTGATCTTGCAGGAACTTGGTGAAGCTGGGCAAGTAAGGGAGCAGGTAGCTGGAAGTTGTCAAAGAGGAGAGATATTGGATCAAAGGACTAGCGCAAGATACAGGTTGGTTCATCCTATTCCTCTTCGTTTACAGTTCATAAAGAAGAATACGAAAGTAGTTTTACTTGTTTGTTGCTAAGGCACTGTCACACCTAGTGGGATAGGGGCGTTCTGAGTAGACACTTTTCCCATCAACAAAATGGCGACTCCACTGGGGAGCGTGTCTAGTTAGTTTGTTTGTGTTTCTCTTGTTGTTTGTTTCATAAACACAGAAGTAGCAATCGAATTGCATTTGCCATTATCAAATGCAAAGTAGACACCTGCTATTTCAATCCACTCACTGGATTTGTTTATGATTTGAACATCTGATTCACAAATGATCTGGTTACCCTTTGTGATAGCTCTTAGACCTATTTTAAATCCACCCTCTGATTGTGCATTACTGATTGCTTTTACTCGGCCAAAATCCATAGATTAAACTGCAAACCGTGACCCAGAACCTGGATAGAAGTCTCGTTTCTGCCCCAGCGCAGGCACTGTGAAGAGACTCTGCATTTCAACGCAGTTCCCGAGAGGGCTACCTGCGCAGCAATTCAGTTTCTCTGTGTAACAGGTGCGTTGATCAGCCTAACCCTGTGCAGCTGAGGTTCTTTGCTTCTTTTTTTCAGTTTTTGTCTCTGATTTTGCAGCCTGTGATCAGTGTGTGTCTGTTTAAAAACCGCTTTTCTTTGCCTTAATTCCGCCTCCTTTGTACAAAAATACTGTAGATGTTCTTTGTGTGTTTGTTACATCATTTACAATTTTCCATTGAAAGAGTAGAATAGTCATACTGTCGTCCTTGGATTTAGATCTGTCGTAAGTGTCGATTTTGATCTTAGGAGAAAGTTTGTTTGCTGTTGACAGTTGATTATGTTTTTACTTTTTCCTTTGGTCTGAATTTGTCTCTTTCTAGTGTCGAAACGAGTGTTTATTTCAAAATCATAAAGTGTCGTAATCTTCTCTACCTTTTGATTTCGAAAAGAAGCTTGTTTGTGTTTTTCACTTGAAAGCGAATTCAGATTTGTACATCAACTTTCTTTTTAGGCATCAATATTAAGAAAGTGAAAACAAATACATGCATATGTGCATTTTCATATTGATAGTCTATTTGGCTTGATTTAGGAAAAGTGCATCTACAGTGTGCTCTTTGCTCTTTGAGAAAAGATTGTGTCTTTCTTTTCCCCTTGTAGCTAGGATTTTCATTGCTGAAAAGAGATAAAAGCTTGCTTATCATCTTTAGATTGCATTTTAGGAATTACATCTACATCTCGTGGTGATCCCAAAAGGCAAACTTCTAAGAAAGATCAACTTAAAATAAACTGAATGAATCTAACAACGCTTTGGAACTTAACGCACAACATTTAGAGGTCTAGGCTAGAGACGTATTCCGGCGTCGTAAAGCCTGGTAACTGTTGTCCTCACTGATGGTTGGGTGATTCCTCCACTTTGAGACGATAAGTGCCAGTACGGACTTGTGCTCCCACGTACCGTCGAGTATATATTGGGAGACCCCTATAGGCTTAAAACCTTTTATCCATAGGAAGCCATGTCGGCCGCCCTACTGATCGCAATGCACCGAACACAGCATTCGGGAAGATTGATTGCCGTACCGTAAAAAGTATTCTGCAGTTTTGCGATTGGTTTGGTACTCCCTCTACCTAGATCTCCAGAGCAGTCCCTTTCGTTCCTTTTCAGACTCCTTAACGGAAAAGGTCCATCTGAGCACTTGTCACTTCAGGCTCATTAAAAATCGAAGGAGACTAGAGTCATCTTTTGTTTTTTCTCGACTCTTTAAAACTGAAAAAACAAGTTGTGTCAAAAGCGTCTAAAATTCATTTAATTCGGAAACATAATTCCCCTTTTTATTTTAGTTGATCGAGTAATCCGCAATCGTGGAAGAAATTCAATTGAAACCCCGTCGTTCGTGGAGGCTTACGAGTCAACCGTCTTTGTCTCCGGAATCGAAACCAGTACGGACAAAGCGAACTCGTTTAACCAGTTCGAAATCTCCTATTAAAGTTAGAACAAGTGTTCCAACAACATCCGAGATTCCGGTTACTCCAAACATTTCTGGAAACCCTGCCTCTACAGAAGAAGTTCAACAGCCACAGAGGGACAGTGATACTGATCCTAGTTTGAGAGTAAACACTTGTGTTATTGAACCAGTTCCATCTACAACCGGTTTGGAGAGTCTTGCTCTTCAAACATCTGTCGCTGTCGATTCCACCCCTTCTTCGGCACCAGAAATATTTTACGGACCTGACGGTCTTCCCCTTCCACCTGGTTTGGTTGCGATTGAAGAAATTGTAGAAGATCCTCAAACAAGTACTCCAACGCACTTTGGAGTCGGGGTCACTCTATATCCTTCTTCATCAGAAGTTAGTCTACCACCAGTGGAAGTTCCTGTAGAATCGCTAGGTAATCTTTTGGATAGACTCCAAATGTCTGAACAACCGTCAACATCTAGGACTGTGTCGACTGACATAGCGACAGCAGAACTCCCTGCCGTCACTCCGACAATGTTCGTTGGCATACCATCTGTCCCAACTAGCTCTCAACCGCTAGAAGGAGCCCACTCAGGGGCTATTTCGACAGTCTGGTCCGTTCCTGTTTGTTCAACCGGAATAATATCTGGAAACTCTTGTGTTGAGTCTCAACAAATTGATCCATTTGGAGGTCAATTTGGGCAGTCTGGTCCCCAAGGGCAAACAATCCCCTTGAGTTTTGGATTACCACCGTATGGGGGGCAGTATGCCCTATCATTATCCCCTCCGGGAGCATATCCATACGGGAGTTCACAAAAATATTCAGGTTATATTGGAATTACCTCAAGTGGTTGGGTACCTATACTACCTCAACAACCAAGGGTTGTGTATTCGATGCAACAATGTGTACCTATGTCGAATATCCCGACTACACCAGCTATTGTGACAGTGTCACAAGTTCAAACGCTACCTGTTGTATGTCAACCTCAGATTTCTCAGGTTGTAATGCAACAGCCCCTTGACCCTGTGACTCAACCACAATTGCCAACTAGTGGGGCGACACAGGTCCAGACGGGTACAATTACCCCACACCTTGGTCCAACGGTTAGTATAGCGCAACAACACATGGCTTCTCAACCATGGCTGGTGCAATACCAACAACCACAATTCCAACAAGTATACCAAGGTTCTGAGCAGCAAATCTTTGCGAACAGTGGACATCAGTACATTCAAAACGGTCAAAATCAACCATTTTACAATGGTCATGTCCACCAATCGTATCAGTCATACCAGCATCAAATGCATTATGCTGGCATGCAAAGACCAACTGCTCAGGCAATCCCATCTTACCCTGGGTATGCTTCACCTAATCTGAATCAACAGTTACCATTCGTGGCAACTTTAGAGTTACCTGATTTAAACCGGTTAACAAATGATCCAATTGCTTACGCCCCTTGGTGGCCAGCGATTCCTCATAAACTTCCATCAGATATTCCTAAATTTAATGGAAATCCGGGCGAAGATCCATCGAATCACGTGATGAAATTTCATCTATGGTGTTCATCAAACACCCTAAATGATGATTCGATAAGGCTTCGCCTCTTCCAGAGGACGTTAACGGGTCTAGCGGCAAAATGGTACATTGAATTGCCTAGAGCTTTGTTCGACAACTTAAGTACCTTAGCCACAACCTTTTTAACCCATTTTCAATTACCAATAAGGTATGAAACAGGAACAGAACTCCTTACCAACTTCAAACAGACAACGGCCACTCACATATCTGATCATATACATGAGTGGCGACGTCGTCGTAGGATGGTAAAAACGTACGTTCCCGATCAGCTATTAGCTGAATGGTTTATCAAGTCATTACTACCTTCCATTACGGAAGATGTGGCAAAGGGGGGAGTCATAACAGAAGAGCAAGTTATCGCTCATGCGCAATATCTGGACTTGATCTATACTCAGTCCGGCACGCTCTATGAAAAAATACCTGACGCCCCTAGACCGAAATTCTCAATTCCTCCTCCTCCTAAATCGAACAATGACTCTCATGCCAGCGATGGCGTGATTGGCACAACAGACACGAAATCGACAAAGGCTACATCTAAGAAGGCCCGTAAGATTTCAGATCAAAATGCAAAAGACGAACTTCTTGCTTCGGAAGTAAATGCCGTGTCGACAGATAAGGGCAAAGAAACCAAACAACCAGGAAGCAAGAAGAAAGGCAAAGGGAAGAAGAAGAAACAGGATGAATCATCACCTGAAAAATCTTCTTCAAACCCTCCTGGAAATAGGAAACCCCCTGCAGGGTGTCACATATGTGATGAGGATCATTGGACAAAAGAATGTCCATACAAAGCTGAGCTTAAGAGATTCTTTAAAAGTTCGAAAACCTTAGTTGTGTTAACTGATCCGTTTCCAAATCCAGGAGAAAACCTGGTTGAAAGTGGAAATGCTTCCCCGTCTCAAGTGCTAATGTTGTCGATTTCGAAACAGCAGAATGATACTTTGATTTCGACAAGGAACAAAGATTACGGGAATCCGCAACTGTCGAACAACAAGGATAAAGATCAACCAAGTAGTTCGACAACAACTTCGACAGAAGTTGTACCACCCATCATTCCTGAATTAACAATAAAACCGCCGAAGGGAGTAGTACACAAGTCGACATTTAATCCCCGCGCTAGAGCAGCGCAGCATTATAACATAGTGGAAGATTTGGCCCAATCGCCATCCGCTATGTCGACTCTTGAAGTACTACAAAATTGCCCATCCCAAAGGCAGGATTTGTTATCAGCCATTGGTGGGATCGATCCTAAGGATTCCAATCTTGTATCCTTCGACCACAAAGGATACGATCCTCAGTTACCATTTCAACTAGCTTTCCTTGTTCAAGTGAAAGCCCTCAACAAAACTGTTCATCGAACAATTATTGATGAGGGGGCATCTACATGTATTATGTCGATGAGTTGTTGGAAAACTTTAAGATCTCCAACCTTGTCGCGATCCTCGAAAACATTAAAAGCATTCGACGGAAGGACATATACCCCATATGGTATCCTAAATAACTTGAAAGTTGAACTAGGGGGAAAAACGGTAGAAATAGATGTTGAAGTCATCGATGGGAATCTTGATTACAACATCCTACTAGGAAGACCATGGATATATGCCATGGCAGCTGTTGTGTCGACCTATTTTAGAAATATTGCATTTCCCTTTCAAGGAGGGATTACAATCGTCGATCAACAAAACTTCCTCCCCAATGGTTCTCAAGTTACAGGAAGCATTCCCATGATCCATGGAAGCCCCCATTCGCTTCAGAATATCGGAGTAGGCCTACTAAAAGATCCTATACTAATGGGAACTTTCGCTCTTCCACCTCCAATCAATCTGGCGGAAGTAGCGTCGATAGGAACCTGCAATATGATATCTTCCACAAAGATCTCAGAAAACGATATCAACATGGATCATGCAATGGTTTTGCCCCCAAGCCCAATAGAAATATTATAGCAATCAATGTTTCTAGCATGGGAGGCAAACCCAAATCAACGCTCATCAAGCGTTTGGATAGATAGGTCTAGAGAATATGGCACCCCTTCAGATCCTTGGTCGCAAGTGCATGTCACCGACGAAGGAATTCTCCAAGCTATGGTAGTTGAAGGAGCACCATGGAATGATTCCCACCATCGTTCCCTTCTTCCGGATTGTGAAGAAGAGACTCAACATGACCTTTATCATCCATCAGTATTTGATTTCCTTTCAAATACTGTAAATACGGTGGATTCCGAGCGAAACTTATCCAACATTGAAGAGACTATAGCCATAAATATCTCGACTAAAACAAATGTTGTAGAGAATATTTATGTTGGCAAATGTTGTTCTCCTTCAGAACTGGAAATATATAACGCTCTTTTTCGCGAATTTAGAGATGTCTTTGCTTGGTCATATAGTGAAATGCCAGGCATCGACTCGAGTATTGTTGAACACGAAATTAAGATGTATCCAGATGTCAAACCGGTACGACAACGGCTCAGGCAGGTGCACCCCAAGAAAGCCGCTGCCATTAAGGCAGAAGTTGAAAAACTTCTCCATGCTGGTTTTATCTACCCGGTTCCTTTGACTGATTGGGTATCCAATATTGTCCATGTTATGAAGAAACAAGGGACAATTAGAGTGTGTGTCGATTATAGGGATGTAAATCAAGCTTGTCCAAAAGACAACTACCCTACACCCTTCATCGACCAGATAATTGATGAATGCGCTGGATGCGAAATCTTTTCATTCATGGATGGATTTTTCGGGTATAATCAAATAAATATCTGCCCACAGGACCAGTCAAAGACTGCATTCATTTGTCCGTGGGGCACATTCGCATATCGAAAATTACCCTTTGGTTTAAAGAACGCGGGAGCGACGTTTCAGAGGGCAATGAATTATGCCTTCCATGACATCAAAAACATCGTTCAACCATACCTCGACGACCTTCCGGCTCATTCGCGAAAGCGGACTGATCATCCACAGCATTTAAGAGCGATATTTCTACGTTGCCGACACTACAAGATACGACTCAATCCACACAAATGTGTATTTTGCGTCAGTTCTGGTCGTTTACTTGGATTTGTAGTCTCCAAGGATGGGATTCGTCTCGACCCGTGCAAGGTCCAGGCAATCATAAATTTTCCTCCACCTTCAAATTTGCTTCAGATTCAGAAACTCCAAGGGAAAGCAAACTTTCTGAGGAGGTTCATTCCAAATTACGCAGAACTTGCTAAAGGATATACACGTCTTTTGAAAAAGGAGGTACCCTTTGTCTGGGATCAGGTCGCGCAAGCTTCCTTTGATGCTTTAAAAGATTCCCTAATGAAAGCATCTTTAATGTACGCCCCCGATTATCAAAGAGATTTTAACCTGTATCTGGATACAGCAGATACAACCATCGCAATGGTTTTAGTTCAAGAAGTCGATGGAATTGAACATCCTATATATTATTTAAGTAAGAAATTAAATGATACATAAACCAAATATTCTTACGTTGAAAAACTGGCGCTTGCAGCCGTTCAAGCGATACAAAGATTTCGACACTATGTCCTCTTTCGGAAAACTACTATTCTGTCTGATTGCAACCCCATGACTTATATATTGTCGCGACAGTTGCTGGGGGGCAAATATTTGAAATGGATAGTGATCCTTCAAGAGTTTGATCTGGAATTCGTAAAATCCAAATCAAAGAAAGCTCTAGTTTTTGCAGAATTATTATGCGATCTCCCATCGTCGTCCAACGATGAAACATCCGAAGAATCAATTGTGGATGAAAATTTGTTTTTGATATGTACAAGCAATGAGTGGTATGGAGATATAATAATTTATCTCCAAACCCAAAAGTTTAGGCCTAACACCTCACACTCTGAACAAAAACGTATTCGATACCAAGCAAAAGACTACATGATCGTCAGTGATACACTTTACCGTCATGGTATCGATACAGTTCTGAGAAGGTGCCTCACCCATGAGGAGGCCGAAAAAGCCCTAAATGAGTGTCATTCAGGGGCCTGTGGGGGGCATCAATCTGGATATGCTACAGCACAAAAAATCTTACGAGTAGGATACTTCTGGCCAACAATGTTCAAAGATTGCATAACCGCAGTCAGAAGTTGCCATGCTTGTCAAATTTTTGATAGCAAAACCAGAAGACCACCCGCACCTCTACAGCCAATAGTTGCTGTTGGGCCGTTCGCCAAATGGGGCATCGATTTCATGACATGTAACCCCACCTCGACCGGGGGGCATGGGTATATCATAGTCGCAGTTGACTATTTTACCAAATGGGCCGAGGCGATGCCTACATTAGATAATACTAGTGAAACAGCTGCCCTTTTCCTTTTCAATCATGTAGTTGCCAGATTCGGCGTACCACAGGCTATAGTCACAGATCATGGATTGCATTTTCGCAATCACATGATGCTCGAATTAGCTGCCAAACTAGGATTGTCTCACGACAGCTCTACTCCGTATTATCCGCAAGCCAACGGACAAGTTGAAGCGATCAACAAGGTCCTGAAGCGCATGTTGCAAAGGATGATTGGAGTTCACAAAAGAAGGTGGCACCTAATCCTGTACTCAGCCTTGTGCGCTTACCGAACATCGGTAAGGAATGCAACCGGGTTCACACCCTTCCAACTTGTATATGGCCTGGAAGCAGTCTTACCAGTCTAGTGCGAAATCTCGTCTCTTAAACTCGTAATCGATCTCCTCCCCGTAACTTCAGAAGAAGAGGCTCGCTTCTTGGAATTAATCCAATTGGATGAAACCCGTCGTGATGCCGCTTTGGCTAACGAAGCCCATAAGAAACGAGTCAAGGCGCAGTTTGACAAAAATGTCAAACCCCGTGTCTTCTCAGAAGGTGACTTGGTCTTGCTTTACGACCAAGAATCCGATAAATTGGGAGCAGGTAAATTTAAGTCTTTATGGATGGGCCCCTATATTATTAAACGGGTGTTAGCAAAAGGAGCCTACGAGTTAATGGATTATGATGGAATTCCACTGGCGCAACCTCGTAATGGGTTGTACCTCAAGCGTTACTATGCTTAAATAGTAACCAATATGCTTTTGTTGTATTTTGTTTTCGCTAAAGTGTTCATTTTGGTCGAGTAATCCACCTTTTTACATTTATTGCAGATGTCAAACCTTTTGGAGACATGTGTTGGATATGCCGACGGAGCGAGTCGCAATTCGCGGAACCTGTCCTCCGCAGCCTGGGCCATTTTTGATCCAAGCGGCGAGTTAGTAAGTTTCAGAGGTGTATGTATTGGTCAATCAACGAATAACATCGCTGAGTATAGCGCGTTGATAGAACTTCTCTCTGATGCCATCACCCATGGTATATGCCGAATAATTGTCAGGCTAGACTCACAACTCGTAATACTACAACTCAATGGTGTATATTCCGTCCGAAACCCAGCTATTTATCGCATGTTCCTAAGGGTTAAGATTTTGGAAAGACAATTTGATCTGATTCAATACCAACATATTTCCAGAAACTTAAACACATTAACCGACTCATTAGCAAACTATGTGTTAGATAGACATTTGCAACATTTATAAAAAGAAACACATCATCAATGTTTTACATGTGGATCATATAGCTCAACAAGAATAAAACCCTGAAAATCAATATATATGTATAGCTGTTTATGGTTTACATATAATGTTCTGTAACCAAGACAAAATCGGTCACATGACCCAAAAACTCAAAATGCTAGGGGGCACCCTAGTCTAATGATGCTCGTGATAGCAAGTCACAGCCTGTGCGATCATGCGTAAGAGACGAGTCCATCGTCTAGGCACACCAGTAGTATGCCGCTGTAACTGCAAAGGTAGCTCGTCGATCCTCACATCTGGAATACCGAGAGTAAGGCTCTCAACCTGCTCTTGCACAGCTGTGAGAGTCTCGGCCACATCAAGGTCACGAAGAATAACCCTCCCGGCGGCCTCTCCTGCTGGGGCAACGGCTGGCACTCTCAGGCGAACTACTAGACGAACAGGACCAACATCTGCATGTACACATGAGTTTGATTAAAGTCTTGATAGAATAAAGCACAAGGACATTATAAGTAAAAAACAGTAAACAGTGATATGGTCAAAGATTTTACCAATAGCGCCCCACTGCTCGCCATCCGGCAGTACTAAATCTGGATCACCCTGGAAGTCCATGCCAGCATATGGATACTCGGCATAAACCATCTCCTGACGATCAAACCACCTGAAGAAGGTATCAGAAAACGAAATCTGAGACTGGCCAGCATGCCTAGACATATGGTCAACCCATCTCTGCATACGTGGTTCAGTAGGAGAAGGTAAGTCGAGTGCAATGTACTGCGGCTGCATCAGTGGTATCTTCTCCAAGGCAAAGGCGGTCAAAATAGAACCGAACCCAAAGTTCTTCAACCTCCTGTCCTTTATCTTGGTCAATTGATTTTTCATCACAAGAAGTACTGCATCGCACCAGTTGAATATTTTTGGTTGGAGGCATTCCAAGGCATGCTGCATATAGGATCTGTTGGCTACATGAAGAGACGCACTATCGACCATCCTACCAAAAGTAAATAGGATAGACCTAAGGGACCTGTCAGTGACATCACGGATGATGATCTTGCCGTCTTTACTCAGCTGAGATCCTTCCCTGCAATACTGGCGGACATAATCTCTCACAGAGTCACTTCCTCGGGCCGAACCTGACAAAGAGATGGGGGCACCCTGCCTCGACAAGCCAGTCAAGAAGTAAATGTCTACCGCAGTCAAGGGGATAGATTTGCCTCTAATCTCGAAAACTTAATTGATAGGATCCCAAGCATCGAGCAAATACTACAGTAGGTTGATCTGCTGTCTCATGCTAGAGATGCGGAAGAACTTCAGCAAGCCACAGTTCCGCAGCGCGTTCACTGTAACCGGATCATGTAGGGCAAGCATGTCCTCTTCTTCATGTTCTCATTCTCGCCATGTAAGGGTCATCTTGCTCCGAGATCTCTGAAAAACAAACAAGAGAGGAGTTAGATCTTGATTTTGATGAGAAACAGGCAAAAATTTTCATCAAAAACTGTGCAACAAATTCCTTTTCTGCACCCAACGCACCTGCAGTAGTGTTCCACCTGTGTTGAATGTCAAACTCCCTTCATACTGGCCAACATTCAGCGCAGGTTTCGATGTACCCAGGGTGCGTTGATGGCAGAACGAACCCATCAAACCCAGGGGCTCAGAAAAGCAGAGAATGAAGCACAAAATGCAAAAAGGAAACCATGAAATGAAAGAGCTTGGGTTTAGCTCCTACCTGGTCCAGACGGCGCCGAGAATCGTCCACAGAATCTCTCGAAATCAGCTGATGAAAATCAAGGGGGAAAAGGCACCTCCAAAGCTCCAACAAACCAAGTTCAAATGAAATGGTAAAATGAGAGGTAAAAACACTTTTTAATTGCCTTTTACGTAGTTCAAAGTAAAATATTAGCGTTTTAATCTCATTTTCAAGCAAATGTTGTTCATTTCTAACTAGTTTGATGAAGTAGTTGAAAATACAGTACTATCTTTGGAAAGACAAAGCTATTTATGGTAAAAAATCAAAACAAGACCATCTAATCGAGCAGTTTTAGCACATAGTTCAAGCTCATTAAAAAATAAACATAAGACATGAGCAAGTGTTTCCACTCGCGTTTAAGCTCGTTAAAAAATGAACTATTCCCCGGTAAATAACCACCGTGAATGAAGCATTTCAGCCATTAAAGCCTTGGTCGTGTTTGCACCGTCACCTCCACTTTTCATTGGCCGATCATTCACCTCCATTTGATTGTTTACCCATTTTGAGGAATAGCTGCGAAGAGTGATTTCACTAGCCATCCTTGTGACACTGCCGTGATTGGAAAATTCCAACCCTTACCTGGAATTAGCTGCTACCCATTTTATCACTCGTTCCTCAAAAGAAGAGTCTTCTTTAAGCTCTTTTCAACTGACTCGTGAAATATGAAAAGATTGCCGAGTTTTGGCCTTCCAACTCGTTAAAGCGACCGGAAGTGCTATCCCTCCTCTAGATTTTAATCTTTTTGGACCTGAGGGATTATTACACAAAAAGATCGAGCGCTTGTGTTGTTCGGCTTGTTAAAACTATCGAAAATTCATCCCTTCTGTATTGTTTTATACTTTTTCGGACTTAAGGGATTAGATGACAAAAAAGGAATTTTGGAGTTACCTTTATGTACCTTTTCAGACTCTCTAAAAATGAAAAGGACCGAGTTACTTTGTCGTTAAACTCGTTAAAAAGATTAATAGCGACAAACTTGTCTTTAGACGAGAACGAGTTTCACTATCGCTAGGCTCGTTAAAACATAGCGATGGGTTTGCCCGAAGGGAAAATTATAGAACAAGCATATGTTATCCTCCTCAAGCTTGATAAAAATAAAGAGGTACTGGTCAGCAATGACTGGGGAAAAATTGGGAAGAAACTCAAAGAATCTTTATTGGTAGCAAGTCGCTCTTGAACATGACACTTCCACTCCGTGCCTGAGTCAGGTTGGGTTGTTTCATTCACCGGTCACATCACCATGGTCACGCCATACCATCCACATTTGGGGTAAATGCTACCAATCCATTACATAAGTGTCACCGACATGTTCAAGAGAAGTCATCCAGAGAAGTCACCCGTGTTCCATCCACTACCATACTTTATACTTCATTCCTTCATGACCGCCATCCTGAACCATATATCATCAGATCGTTTTCACCTCCATCAAAATCATTTGCTCCGTTCTGTGTCATCGATGTGGGATTCATTAAGGCCCTCCTTTGATGGGTCGCTTCTTGTCGACACCAGCTCATTATCCAAGAAGTTGATCTAGGAACACCCCATTCAGTACTTTGAAGCTTGCATGCCTCAATGGCAAGTTTCTCACTTCCGGCGACAGGTATACATCAATGACCTTCGACCGAAAGATTTTACGTGGTGTTCGACGCCAAGTCCTTTATTCACACCACGTGAATTTTACTGCAGTACCTTGAGGGTCATCATCATTATCGGTGATTCCTCTCGCGCTTGTTAACAGTTTACATCATCGACTGGTAATCAAGCGATGTCTTTCCATGTTCGACTTCAAAACATTTCTCACATGGATCGACTTGTACTTCGAGTGAAGATTGGACGAGATTGAAGACCCCGGATCTAGTTTCATCCATCCGGGCTGCGATATATATTCAGGAAAAATAAAGACATTGACATGTACAACATTGCAGCACAGATAATCATCCTACCAAAAGGATGATGACTTCATCAAAATCATCAGTCTACCATCAGACGATTGTCTGTCCTGTGTACATAAAAATGAATTTATAAAGCTGAGCATGGGAATGCCCGCCTCAGCTAGATCATGAAAACAGTATGAAGATAATGTATTGTATTGTATTTTATTACAGGTCTCCTCCCAGCATTGAAAGAACTTCGGATCCTCCTAATAAAGCATTTCACCCGATAAACGGCCTCATACTTTAGGGGGCAACTGTTATAGAAATTTTTGTGCCTTACAGCTCTAAGCATGAAATGTCCATAAACCAAGGGATCCTAAGTCCCTAAAAGTGTTGTTCCTGCCCCTAGAGGAACAAGGTCAACCAATTACAGCTTCTCCCAGAAGTTCTCCACCAGAAACTGCTCAGAATCAGTCAAATCAGGATCATTTCAGCTGCTCCACTAGCTAGCTGCGTTGCATAGCACCCCAGTACACTAGCTAGGTGCGTTGCAACGCACCTAAATGCACTACCAGGGTGTGCTGAGCAGGAAATGACAAATGGTAGTGTCATTCCGCGAGGTGGACAGACAATGGAAGCTTCCAGAATCTTCCCCAATGACACTTGCCTCACTGAGTTCGACCAAGGATGAGTAAGAGGCTCTCAGTCTCCAAGTGGAAGCAAGAACTGACAGAGAGAAGCCACAAGTCAAATCATAAGCTGACTCATCCTCTTTGCATACATCTATATATGGATCCCTCATCCCAGAGATCCAAGGGCTGGAATTTTGTACTTTGTAGAGAATTGTTGTTGGTTTTGAGATAGAGATCAGTGCATTGGGTGATTTATGCTTTGTTAGAGGTGAAGAGGGGATTCCTTTGCTGGGGGGTTGATGCTGGATCAGGAATCATCGGTTGTAACTCCTCCTGGACCTTCTTGTTATATCAATAAAACTATTTGAGTTTCTCCTACATGCTTGTGTATCAATGATGTTTTGTTATATTTGCATGTTTAGCTTAAATCTGATCCTAAGCTATTTATGAATGTAAATCTATGTCTTTGTGTAGTTTTCCTCTTTTGTGATCTTGCAGGAACTTGGTGAAGCTGGGCAAGTAAGGGAGCAGGTAGCTGGAAGCTGTCAAAGAGGAGAGAGATTGGATCAAAGGACTAGCGCAAGATACAGGTTGGTTCATCCTATTCCTCTTCGTTTACAGTTCATAAAGAAGAATACGAAAGTAGTTTTCCTTGTTTGTTGCTAAGGCACTGTCACACCTTAGTGGGATAGGGGCGTTCTGAGTAGACACTTTTCCCATCAACACCTCATAACCCTTGTTTCATTTTTTTTAACGAGCTTGACACAAGATCAGGAACTATGCTCGACCACCTTGTTTCGTTTTTTAACGAGGTCACCACAAGATCAAAACTATCCTCGGGACACATTGTTTCAGTTGATGAATGGGTTAGGGAGAACCTTCGGAAGTTTGTTCGTTAAAAACTTTACCCAACTCGGTTGGCGCGAGTGCGACTCTGAGACAGAGCGCCAACTGGCGTGCCCTCTTTAGAGGATTTCCCCCATTGGCGCGAGCAGTACACTGTGGAACTGCGCCAATGCAAAAGAGGTCTTTTTATGGGTATTCTGCAGGAGATGTTTTCAGGGCATATGAAGCTCATACTTAGAGGAATATAATGCAAGTGGTTTCAGGTCATGCCACTTCTCACAGGTCCCGGAATGAGTCCTCCAGCGTGCGGGAGAGAGGTAACAGGAATGGTGACAAACGGTGACAAATTACTGTGTAACAAGTCCTATGTTAACAACGTTGGTTCTTGTTGCCATTTGTCCTCCCAAAAGAGTACAAGATCTCCTGCTCTGATTTCCCAAAAACTGTTTTTTTGAACTAGGCTTCTATTTTCCCAGGCTTTGTTCTAGACGTGGAATCCTTTTAAATTTCCAGACATCCTTATGAGATCATTAGTGTTCCAAGAGCTGGCATATATTTCTTTCTAGATCCTTTCCCACTGGACTACTGGCTCCTGAACCCATTTCCACCAAAGCTTGGCTCCGAGCACTTTACTAAGAATCTCCTGATCATCCAAACCTAGGCCCCCATGACTCTTGGGTTTACAAATTTTATCGCAAGAGACCAAGGCGCACTTCTTATTTGTTTCTTCCTTACCCCAGAAGAAATCTCTTTTTATATTCCTGAATTGCTCTAAAACCCCTTTGGGAGCTAGGAGGAATGATAACATAAAAACCGGGATAGATTGCAAAACCACCTTTGTCAAAACCAACCTGCCTGCCAAGTTCAAGACTCTGAAGGTCCAATTTTTGACTCTGTCCTGCATCTTATTAAGCACCAGTTCCCAGATACTCTTGTGCATAGGTCTAGCTATGAGAGGGATTCCCAAATACTTTGTGGGGAGGGAATCCCTTTGGAAGCCAACAATTCTTGAAATATTTCTCTGAATAGCAATGTTAGTGTTTAAGAAGAAGATTTTTGACTTAGAGAGATTGACTTCCATACCTGTAGCCATGGAAAATTCCTTTAGGATTTGATTGTAGGCTGAAGCTTCTTTGACTGTGGGGATTCCTTGCAGCATGGTGTCATCTACAAATTGTTGGTGAGTTAGAGCTTGACCATTCTCAGATAATTGAAGACCTTTGATTTTGCCCGTTTCCTTGGCATGCTTAATGGATCTGCCAAGTCCTTCCATCATGATAATGAAAAGAAAGCGAAAGAGTGGGTTTCCGTGCCTGAGGCCTCTAGAAGGAATGAAAATCTCTGAGGGAGAGCCATTCACCAAAATTGAAAAGCTGGATGAAGTCACCAGAGCCATGACCCATCTGACCCAGTTGTGATCGAAACCAAAAGTAGTGAGAACCTTCTTGATGTAAATCCAATTCACCTTGTCATATGCTTTGGAAATATCCAATTGCATGATCATCCCCACCTGCTTTTTACTAGTAAGCGTGTGAACCACCTCATGGGCTTGAATAATGTTATTTAAAATTTGTCTGCCCTCCACATAACCTACCTGTTCCTCTGACACTAAGTAAGGAAGGAGAGGTCTTAGTCTATTAGCAACAACCTTGGATATTATCTTGTATACTACATTACATAAAGCTATGGGTCTATACTTATCTGTAGTTTGAGTTGAATCCTGTTTGGGGATCAGGGAGATGAAGGAGGTGTTGAGGGCTTTCAGGATGGTTTTGCTACACCTGGAATCCTCCACCACATTTAGAATATCCTGTTTGACAATATGCCAACAAGCTTTAAAAAAATCCACATTGAAACCATCTGGGCCTGGTGCTTTGCAATTCTGCATGTCTTTGAGAACCTCGCTTACTTCCTCTTCAGTAACAGGTCTATTGAGGTTAAAATTGTCCTCTCTAGACACCAACTTAGGGATATGCCTTATAATTTCCTTGATGGATTGTTCCCTGTCTGGATTGTTTTCCTGAGTGATGTTTCGGAAATGCTTAACAAGCACAA
Organism: Pinus tabuliformis; assembly: GCA_031772625.1. Taxonomy (NCBI): domain Eukaryota; kingdom Viridiplantae; phylum Streptophyta; class Pinopsida; order Pinales; family Pinaceae; genus Pinus; species Pinus tabuliformis. Next base: position 49,653,082 of record CM062804.1, on the reverse strand, counting down.
CTTCAATATTCTTATGAGTGTTCTGAAGCTCCCCATTCTCGTTCTTTATCGTAGAGATTTTGTTGTGTGCTCTATTAGCTATGGTGGATCTGTGGAAAAATCTTGTATTCCGCTCTCCTTCCTTGAGCCATTGAACTCTAGACTTTTGCCTCCAAAATATTTCCTCTTGTTTGCATAAATTTTCCCATTCTTGATGATGTTTGTCAGCCTGATCACTTTTGACTTTGTCAAAGCTGTCTTGGATCAATGCCTGGTTGAGTTCCTGAATTTTGATTTCCAATGATTTTTTGTTCACAAAAATGTTTCCAAAATCCTTCTTGTTCCATTCTTTGAGCCTAACCTTGACATGCTTTAGTATTTTATGAAGGAGGTACATTTGTGATCCTTGTAATTGCAAGTCTTCAGACCACCATTTTTCAATGTTACTGATGAAATCCGGGTGGGAGAGCCAGATATTCTCGAATCTGAAGGGCCTATTTCTGGGAGAAACCATACCCTTGATTTCCAATTGAATCGGCCAGTGATAGGATCCTACGAAGGAAAGGATTCTTGCTATTATTTATTTTTCTATAATCATCAGCTCCTCTGAAATCATGAACCTATCTAATTTAGAGGCTACCTGTGCCTCACCTCCTCTTTTGTTGTTCCATGTAAAAAATCCATTACTCAATTTTGAATCAACCAATTTCATATCATCTGTGAATGATTGGAACGCTAAAGAGTCTTTGATTTATAATTATTATATAATGTAAAAAATAATTAAAAAATTTATTAAAAAATTAAAAAAAATCATCTTTCCCAAAGTTAAAATGGTTGAGTTAATAATTTTCAAATTGATTTTGAAATTTGGTGTATTAGTCATTCGATTTTTTTAATGATTCACTCTTATCCAATAAATATGGAAATAAATAATTCTAACCAATTTTACCTTACACTCTTTGTATGATAAAATATAACATAAAACACTTATAATTTTATTATTTTTTCATATATAAAATAAGAATATAATAGCAACTATATATAAGAAAACATAAATTATATCACAAATTTAAAATTGAAATTTAACTAAATATATTCATAAGACTTAAATTACTATTCTTAATTATTTTAAGTTATTTTTTTAATAAAACCACGCATATATTGGAAATTATAATTTAAAATGTTGCAATATTTATGACACTTTTGCTCAAGAAAGTATATAGAACTGCCATAACATTAGCTTAAACACATTATTAAATATCTTGACATTATGTTATATAATTATATTCATATTAATAAAACATATATTTTTCCCTTAATAAAAGGAATATATTAATATATAATCTTTATATTAATATAGATATAAGAGAGAGTGAAAAAATATGAGGACATCAAGGAATGCTCAAAGGTTGCACCCTTGATTGAGGAAACCTACTAAGGCCCCTCAGCACCTACGGCAGCTGCCACAGGTGTGCCTAGCCCCATCTAACTGCGACCCTCGCCTTCCTCTCCCATGGCAGAGCTGGACTCGAGCCATGGTACTCTCTCCTTTAAAGGATACTGTAACAGGCTGCCCAATGGACCAAGACTCCTTCTTCACTAAGCTGGCTTCTAGCACAACCTTCAGCTCCTCTAGAGAGAAACCTGAAAATAGAGAAATGAGGTAGGAGAAATGGAAAAGGACTTAGCTTCACTTAGCAAAGGGCACCAACTCTGCCATCTCCTCATCAACAGAGGCAACCATAGTAAAGGGTTAGGTGCAGCAAGAAGAACAAAAAAAAACAAGGAGTATCTGCAACCCTAAAGCCAAGAAAATTCGGGAACTGGAAATCCATGACTCAGGAGTAGTGGTTTACAAACAATACATGCAAGAACATGCAGTCATATGCAAATTCATGGGCATTTGGTTGACAGAGAAAGCCATGAACTGGTGGATACAAAACAAATGGAAACCTAGGGGAAAATCAAACCCTAGTTGGGATTTAAATGATTCTTCATAGTAATCTTCAGCCTCTTAGAAGATAGAGACAAGATTTTTGAAGGAGGTCCATACTTCTTCAACTCAATAGGTCTATACATGAGATTTTGGAAGGAAAAATTCACTCCGGAGAAGGAGGAATTCACTAGAGTCTCGGTCTGGGTGTGTTTCTATTCCTTGCCAATGGATTACTGGGTTCCCTCGGTCCTAAAAGGCATAGGAAACTGTAGGGACCAACACCACAATTTTTATTTTATTTATTTATTTATTTTTTAAATGCTAAAAATACAACCATAAGAAAATAACATTGGGAACTCAAAAATGATTAAGAATTATATAAAACTTTCCTGAATTTCACTTCATTGAACATATCATCTAATTTACATGTTAGTAACTAAAACCATAATGAAGTTATACAAAAGAATATTATAACAACATAGGTACCCTTCACCGGGAGACGAGATTCAACTTGACTTACAGCGCCCTCCCTTGTTGTCAGTCGCCTCCAAGTGTGAATGTCGACGTGCTTAATCCGAATGCAATGACCCACCGATTGACCTCCTAGCCTACTCCTTGGGTATTCTCCTTCCTCGCAGACCCTCGAGCTGCAATGGGGTTGTACAATGGAGGAATGTATTAGCTGGTAGAGGAGAGCACTCTTTGGCTCAAGAGTCCCCTCTCTAAATTCCTCTACCTCACCAAACTCACTATAGCTCTTAGTCACTACTCTGACATAGTCTTATCCATTCAACAATAGGGTAACGAAAAAAGTCCTTTCTCCCATGACCAACCCTTTCTTTTATAGAGACCTCATAGGTGACACTTGGCATTTCATGCATAATTAATTATTTTTGATAATTCAAATGTTGTTGGGTGTGGAGCCTGATTATTTTCTATATTCAAAGGTATCGCCACATTGGACCCCAGTTCGAAATGGGGACAGCAATGCCGCCCATAAAATATTCGCTGCAGGGGGGGTCCATGGGGGGGCGGCTGCGACCTTTGGGAGCCCCCCCCTAGCGGGGGGGTTTTGGGGGCAGCTCCCTCGAAGCTAAAAACAACTGTAAAATTGCCTTGTAAAAGTATAGTAATTTCTAGTCAATCTAGGCCGTTCATTAGGCGGATGATCTGACGGTAGAACTTATGTTTAGTTTAGGGTTTTTTGCCCTAGAAGGCAACCCCTCTCTTTGTATGAGGGCATTGTATTTGAGGCTGTGTGATAGATGTGTATTCTGTGAGCAGGAAATAGAGAGGTGAGAATGTGAGAGAAAACAGAGGATATTACAACGGATCTGTTGTAGGTTGTGTCTCTTCATTTTGCTGGATAATAGAAAGGAAGGACTGGCTGTTCGGGGTGGACGTAGCCCAAACTGGGTGAACCACGTATATCTGTGTCTCTCTTGTTTTATGCGCTTTCTGTGTTTATATTTCTGCAATATTTTATGTGTTCCATTGCTCCATAATATATAATTTTCTAACAACTGGTATCAGAGCCGAAGGTCTATTTGGCTGATAAACTCGTAGGAAAGAAGGGTTCCTGGTTCGAGTGGGAGCAATGGCGGAAGATGGTAAGTTTAGGGTCGAGAAATTTAACAGCCAAAACTTCTCGCTGTGGAAGATGCAGATGGAAGATTATCTGTATCAGAAAGATCTATACCTACCATTGGGCAGAAAATCAAAGATGCCGACGGGTATGACAGACGAAGAATGGAACCTTCTCGATAGAAAGGCACTCGGAACAATACGGTTGTGCCTTGCTGCGTCAGTCACCTTCAACATTTCGAAGGAAACCACGACAGAGGGTTTGATTCAGACATTGTCGAAACTATATGAAAAACCCTCGGCCTCAAACAAGGTATTTCTTATGAAACAGTTATTTAATATGAAGATGTCGGAAGGTGGATCTGTTGTAGACCATTTAAATGATTTTAATATAGTTACAAGTCAGTTAAGTTCTGTAGGGGTAAACTTTGATGATGAAGTTAGAGCTCTGTTATTCTTGTGTTCGTTACCAGAAAGTTGGAATGGTTTGGTAATGGCCATTAGTAACTCTGTTTTTGGATCTAGTACTTTAAAGTTTGATGATGTTGTCAGTGCTATCCTTAGCGAGGAAATGCGATAGAAAAGCTCCGATGAGACATCGGGAAATGATTTGAGTGTAGAGTCTAGAGGAAGAAAAATGGAAAGAGGAAAGAGCTCAGGATATCACAGTAAATCAAGGAAAGGCAGATCCAAGTCCAGATCGGGGATAGTGTGCTGGAAATGTGGAAAGAAAGGACACCTAAAGAAAGACTGTAGATCTCGAAAGGGAAAAGAAGGAGATGCACAGCAAGAAAACAATCATGAAGCAAATGTGACAGGTGAGGTGTTACAAGATGCTTTGATTCTTTCTTTCGAAAATATTACTGATTCCTGGGTGGTAGATTCAGGGGCTTCATTCCATGCCACACCTGATAAGAAATACTTTCATGACTATGTTCAAGGAGATTTTGGACAAGTTCATCTGGGTGATTATAAACCCTGTAAAATCGTTGGAATGGGTAAGGTTCTTGTAAAACAGTAGAATGGAAACCAATGGCTATTAAAGGAGGTAAGGCATGCTCCAGATCTAAAGAAAAATCTGATTTCAACAGGGCAGTTAGGCGGTGAAGGTTGTGTGACAACTTTCACAGATAAAGCTTGGAAGGTCACCAAAGGAGCCTTGGTAATAGCAAAAGGCGAAAAGGTTGGTACATTGTATTTATGCAATGGTATTTCTAACTTTGTTAATGATTTAACTTCCAAAGAAGCAGATGCAGCATTATGGCATCATAGGCTTGGACACATGAGTGAAAAGGGGATGAAGATTCTTCACTCAAGGAATTTGTTGCCGGGTTTGAAGAATGTTGATTTGGACTTCTGTGAGAATTGCATTTATGGAAAACAGAAGAGAGTCAGATTTCTCAGAGTTGGGAAAGAAAAGAAGAATGAAAAATTAGAGCTTGTGCATACAGATGTATGGGTACCTGCTCAGGTATCATCTCTCGGTGGCTCTCGTTATTATGTTACTTTTATTGATGATGCAACTAGAAAAACTTGGATTTATTGTATTAAGAATAAATCCGATGTATTTGATACTTTCAAGAAATGGAAAGCTTTGGTTGAGATTGAGACAGGAAAGAAATTGAAGTGTCTTAGATCAGACAATGGAGGTGAATATTGCAGCAAAGAGTTTGATAGGTACTGTTCAGAGCATGGAATTCGCAGAGAGAAGACAGTTCCAAGAACACCACAAGAAAATGGTGTGTCAGAAAGGATGAACAGAACAATCATGGAGCATGCAAGGTGCATGATATTGCATGCAGGATTGCCTTTACAGTTTTGGGCAGATGCTGTAGATACTGCTGTTTATCTAATAAACGGAGGGCCTTCAAGTTCCTTGGATGGTCGTGTTCCAGAGGAAGCATGGACAGGTAAAAAGGTAAACTACTCTATTTTAAAGCCTTTTGGTTGTGAGGCCTTTGTCCATATTGATAAAGAAAATAGAACAAAGCTTGAGGCAAAGTCAAAGAAATGTACCTTTATTGGATATGGTGTTAATGATTTTGGTTATCGCTTATATGATTACGAAAATCACAAAATCATTAGGAGCAGAGATGTAATATTCAATGAAAAGGTCTTGTATAAGAATCAGTTGCAGGAAAAGAAACAGGGAAAGGAAAACAAGGAATATGCAGTTCTTGATGAAATCACTGAAAAAGTAAAGGTACCTGAAAATAATAATAATCAACAACCACAACAACAACAACCACCACAACAATGACAGGCACCCCAAACACCTGAAAGTGGTGTTAGAAGATCTACCAAGATAAGTAGACCCCCTGAACGATACTCTCCTTCATTATATTATTTATTGTTGACTGATTCCGGTGAACCCGAATGTTATGAAGAAGCAATGCAGGTTGAAAGCAAGAAGACGTGGGAGGTAGCCATGGAAGAAGAGATGGACTCCTTAATGCATAACCAGACTTGGGATTTAGTCAAGTTGCCTGTAGGAAAAACTACATTGAAGAATAAATGGGTTTACAGGTTGAAGGAAGAAGATGGAGGAAAACAGAGGTATAAAGCTAGACTTGTGGTGAAGGGGTTTGCACAAAAGAAAGGTATTGATTTTGATGAAATATTTTCTCCTGTTGTTAAAATGACTTCAATCAGAACTATTTTAAGTCTTGTAGCAGCTAAAGATTTGCATCTTGAGCAGTTAGATGTAAAGACAGCCTTTCTCCATGGGGATTTGGAGGAAGAGATATATATGCAGCAGCCACAAGGATATGAGGTGAAAGGGAAGGAGAAACTAGTGTGTAGGTTGAAGAAGAGCTTGTATGGCTTAAAACAGGCTCCAAGGCAGTGGTATCTAAAATTTGACAAGTTTATGGCTGAACAAGGTTATACTAGATGTCACTCTGATCATTGTGTTTATTTGAAAAAGCAAAATGATGGCGGCTATATTATATTGTTATTGTATGTAGATGACATGCTTGTTGCAGGATCTAAAATGCAGGAAATAAATGTGCTCAAAAGAAAATTGGCAAATTCATTTGCAATGAAGGATTTGGGAGATGCAAAACAAATCCTTGGTATAAGAATAACTAGAGACAGGAAAAATCGTAAATTAGCATTGTCTCAAAATGAGTACATACAAAAGGTGTTGAAAAGATTTAACATGCACAATGCAAAACTAGTTAGTACACCTTTTGCTAGCCATTTCAAACTTAGCAAGGAAATGTGCCCAAAGACCCAAGAAGACATGGATTATATGTCTAAAGTTCCATATGCATCAGCAGTTGGAAGCTTAATGTATGCAATGGTCTGCACAAGGCCCGATATTGCACATGCAGTGGGAGTTGTAAGCAGGTACATGAACAATCCAGGAAAGGAACATTGGATGGCAGTGAAATGGATTCTTAGATATTTGAAAGGTACCACAAATCAAGCATTATGCTTTGGTGGTTCAAACATATCCCTACAAGGATATGTTGATGCAGATATGGCAGGTGACAGAGATAACAGGAGGAGCACTACAGGATATGTATTTACTGTTGGAGGAATAACTGTCAGTTGGGTTTCAAAAATCCAAAGTGTTGTTGCACTTTCAACAACAGAAGCAGAGTATGTTGCTGCTACAGAGGCTAGTAAAGAAATGATTTGGTTACAAAGGTTTATGGATGAATTGGGTAAGGAGCATGATATGGGCATGTTATACAGTGATAGCCAAAGTGCCATTCATCTTGCAAAGAACTCAAAATTTCATTCCGGGACTAAACACATACAGCTCAAGTACCATTTCATACGATCAATGTTGGAAGATGGAGAGTTGAAGCTGGAAAAGGTACACACTAGCCAGAATCCTGCAGATATGCTCACAAAAGTTGTAACCATGGAGAAACTGAGAATATGGTTAGTTTCAATTGGTCTTCAAGGATGACAATGAAGATGAGAAACAACCAGGTCCAAAGAGGAGTCATTTTCCAGCAAATGGAGCAGCGGTGGAGTTGCTACAATCAGTCTCCAAGTGGGAGATTGTTGGGTGTGGAGCCTGATTATCTTCTATATTCAAAGGTATCACCACATTGGACCCCAGTTCGAAATGGGGGTAGCAACGCCGCCCGTAAAATATTCGCTGCAGGGGGGGTCCAGGGGGGGTGGGGGGCGGTTGCGACCTTTGGGAGCCCCCCCCTGGAGGGGGGGTTTCGGGGGCAGCGCCCCCGAAGCTAAAAACAACTGTAAAATTGCCTTGTAAAAGTATAGTAATTTCTAGTCAATCTGGGTCGTTCATTAGGCGAATGATCTGACGGTAGAACTTATGTTTAGTTTAGGGTTTTTTTCCCTAGAAGGCAACCCCTCTCTTTGTATGAGGGCATTGTATTTGAGGCTGTGTGATAGATGTGTATTCTGTGAGCGGGAAATAGAGAGGTGAGACTGTGAGAGAAAACAGAGGATATTACAACGGATCTGCTGTAGGTTGTGTCTCTTCATTTTGTTGGATAATAGAAAGGAAGGACTGGCTGTTCGGGGTGGACGTAGCCCAAACTGGGTGATCCACGTATATCTGTGTCTCTCTTGTTTTATGCGCTTTCTGTTTTTATATTTCTGCAATATTTTATGTGTTCCATTGCTCCATAATATATAATTTTCTAACAAATGTTTGATTATTCGCCCACCCATGTGTCACTCTCTCATCAAGGATCTCCAAAATTATTTACTTAAATTTTAATTTAAAACTAATAATTTTCCTCACCTCAACAAGATTCCTATTTCTTCTCCTAGTTGTCTCTTGATTCCCCTTTTTACTCCTTAATTTGTGTTCATTACTAAAGTAAATTGATAAGTCAAGATTTGATCCCCTATCTACTCCCTAATTTAACTCAAGTTATTGTTGGCATTATGATACAGGTGTTGTCCTTGATGGAAACTCACTCATAGGTCATCTTAGATTTGATAAAAGGAAACTCATAGTGTAACAGGTCAATTCAGAGGTAACAAGGCATTGGTATAGAAGAACAGGAAGTAGGAACAAATGTCTACTGATCAGAATCAAGAAGTTGAAGGAAAAGGATGTTTTCAGATAATTTAAGCTGTATACGCAAGTTCACCTTGACAAATCGGCGTATACACACAGGTTCACTGAACAAAAAGAGTGTATACCTATGCATGCATTTTCACAAGAGGAAAAACGTGTATGGGTTGGAAAATCAAGAAAATTAAAGAGTAAAGAATACCAAGGGTCAATACCATGGTATTACCCACAATATTGAGTGGAGTAATGGTTATTTGATCCCGTCCAAAAATACCACATGATCTAAGTGTTGTTTTGGTTCGAGGTATTAAGGAAGGCCAAAAGTATATGAGGAGAAGATCAAAGGGCCGTGTGTGGAAGTGAAAAGGGTTTCTTAGGAATACTTCTATCTGAAGTATATTTTATGTTGTAGGGGTTATGATTATGATATAATCTAAAATATTTTGTGCAACTTGTATACAATGTTGGATTAGGATCATGAGACTTGAAATGACTTTTCATTGTATGATATGATATTGGTTGGGCTAGATTTGATTGCTTACGCATGTTTTATTATTTAAATATCATGATCTGGGTATGCCTGAAGTATGGAATAGCAACGAAGTTGTAAATTAATATTTGCAGATCTATACGCTGGTTTGCTTTGGTAAAGGCGCGTATACACATAGGTTCGACTCTTCCAAGTAGTGTATGCAAAATAAAATCCTATTGTTCAGAAATGACTGATATATCTAATCAGTGCTGTGGTTTTACTGTTGTCTGTCAATGAAGTCTTCTTAGATCTGAAAGTAAAAATGAATGTATAAGGAGTTTGTGTCTGATTGATTGTTTGATTAGGTGAGAAGGGTTATCTTTGCTTCTGATTAACTAGATCTCTGTAAATTGACAGTAGATGTTCAGAATATTACTGGTTGGTGCATATCTAATTCAGAATTTTTTATGATTAAGTAGTTTTGGAGGTATACGTAGGTTTTGTTGCAGGAAGTAGTGTATACACACAGGTTGGGTTCATTAAAGTAGCGTATACATTTTGATGTATGATTCTTGAGGTTGCAGCTGGTTCTGAATGATGATGTAGGTTTATGGGTTCAGCGCAATGTTATGGTGACTGTTTAGATTAATTGATTGTTGGTTGATGCAGTTTGAGTTTCTAAGTTTCTGATGGGTCCAATGTGAAAATTTGATGAAACGAGGCCTTCATATTGTATTGTTGTGTAATAGGAGCATCTAGTCTCAAAATTAATGAAACATGGTCCTTAGATGAAGAGAGAAGGTCGTAGCCTTTTGTACGCCAACACCTACGTACTAGTAAACATATCAGCTAGTACAAGAGCTAGGGGGTTGTTACTCCCTTCCAGTAGAAGCTAGAAAACGAGAGAAGGTTGTAGCCTTCTATAGGTGGGTGCCTGCATACTGGTATGAGCCTACACTAGTACAAGATTGTAAACAAAGTTTCTTTATTTTTCTTATAAGCAGGTGTGTTGCTTATGTGTGATGGTTTATTATGTTATTACTACACATAGTTACTGTATAATAAGTTACTGATGCACTGATTAAAAATCAACACATGATAAATTGACTATATCATAAAGTCTTTGGGTATACGCTGGTTTCTCTAATCACAGTAGCGTGCACACGCAAGTTCACTTCACTGAAGTAGTGTATATAAATCTATTTGGGAAATGAAAAATTATTGAATTAATAATACTGATTCACCCCCCTCTCAGTGTTATTTCCAACAATTGGTATCAGAGCAGGTCCTTCAGAAGAAGCTTGATCGCTTGAAGGGAGATCTTTCAAGATGAACAATCACGAAGGCATGGGATCTATCAGACCACCAATCTTCAATGGGAACAACTTGTTATATTGGAAAATAAGAACTAGAGCCTATCTTCAATCACTTGGAGCCGATGTTTGGGAAATTGTGGAAGGAGGATATCAATTTCCAGCAATAATACCTACAGACACAATAGGTAAGAAATTTTATGAAACCAATGCCAAATCAATCAATAATTGGAAGTCCGTTAGAATCAGAATTCATCAAAGTCATGCAGTTCAAGACAACCAAAGAGATATGGGAAAAAATCATTCAAAGCTACAAAGGAGACTCCCAGGTAAAACATGCTAAGCTTCAAACTCTCAAAATTCAATATGAAACTCTTAAGATGCATAGTGATGAAAGTATTGCTAGTTACTTTTTACGTGTAGATGAGATTGTTAATTGTATGAAGAATCTGGGTGAAGAGATAAAGGAGGCTACTTTAGTAGAGAAAATTTTGAGATCTTTGTCTTCTAAATTTGAGTCAAAAGTATCTGCCATAAAAGAAAAGCAGGATCTTCAATCTATTACTATGGTTCAACTTCATGGAATTCTAACTACCTTTGAAATGAGGAAAGGAGGTCCATCAGATATGAGAGAAGCTGCTTTCAAAGCTTCAACAAGGGGAAAAGAAAAGGAAGAACACAATGAATCAGGATATGCTTCAGAAGAAGAAGATGAGGTAAACTTTGTCAAGAAGCTTCAACGAGGTTCCAAAAGATTCAAAGGTAAGCTACCATTCAAATTCTTTGCTTGTGGTAGAGTCGGTCATTATGCTACCAAGTGTCCTCATAAAGATAAATATGAAAAAGGAAAGGAATATGCAAAAGGCAATAGCAAACAGGTTGTCAATAGAAGAAGTTTCTATACCCATGAAGATAGTGATGGATTATCTAATAGTGATGAAGATGAAACTGAACAAGATTATAAACTACTCATGGCTTATGACAATGATGATTTTTTGGATGCTTTAGAAGAGGAATACTTCCTTGAAGAAATCACAAAACTCAAAATCTGTTTGGAAGAAATGAGTACAATCATAGACACGTTGACACAACAACTCACTGAAAGAGAAAAGCACAATGAAAAACTAGAATGTGAAGTTGTGGGTTTAAGAAAAGAACTTGAGAAGACAAAATCTCTTAATCTTAGATTTGTTAAAGGATCAGAAAATTTAAATGAAATCATTAAAGTTCAGCATTCCCCTCTTGTAAAGACAGGTCTTGGATATACTGAAGAATCATTCTAATCATAAAAGTCGTCAACCTCCACCAGAAGCTATCTTGATGCAACAAAGACCAGTGAACAATATGTCAATCATAAAAAAATCCTAAAAGTACTCATCAGGTAAATCATGCTCAATTTACTCCAAGGATGAACATCAATAGAAGCATCAACCAAAAGGTAAACAATGCCAAAAGATTCTATGATCACAAAAACTTCTTTAATGGACAATGCTTTTCATGCCATAACTTTGGGCATAAGGCTACTCAATGTGTTTCTCACAAAACTATCATGACTAGAGAATCACGAAAACAAAGGAGCGTAACAGGAATCAAGAAAAGTTCCTATTTTAACTTCTCTCCTCTTGAAGATGAAATTGAATGTTCATTTTGTAATAACTCTGTTCATGAAGAATCTGAATGCAGGAGAAAATTTCAGCCAAAACTTCAAAAGGAGAAATCATCATCAAATTCCAAGGTATGGAGAAAGAAGGAAGTTCAATAAGAAAGATGTGGCGTAGCTCTGTTTGCAGTGTAGGTTTTAACCCCATACAGAAATTACCTGCATACGAATTCTAAAACACAGAAAATAAACAATGTGAGAGCATAACACATAAAACACATATACACAGAGATTTTCCCTTGGATGCCAAAACCGGGACTACCAGCTTGATTTTCCATTATATTCCTTTCAATGTTACAATACATATTTATACCTGCTGAAGCATCCAAAACCATGGACTGAAAACCATCATGTCCAAAACCATGTGCAAAAAACATACACAAAACCATAGGTAGGTCGGCCCAACCTAATATAGGGTCCAAAACCAAAATTTTCCGGGGCGTTGCCCCGGACCCCATAGAGTGGGGTTACATGCACCCCTCAAACACCCTGTGAGCTCCCCCCACTACGCAATTGACACAAAGAATGGGAGGCTCTGCCTCCCTTCTAACCCCCCGGTTAACTACGTGGGCTAGTCATGGAAAGAATATAACACAACCCAAAATTCTCTCACTTGTTGTTTTCTTTCCACAGGGGGACACAAGAGAGCTTAGTCATTTATCCAGCCCTACAATGCCCATTGTTTCTCTACAACAAGAGAACTTCTCAGAGCACACAGATTTTGTCAATGCATCTGCAGTATTCTTCAAAGTGTCCACCTTTACCAACAACACCTTTTTGGATTCTATCATATCCCTCACAAAGTGATACTGAACATCAATGTGTTTTGTCTTTGAATGATATGCAGGGTTCTTTGCCAAGAAAATTGCACTTTGGTTGTCACAGTCTATCCTTATAGCTCCCTGTACTAACCCCATACTTGAACACAATTTTTGCAACCAAATTGCTTCCTTGCTTGCATGAGTGGCTGCCATGTATTCTGCCTCTGTAGTTGATAGTGCCACTACAGATTGTTTCTTACTCATCCAACTAACTGCACCTCTAAATAGGTTAAACACATACCCACTTGTAGATATTCTTTGATCCATATCTCCAGCCCAGTCTACATCAACAAAGCCACAAATATCCAACACTCTGTCCAATCCTGGTCTTCCTTGGTAGCACAAAACATAATCACTAGTGCTACGCAAATACTTGAAAACCCACTTCACCGCTGTCCAGTGCTCCTTCCCTGGTTTTGACATAAACCTGCTCAATACTCCCACTGCATGTGAAATGTCTGGTCTAACAAAGACCATTGCATACATCATGCTACTTACTGCACTTGCATATGGAACACGGGACATGTCCTCTTCCTCTTCTTGTGTCTTGGGACACTGCTCAACATATAAATTTACACCTACAGGAATAGGAGCCTTCATCGGTTTACTATCCTGCATATTAAACCTCTGTAATATTGTCTCGACATACTTCCTCTGGTTTAACCAAAGCTTCCTCTTTGTTTGATCTCTTTTTAATTTCCATGCCCAAAATATAGTTTGCTGCACCGAGATCTCCATGTCAAATTTGGAGGACAATTGGGTCTTCAAATCCTGGATAATTTCTTTGTTATTTCCAGCCAGCAACATTTCATCCACATACAAGACTAGATAAATAACATGGTCACCAATTAATTTAAGATATACATAGTGGTCTGCTTTGCTTCTGGTGAAGCCAAGTCCCTGTATAATGTATCAAATTTCTGATACCACATCCTTGGTGACTGTTTTAACCCATACAAAGGCTTCTTTAACTTGCATACCAGTTCTTTCTTACCCTTCACCGCAAAGCCTTCGTGTTGCTTCATGTAGATATCCTCTTCTAGATCCCCGTGAAGAAATGATGTCTTCACATCCATCTATTCTACCTCAAAATCAAAAGCAACAACAATAGATAAAAGTAATCTAATAGAAGCTACCTTGGCAACAGGAGAAAAAAAATCACCAAAATCAATTCCCGACACCTGGGAATAACCTTTTGCTACTAATTGAGCTTTGTATTTCTCCACCTTTCTTTCTAAATTTGTCTTCTTCTTGAACACCCATTTTCTGCCAATGGGTTTCCTTCCAGCCGACAACTCAACTAGATCCCAAGCCTCATTTTTGTGCAAAGATGCCATTTCATCAACCATGGCCTCTTTCCAGAGTTTTCCATCCTCTGAATCTACTGCTTCCTTGATAGTTCTGGGATCATCATCAGTAATAGATAAAGAAAAATTTGAATAGAAAGCAAATGGAATATACCTTTCTGGCTACCTTTTTTCTCAAACTGACCTTCTCACACCCGGAGTTTGTGGCTCTTCATCTTCTGATTCCTCCTCTGATATAGATTATGATTATTCCTCCTTTAGCTCAAACTCTATATTCTCAGGTTCCTTTGGTTGGACTTCATGTTTAATAACATCTTTCACCTCTCTGAACACCACATCTTGGCTGTACACAACCTTCCTTGTTACTGGGTTCCAAGGCTTATAACCCTTTAAACCATCCTTATACCCAATAAAGATGCACTTTTCAGATTTACTATCCAACTTGGTTCGTTTCTCCTTTGGAACATGTACATATGCATCACATCCAAATACCCTCAGATGTGAAAGAGAGAGTTTCTTACCAGTCCATACCTCTTGTGGAGTATTATCCTCCAATGCAGATGAAGGTGAACTATTGACCAGGTAACATGCTGTCTCCACCGCCTCTGCCCATAATTCCTGTCCTAACCCGGCACCACTGAGCATGCTTCTTGCCCTTTCCATCATTCTTTCTGCAACTCCATTTTCCTGAGGTGTATATGGAGTAGCCTTCTGCCGTGCTATACCACACATCTTACAAAATTCTTCAAATTCCTTATTGCAAAACTCTCCACCGTTATCTGTCCTCAACACCTTTATCTTCTTCTCTGTTTGGTTTTCCACTAGAGCCTTAAATTCTTTAAACCTGTCAAAGCCTTTAGATTTATTCTTAAGGAAATATATCCATGTATTCCTTGAGAAGTCATCTATAAATGATACATAGTACATAAACTTACCCAGTGATGGAACCTTCACAGGTCCAAACACATCACTGTGCACAAGCTCTAGTATCTGTTTTGCCCTCTTACCACTAGAGGGGAAACTCACCCGATTCTGCTTCCCATATTCACAATTTTCACAGAAATCAAAATCCAAAGAGCTATTACTCATACTTTCTACCATACCTTTACCATGAAGTATTTGAAGGCCCTTCTCTCCAATATGTCCAAGCCTTTGATGCCACAGCATGGTCTTCTTTCCAGAGACCACTAGATTTTTTGCTCCACTTTCAGGAACCACGAAACTGTTGCACCCATCAACAATAGTGCTACCTTGCAGCTTGTACAGAGTTCCAATTCGAACTCCCCGCATAAATAGTAGTGTCCCCCCGAACCATTTTGCAGGTATCCTTATCGAACACTCTTTTTACACCTGCATCATCCAGCTTGCTTACAAAAATCAGAATTCTGGCTAAAGCAGGAATATGCAGAACACCCAGAAGTGTTCTAACCCTTCCACCTTGCAACTTCAACTTTACTTTTCCGCGACCAACGATTCTAGCCCTCCTGTCATCCCCCAAGAAGACATCACCACCATCATATTTCTCATACTCGTAGAACCACTCTGTATGGGGAGTGAAGTGAAAGGATGCACCTGAGTCAATCAACCATGCCTCGTGATCTACATGTGTACTTAAAGAAGCCAAGTACACATCCCCACCTTCATCTGAGGTGGTTTTCACCTTTGCAGAAGGAGCATCATCAAATCCCTTTCCTTTATCAGGAGCTTTAGATTTATAGTCCCTTTTGTAGTGCCCTTCCTTTCCACATTTCCAGCACACGACCTTTACAGGTTTCCCTAGAGATTTAGATCTCCCTCTAGATTTAGACCTCCCACTCGATGACTTATTTTTGTTTATGTTCTGGGACCGTCCTCATACAAACAAGGCATCACCATTCTGGCTCTCCATATTTTTCTGTCTCATTTCCTCCGTCGTCAAGGATGAGACTATTTCATCAAACTGCAAGGAAGTTGCATTGCTACCTATTGCAATAACCGGACTATGCCACGAATCTGGTAGAGAACACAACAAACTGATGCACTGATCTTCATCTGAAATTTTAATATCAACAGATGATAATTGACTTACCACAATATTATATGCATTCAAATTTTCTTTCACCAAGTCTCCATCTTTCATCCTCAGGTTATACAGCTTTTTCTGTAGGAACAGTTTATTCACCAGAGACTTAGATTGGTATAAAGTCCCTAACTTGTCCCACAAAGCCTTTGTCGTAGCTTCCCCTGATACATTCAGCAATACTGAATCTGAGACACAAAATCGTATTGTGCTCTTTTCCTTTTGATCCAACTTCTTCCATTCTTCATTGGAAACTCCCGTTGGTTTAGTACTTGGATCTACCGCGATCCACTGATTTTTATCCACCAACAGATCCTCCATCTTGAGTTTCCATAACTCAAAACTCTGACCATTATATTTCTCGATCTCTATCTTTCCATTGCTCGCCATATTCTTTCACCACCAGAATCGATCCCGTAGATCTCCCATTGAACATGGTCTACCACAGGCCCAAGAGAAACCCCTCAGCGACAAAGGCATCCCCTTGAAGCAAAAACAACTCCGATACCAAATGTAGGTTTTAACCCCATGCATAAATTACCTACATACGGATTCTAAAACACATAAAATAAACAATGCGAGAGCATAACATATAAAACACATATAGACAGAGATTTCTCCTGGATCAAATAGTGATCAAACTCCATATGAGCTTTGGTATGGTAAGCCTCCTACTGTAAAACATTTAGAGTTTTTGGAAGGAAATGTTTCATTAAAAAGACTGATGACAAACTTGGTAAGTTTGAACCCAGAGCAGAAGAAGGAATTATTCTTGGTTATTCATCCAGAAGTAAAGGATACAAATGTTATAATAAAATACTTCGGAAAATTGTTGAATGCATTGATGTAGTAATTGATGAAGCATGCAGAAACACGGAACAAATGAAATCAACAAAGCAATATGAAAATGAGGAAGACAGTGAATTATTTCTCGTATAAAATCAAAATAATATAGAGAAAGAAACCAATGAAGCATCAAAATAAGACACAACAGACATGGAAAAGACTCCATCCAGGCATGTTCAAAAGAATCATCCATAATCTCAAATTCTAGGAGAAAAAGGGTCTGGAGTACAGACAAGAAGAACTCTTAGAGGAACCTCAAGTTATCTAGCATTACTATCCTCCATAGAACCACATAATTTAAATGAATCTAGAAAAGATGAATGTTGGGTTAAGGCCATGGATGAAGAACTTGACCAAATTGAAAAGAATGATATTTGGGAATTAGTTCCTAGACCTCATTATAAAAATGTTATAGGAACAAAATAGATATTTAAGAATAAGTTGAATGAAAATGGAGAGGTTATTAGAAACAAAGAAAGAATTGTTTGTAAAGGGTATGCTTAACAAGAAGGTATAGACTTTGAAGAAAATTTTGCACCTGTTGCCAGACTTGAAGCCATAAGAATGTTTCTTGCTCTTTCAAGTTTTCGAAAATTCAAGGTATATCAAATGGATGTAAAATCAACGTTTATTAATGTGGATTTAGAAGAAGAAGTTTATATTGAGCAATCGGAAGGATTCATTCTAGGAAATGGTGCAAATATTTTATGTAAGCTAAAAAAGGCTCTATATGGTCTGAAACAAGCTCCAAGGGCCTGGTATTATCGTATTGACAAATATTGACAACAACAAGGCTTCACAAAAGATTTTGCAGTCAACAACTTATATACAAAGATTGAAAATGATAAATTGTTAATTATTGTTGTTTATGTTGATGATATGATCTTTGGTAGCAATGAAGAATCTATGAGTCAAAACTTTGCTTCGGTTATGCAGCAAGAATTTGAAATTTCCTTGCTTGGTGAACTTACTTATTTTCTTGGTCTACAAGTACATCAAACAAAAGATGGTATTTTTCTTTCAGAAACTAAATATCTCAAGCAGATTCTGAAGAAGTACGGAATGGAAGATTCTAAACCAGTATGTACTCCAATGCTAATAGGATGCAGTCTCAGTTCTAACGATGAATCACCTGTAGTGGACCAAACAACATACAGATCTATGATTGAAAGTCTGCTTTATCTAACAGGTACCAGACTGAATAGCATGCATGAAGTAGGAATTGTTGGAAGGTTCCAAGCAAATCCAAAGGAATCACATCTTAAGGATGTAAAAAGAATATTCAAATATCTTCAAGGAACTCAAGACTTTGGTATATGGTATCCTAAAGATACAGATCTCACTCTTCATGCATATGCAGATGCGGATTGGGCATGACCTGTTGATGATCGAAAAAGCACTAGTGGAGGTGCATTCTATATGGGATCACGGTTAGTGTCTTGGTTCAGCAAGAAACAAAGTTCGATTGCCTTATCAATAGTTGAAGTGAAATATGTGGCTGCTGCATCTTGCTGCACAACTACTCTGGATGATGCAAACATTGCAATATATTCAAATCACATGTACTCCACCCATCTCCATTCTATGTGATAATACAAGTGCCATCAGTATTTCAAAAAATCCAGTCATGCACTCCAAGACCAAACACATACCCATTAAGTACCATTTTATACGAGAACAAGTGCTTGAACAAAAGGTGAAATTGGAGTATGTTCCCTCCAAAGAGTAGGTTGTTGATATATTCACCAAACTGCTTTCCAGAGAAACATTTGAATATATCAGACAAAAGCTGGGAGTAGTTTTTGCATCATCCTACTGTTAAATCTAGTTTTTCAAAGGAAGGTTCCTATACGCGGGTTTCATGAAGGATAGTCGCGTTTATACGCGAGTTTTTGTGGCTGAAGAAGCATATATGTTTTTCTGATAGAAAAAAAGTGGGTCATACTTTGATATGGGTGCTCGGTCTGATATTGATGATTACAGTCTGCTGTTATGCTTTGTTCATTGATTTTTATCTGACTGATGAAGATTCCTTAATGAATGATTTGTTGACAATGCACATGTAGCACAGGTTTAGGGGGAGCATTAACCTTGTCAAACATTCTGCATTGTTGGCATTATGGTTGTTGATTTTAGCTATGGTTTCAGATATTCATATCAATTGGCATAGGTCATGTAGAGATCTAGGGTGTAATATGTCTCCTTCTGTCATAGTCTATTTTTGAATAAGTCTTATTGGACATATGATCTAATTTGTATCCCCACTATGCATGGGAAGGATGATGTAATAATTGCTATTTCAGTCATGTATACACAATTTGTATATCCCACTTGGTTGGGTGGATGAGGCAAATTTTGTGTATCCCCACTTGGTTGGGTGATTGATGTATGTATGTGTCATTGGTCTTAGGGAGGTCATACTCTCTTAGTTGAGTTATAGAGTCATGTTATTCTTTTGAACCATATCTCTACATACTCTGCATGTACTTAGGGGGAGCATGGAAAACATGTGTATCTCAAAGGGGGAGAATATCTTGGTTCACCCTTTGCCCTTGATGTCAAAGGGGGAGAGTATTTTGGTGTTTCTTGATATGTCTAACAATTTCTACAGCTTGCAATATTCAACACCAATATGGTTGCCATCAAGTCCAAAGGGGGAGATTGTTGGCATTATGATATAGGTGTTGTCCTTGATGGAAACTCACTCATAGGTCATATCAGATTTGATAAAAAGAAACTCACAGTGTAACAGGTCAATTCAGAGGTAACAGGGCATTGGTACAGAATAACAGGAAGTTGGAACAAAGGTCTACTGATCAAAATCAAGAAGTTGAAGGAAAATGATGTTTTTAGATAGTTTAAGTTGTATATGTAGGTTCAACTTGAAAAAAGAGCGTATACACGTAGGTTCATGGAACAAAAAGAGTGTATACATATGCACACACTTTCATAGGAGGAAAAGCAAGTATGAGTTGGAAAATCAAGAAAATTCAAGAGTAAAGAATACCAAGGGTTAATACCATGGTATTACCCACAATATTGAATGGAGTAATGGTTATTTGATCCCGTCCAAGAATACCACAGGATCTAAGTGTTGTTTTGGTCCTAGGTATTGAGGAAGGCCAAAACTGTATAAGGAGGAGAAGATCAAAGGGCCATGTGTGGAAGAGAAAAGGGTTTCTTAAGAATACTTCTATCTGAAGTATATTTTATGTTGCGGGGGTTATGATTAAGATACAATCTGAAATATTTTGTGCACCTTGTATACAATGTTGGATCAAGATCATGAGACCTGAAATGACTTATCATTATATGATCTAATATTGGTTGGGCTGGATCTGATTGCTTACGCATGTTTTATTCTTTAAATATCATGATCTGGGTATGTCTGAAGTCTACAATAGCAGCGAAGTTGTAAGTTAATATTTGTAGATCTATCCGCTGGTTCGCCTTAGTAAAGGCGCGTATACATGCAGGTTCGACTCTTCCAAGTGTCGTATGCAAAAGAAAATTCTATTGTTCAGAAATGACTGATCTATCTGATTAGTGCTGTGGTTTTACTGTTGTCTGTCAATGAAGTATTCTTAGATCTGAAAGTAAAATTGAATGCATAAGGAGTTTGTGTCTGATTGATTTATTGATTAAGTGAGAAGGGTTATCTTTGTTACTGATTGACTAGATCTCTATAAATTGATAGTAGATGTTCAGAATATTATTGGTTGGTACAGATCCGATTCAGAAGTTTTTATGATTCAATAGTTTTGGAGGTATACGCAGGTTTTGTTGCAAGAAGTAGCGTATACATGTAGGTTGGGATAATTAAAGTAGTGTATACATTCTAATGTATGATTCTTGAGGTTGTAGCTGGTTTTGAATGATGATGCAGGTTTTTGGGTTCAGCATAGTGTTCTGGTGACTGTTCAGATTAATTGATTGTTGGTTGATGCAGTTTGAGTTTCTAAGTTTCTGATGGGTCCAGTGTGAAAATTTGATGAAACGAGGCCTTCATATTGTATTATTGTGTACCAGGAGCATCCAGTCTGAAAATTAATGAAACGTGGTCCCTGGAGGAAGAGAGAAGGTTGTAGCCTTCTGTAGGCTGGCGCCTACGTACTAGTAAACATATCGGCTAGTACAAGAGCTAAGGGGTTGTTTCTCCCTTCCAGTAGAAGATGGAAAACAAGAGAAGGTTGTAGCCTTCTGCAGGTGGGTGCCTGTGTACTGGTATGAGTCTGCACTAGTACAAGATTGTAAACAAATTTTCTTTATATTAAAAGAAGACAAAGACGACAACAGCAGGTGGTTTTTCCCCTGCATTGGGTTTCCACCTCAAATCCTGGTGTTGATGTGTTTTGATTATGTGTGATGGTTTATTATGTTATTACTGCACGTAGTTACTGTATAATAAGTTACTAATGCACTGATTAAAAATCAACAAATGATAAATTGACTATATCATAAAGTCTCCGGATATATGCTGGTTTCTCTAATCACAGTAGCGTGCACACGCAAGTTCACTTCACTGAAGTAGCGTATATAAATTTATTTGGGAAATGAAAAGTTATTGATTTAACAATATTGATTCATCCCCCCTCTCAGTATTATTTCCAACAATTATCTCTTAGATGGATATTCTTATGTTGGTTGTTGCCACATGGAGGTTCTCTAAATTTATCTAAAATTTAATTTATAAATCTTATTTTAATTCACCATCCTCTTCTCTTAATTAGGTTTAACTATTTTAGGATTAATATTTATCCTTACATTTATGTCCCTCTTTCCCTTTTTTACCTAATTAAATTACATTATCTACCTAATATTTTCCAACATGGGAAAGGTTGAGTTTTTAAGGTAAAATATTTTATTTCTTCCTATGATCCTCTTAACCCAAGTTTTATTCTTGATTTAATTACCTCGGTTTATAACATCATTTACCCTTGATGTGAATTTACCTAGTTTTCATATCTTGATTATATTTATTGATTTATTTATTTTTAATGATTCAAAGAGTGCCAAGTTTAGTTGTGCCCTTCAAGAACTTCTCTTGATGTTCCAAGGGTGTCACACCTAACAATTTATTTGTGATGCCAAGGGTGGAAAGTTGGTTGTGCCCTTCAAGAAATTCCCTTGAAGTTCCATGGGTACCACGCTGCTTGCCCTTCAAGAATTCAGTGGCTACGAGGGGAAAGTATAGGTGAAACGACAGAGACCACTATCATCTCTTATGTTGCCTGCTATAGTGAGACTAATGGTTTCGGGGATCAAGGAATCTGCCTTGATGCGCGCCCCCCGGTAAAATCCTCATGAGAGACCCAACTTTAGGACCTGCCCTCATGACATTGTGATCTTCAAGGTGAAGGTGTTTCAACCTTTCCAGCCCAAGTCATGGCGGGAGTGCTAGTGAGTGAGATCAGGGACACTGTCCCACCCCTCCCATGCAATTCCATCCAATTGTACAACCCCATCACCCATATGTGAGTCATTTGTCCAAGCAACTAATATGTGCCTACAAACACCAACATATTATTAGAATATAGATGAACATATATAGCAAGTTTCAAAATTGACTTATAATTTCATAGATAAAATAATATAAATTTTCATCAAACCAGGTGTCATCAACTCGTCATATGCGAATGCCTCTGGTGGTTTCCTGCCATACTTAATAATCATCAGTAACAAGGTTTCTCAATGTTAGTCATTGTCATAATAACATCATCAACATCACTTGGTCATTCGTATCATTGTTCATTATGAACAATAACTAATGCAAGTAGGTAACATAGGGGACACATCCATCATGGCTATCATCATCATAACATCAATGGAAACATACATATCCATCAAAGCTATCAACATCCTAACATCAATAGAAAACATACATATCCATCAAAGCTATCATCATCATCATATCAATAGATAGCATACATATCCTTTACTGCTATCATCATCAAAAATTCAGTAGAGACCAAACATAACAATTTATGCTACAATCATGATAATATCAATAGAGAACATGCATAACCATTAATGTTACAATCATCATAATATCAATAGATAACATACATAACCATTAATGCTATCTTCATCATAATATCAATGGAGAACATACATAAACATCACAACCACTAATAATAGAGTCATGGTTCCAGATCCTCAACCTGAGGTCCTCAAAGAATAAAGTGTGGGCCTTAGGGATTAATAAATGTTAATGTCATATCACTGTTAATCAACTAGAGCAGTGCACTATAAAGACCAACTAAGGGAGTACATAAAAATGTCTGAAGGCACCAGAAATGGACACTACATATCCTATGCCAGAATATGTGAGTATATAGATGTCTCTAGAGCCCTCCCAGAAGTAATAAAATTAATCTTCAGGGATGAAGTTTTGATACAAAGTAAAAATTACGAACACATCCTCTTCAGGTGCAGGAAGTGCCATGAACACGACTATCTCTTTAGGGACCATCCTCTAAACAAAACCCCTCAAAATGCTGAACATGCAAGCAAGAAAAAGGACAATAGAGGCTTCACCAGAGTCAATATTAGGAACAAGAATAGTAGGAAAAATAATCCTAAGAAGGAACAACAAATGACGGTAAATCAAAACCAATTCGATGCCTTAGTCAATCTATAAGAACAATTAGCTCCGAACTACCCGACAAGCGTTGAATAAGGAGAATATGATCTGATCAAAGAAAACAGGGAACAAGAGGATAGAGAAGCAGATCATAGCAACAGGGAAAACGAGCAATCAGAAGAGGATACTGAAATGGAACAAATAGTGATCGATGAAATCTTAGAGGAGAGTGATATAGAAGAAGAATTTGAATGGGTAGACCTGGCATCCATAGCAGAATAATGGAAGATAAATGGAATAGAAGAAATCCCAGAACATCAACTTCAAAAAATAGAAGGAGCTTACCTCCTCCAAGAGGAACTAAAACATAGTGTAGTCCACCCCTCACCGGATAACAATGCATCTAAAGGCATATTGGAAAACATTCTAGCAGGAGGGTACAACCTGAAAGGTCCAATCCGAAAAAGAGGAAGAAAGACCATTAGCCATCTCCTCTCAAAACTAGGTGCCAAGCTCATCAACGAAAGAAAGGTAAAAGCCCTAGTCCTAACCCCCTCTCCTTACCTATGAATTACATTTCTTGGAATATAAGAGGAATAAATGGTCCTCGAAAGAAAATAATTTTGAAAAACAGAATCCCGTATGACAAACCTAACATCCTCCTTATTCAAGAAACTAAACTCGAGTCTACCCATTCTCCTCTCCTTTGAAAAATTCTTCTTCAATAAATATAACTACTTAGCCAACTCAACCATAGGATCAGTGGGAGGAATCATGAGCTTATGGAAAAGCTCGAAGTTCGACCTCATCTCCTCTATCACAACCCATCACTTCATAACATCGGTCTTGAGAATTATAGGCTCTAATGACAACATCTACATTACCAATATCTATGCCCTCCATAAGGTGATTGATCAAATCAAGATGCTTCAATGTATCTCTAATTTGATGGATTCCATTCACACACCTTACAAAATCATTACTGGGGACTTCAATATGATCACGAATCTGGGGGAAAAAATGGGAGGAATCTGAAAACTGGACAAGGACTCAGAAGCCTTTCTATCCACTATTGAAAGCCTCAATCTCATCGACATCCCTACAAGAAATGGTACTTTCACTTGGAATAACAGAAGAGGAGGTGAACGAAAAATAACTTCTAGGCTAGATTGTTTCCTCCTCTCAGAGGAAGCCTACCTTACCTCTTGGGAAACAAAAGCTCGTATTATTCTGCAAGCTGGCTCTAATCATTGGCCAATCTCACTTAAGTTTCATATCTCTACTGGTCCCAAAAACAAGCCTTTTAGATTCAAGGCCTTTTGGTTGGATCACCCAGATTTTCTGGGCAAAATGAGGCGAGTTAGGAATAACTCAACAACCAAATCCGGAAACAATATGTACACCTTTCAAGATAAACTAAAATACATCAAAGAGGAAATAAAAAAATGAAATAGAGAAAAATTCTGAAATATCATCACGAGAAAACATAAAAATAAAAACAAAATTGGAGCTCAAAATGGCGCTCCTCCAACAATATATCATTGAAGAAGGTATCCAAGACCACAATAAACAAGAAGAGAAAAAATTACAACAAATCTGGGAGGAAAGAGCCACTCAGGAAGAGAAGCTATGGCAACAAAAATCCAGAATAAACTAGCTAAAATGTGGGGAAAGGAACACTGCCTTTTTCCACAAATCGATGATCCAACATAGAAGGAATAACATAACTTTGTCTCTAAGGTACTGAGAGGGACACGTCATTCATTCACAGGAGGAAATGGAAGAAGAGCTAACTCAGTACTTCAGCTCTCTCCTTAAGAAGACAAGGAATGATCAAGCATAGGACATAAACAAAATTACCAATCATGTTCCCAAGTTCCTCATCGAGAATCATAACAAAATGCTTCTGAGAAAGGTTTCACTTTAGGAAGTGGAGGAAGTAGTCATGAGTATTCCCAATGGGAAAGCTCCTGGACTGGATGGGTTTACCATCGATTTCTACAAAGTCTGTTGGCCAATCTTAAAAAATGATGCCCATGCCCTAGTAGAAGAATCTAGAATCCAGAATCTAAAATTATGTCGTAAAAACCTTTGATGCCACCATTCTTACTCTTATTCCCAAGGGCGATTCAGCAGGCTCCCCGGACAAGTTTCGTCCCATAGCCCTCTACAACGTCATTTACAAAATCATCTCCAAATTCTTGGCCAATCATTTGAAAATTATATTTCCTCTTATCATCTCACATCATCAATCAGGCTATGTGGAAGGTAGGCAAATAATGGATAGTATCATCCTCTCCCATGAACTAATCCACTCTCTCAATATGCAAAAGAAACCTGGTATGATGATCCAATTAGATATGTCCAAGGCCTTTGACAAAATAAGTTGGGCCTACATGAGAGAAGTTCTAGCTGCTTATGGGTTCCACAAAGAGAGTATCAAATGGATAATGGCGATGGTGTCTGGAGCATTCTTCTCCATCCTCCTGAATGGTTCCCCCTCTCAACCTTTCCACCCCTCAAGAGGCATCAGGCAGGGGGACCCGATTTCTCCCTTTCTCTTTGTCATAATGGCTGAAGGGCTCAGTCGCTCCATTACTGCTGCCTTATCTTCCAATGATCTATCCAGTCTCAAGCCTTATGATTCAGCTCCTCCTTCCACGCACCAACAATTTGTGGATGAAACCCTGCTCATGGGTCTCCCTACTGTTGTGTGTGGAGCATGATTGTTCAGAGGTCTTTGTTTCAGCCAGATGTATACCCCAGGAAGTTTTGTACACCCCTCCACGCGGGGGGGTGCGGGGGCCAGCGGTCCCCGGCGGGGGCTCGGGGGCAGCGCCCCCGAAGCCAAAAATAAATGTAAAATTGCCTTGTAAAAGTATAGTAATTTCTAGTCAATCTGGGCCATCCATTAGGCGGATGATCTGACGGTAGAACTTATGTTTAGTTTAGGGTTTTTTGCCCTAAAAGGAAACCCCTCTCTTTGTATGAGGGCATTGTATTTGAGGCTGTGTGATAGATGTGTATTCTGTGAGCGAGAAACAGAGAGCTGAGACTGTGAGAGAAAACAGAGGATATTACAACGGATTTGCTGTAGGTTGTGTCTCTTCATTTTGCTGGATAATAGAAAGGAAGGACTGGCTGTTCGAGGTGGACGTAGCCCAAACTGGGTGAACCACGTATATCTGTGTCTCTCTTGTGTTGTGCGTTTTCTATGTTTATATTTCTGCAATATTTTATGTGTTACATTGCTCCGTAATATATAATTTTCTAACAACTGGTATCAGAGCCGAAGGTCTATTTGGCTGATAAACTCGCAGGAAATAAGGGTTCCTAGTTCGAGTGGGAGAAATGGCGGAAGATGGTAAGTTTAGGGTCGAGAAATATAACGGCCAAAACTTCTCGCTGTGGAAGATGCAGATGGAAGATTATCTGTATCAGAAAGATCTATACCTACCATTGGGCGGAAAAACAAAGATGCCGACGGGTATGAAAGACAAAGAATGGAACCTTCTCGATAGAAAGGCACTCGGAACAATACGGTTGTGCCTTGCTGCATCAGTCGCCTTCAACATTTCGAAGGAAACCACGACAGAGGGTTTGATGCAGACGTTGTCGAAACTATATGAAAAACCCTCGGCCTCAAACAAGGTATTTCTTATGAAACGATTATTTAATATGAATATGTCGGAAGGTGGATCTGTTGCAAACCATTTAAATGACTTCAATACAGTTACAAGTCAGTTAAGTTCTGTAGGGGTAAACTTTGATGATGAAGTTAGAGCTCTGTTATTCTTGTGCTCACTACCAGAAAGTTGGAATGGTTTGGTAATGGCCATTAGTAACTCCGTTTCTGGATCTAGTACTTTAAAGTTTGATGATGTTTTCGGTGCTATCCTTAGCGAGGAAATGCGACGGAAAAGCTCCGGTGAGACATCGGGAAATGCTTTGAGTGCAGAGTCTAGAGGAAGAAAAATGGAAAGAGGAAAGAGCTCAGGATATCGCAGTAAATCAAGGAAAGGCAGATCCAAGTCCAGATTAGGGATAGTGTGCTGGAAATGTGGAAAGAAAGGACACCTAAAGAAAGACTGTAGATCTCGGAAGGGAAAAGAAGGAGATGCACAGCAAGAAAACAATCATGAAGCAAATGTGACAGGTGAGGTGTTACAAGATGCTTTGATTCTTTCTTTCGAAAATATTACTGATTCCTGGGTGGTAGATTCAGGGGCTTCATTCCATGCCACACTTGATAAGAAATACTTTCATGACTATGTTCAAGGAGATTTTGGACAAGTTCGTTTGGGTGATGATAAACCCTGTAAAATCGTTGGAATGGGTAAGGTTCTTGTAAAACAACAGAATGGAAACCAATGGCTATTAAAGGAGGTAAGGCATGTTCCAGATCTAAAGAAAAATCTAATTTCAACAGGGCAGTTAGGCGGTGAAGGTTGTGTGACAACTTTCACAGATAAAGCTTGGAAGGTCACCAAAGGAGCCCTGGTAATAGCAAAAGGCGAAAAGGTTGGTACATTGTATTTATGCAATGGTATTTCTAACTCTGTTAATGCTTTAACTTCCAAAGGAGTAGATGCAACATTATGGCATCATAGGCTCGGACACATGATTGAAAAGGGGATGAAGATTCTTCACTCAAGGAATCTGTTGCCGGATTTGAAGAATGTTGATTTGGACTTTTGTGAGAATTGCATTTATGGAAAACAGAAGAGAGTAAGATTTCTCAGAGTTGGGAAAGAAAAGAAGAATGAAAAATTAGAGCTTGTGCATACAGATGTATGGGGACCTGCTCAGGTATCATCTCTCAGTGGCTCTCGTTATTATGTTACTCTTATTGATGATGCAACTAGAAAAACTTGGATTTATTGTATTAAGAATAAATCTGATATATTTGATACTTTCAAGAAATGGAAATCTTTGGTTGAGATTGAGATAGGAAAGAAATTGAAGTGTCTTAGATCAGACAATGGAGGTGAATATTGCAGCAAAGAGTTTGATAGGTACTGTTCAGAGCATGGAATTCATAAAGAGAAGACAGTTCCAAGAACACCACAAGAAAATGGTGTGTCAGAAAGGATGAACAGAACAATCATGGAGCGTGCAAGGTGCATGAGATTGCATGCAGGATTTCCTTTACAGTTTTGGGCAGATGCTGTAGATACTGCTGTTTATCTAATAAACAGAGGGCCTTCAAGTTCCTTGGATGGTGGTGTTCCAGAGGAAGCATGGACAGGTAAAAAGGTAAACTACTCTTTTTTAAAGCCTTTTGGTTGTGAGGCCTTTGTCCATATTGATAAAGAAAATAGAACAAAGCTTGAGGCAAAGTCAAAGAAATGTACTTTTATTGGATATGGTGTTAATGATTTTGGTTATCGCTTATATGATTATGAAAATCACAAAATCATTAGGAGCAGAGATGTAATATTCAATGAAAAGGTCTTGTATAAGAATCAGTTGCAGGAAAAGAAGCAAGAAAAAGAAAACAAGGAATACGCAGTTCTTGACGAAATCACTGAAAAAGTAAAGGTGCCTGAAAATAATAATAATCAACAACCACAACAACAGCAACCACCACAACAGAAACAGGCACCCCAAACACCTGAAAGTGGTGTTAGAAGATCTACCAGGATAAGTAGACCCCCTGAACGATACTCTCCTTCATTATATTATTTATTGTTGACTGATTCTGGTGAACCCGAATGTTATGAAGAAGCAGTGCAGGTAGAAACCAGGAAGAAGTGGGAGCAAGCCATGAAGGAAGAGATGGACTCCTTAGCACATAACCAGACTTGGGACTTAGTCAGGTTGCCTGCAGGTAAAATAGCATTACAGAATAAATGGGTTTATAGGCTGAAGGAAGAAGATGGAGGAAAACAGAGGTACAAAGCTAGACTTGTGGTAAAGGGGTTTGCACAGAAGAAAGGTATTGATTTTGATAAAATATTTTCTCCTGTTGTTAAAATGACTTCAATCAGAACTATTTTAAGTCTAGTAGCAGCTGAAGATTTGCATATTGAGCAATTAGATGTAAAGACAACCTTTCTCCATGGGGATTTGGAGAAAGAGATATATATGGAGCAGCCACAAGGATATGAGGTGAAAGGGAAGGAGAAACTAGTGTGCAGGTTGAATAAGAGCTTGTATGGCTTAAAACAGGCTCCAAGGCAGTGGTATCTAAAATTTGACAAGTTTATGTCTGAACAAGGTTATACTAGATGTCACTCTGATCATTATGTTTATCTGAAAAAGCAAAATGATGGCAGCTATATTATATTGTTATTGTATGTGGATGACATGCTTGTTGCAGGATCTAATATGCAGGAAATAAATGTACTCAAAAGAAAATTAGCAAATTCATTTGCAATGAAGGATTTGGGAGCTGCAAAACAAATCCTTGGTATGAGAATCACTAGAGATAGGAAAAATCGCAAATTAACATTGTCTCAGAATGAGTACATACAAAAGGTGTTGAAAAGATTTAATATGCACAATGCAAAACCAGTTAGTACACCTTTTGCTAGCCATTTCAAACTTAGTAAGGAAATGTGCCCAAAGACCCAAGGAGACATGGATTATATGTCTAAAGTTCCATATGCATCAGCGGTTGGAAGCTTAATGTATGCAATGGTCTGCACAAGGCCTGATATTGTACATGTAGTGGGAGTTGTAAGCATGTACATGAACAATCCAGGAAAGGAACATTGGATGGCAGTGAAATGGATTCTCAGATATTTGAAAGGCACCACAAATCAAGCATTATGCTTTGGTGGTTCAAACATCTCCCTACAAGGATATGTTGATGCAGATATGGCAGGCGACAGAGATAACAGGAGGAGCACTACAGGATATGTATTTACTCTTGGAGGAACCGCTGTCAATTGGGTTTCAAAAATCCAAAGTGTTGTTGCACTTTCAACAACAGAAGCCGAGTATGTTGCTGCTACAGAGGCTAGTAAAGAAATGATTTGGTTACAAAGGTTTATGGGTGAGTTGGGTAAGGAGCACGATATGGGCACGTTATACAGTGATAGCCAAAGTGCCATTCATCTTGCAAAGAACTCAGCATTTCATTCCAGGACTAAACACATACAGCTCAAGTATCATTTCATACGATCAGTGTTGGAAGATGGAGAGTTGACGCTGGAAAAGATACACACTAGCCAGAATCCTGCAGATATGCTAACAAAAGTTGTAACCAGGGAGAAACTGAGAACATGCTCAGTTTCAATTGTTCTTCAAGGATGATGATGAAGATGAGAAATAGCCAGGTCCAAAGAGGAGTCATTTTCCAGCAAATGAAGCAGCGGTGGAGTTGCTACAATCATTCTCCAAGTGGGAGATTGTTGTGTGTGGAGCATGATTGTTCAGAGGTCTTTGTTTCAGCCGGTTGTATACCCCAGGAAGTTTTGTACACCCCTCCACGCGGGGGGGGGGGGGGGTGCGGGGGGGACTTGTCCCCCCCGCGGGGGTCCGGGGGCCAGCGGTCCCCCGGCGAGGGCTCGGTTGCAGCGCCCCCGAAGCCAAAAATAAATGTAAAATTTCCTTGTAAAAGTATAGTAATTTCTAGTCAATCTGGGCCGTCCATTAGGCGGATGATCTGATGGTAGAACTTATGTTTAGTTTAGGGTTTTTTGCCTTAGAAGGCAACCCCTCTCTTTGTATGAGGGCATTGTATTTGAGGCTGTGTGATAGATGTGTATTCTATGAGCGAGAAACAGAGAGCTGAGACTGTGAGAGAAAACAGAGGATATTACATCGGATTTGCTGTAGGTTGTGTCTCTTCATTTTGCTAGATAATAGAAAGGAAGGACTGGCTGTTCGGGGTTGACGTAGCCCAAACTGGGTGAACCACGTATATCTGTGTCTCTCTTGTGTTGTGCGTTTTCTGTGTTTATATTTCTGCAATATTTTATGTGTTACATTGCTCCGTAATATATAATTTTCTAACACCTACTGCTAATGAAGCTTCCTCCTTCAAGACCATTCTTTTTGACTTCTCTACGGCCTTTGGCACCTCCATTAATCAAGAAAAATCTAAACTATTCTTCTTCAACACTCCTCTGCCCATTCGAAGAAACATTGCAAGAATCCTTGATTTTCCCATAAGTACTCTCCCCTCCAAATATCTAGGGGTTCCCCTCACAGACAGGCCACTAGCCCGTTCCACTTGGGAAGCATTGATAAATAAATTAGAAAAGAGGTTGTCAAACTGGACCTTTTGATCGCTAAATCTGGCAGGTCATCTAGTTCTTGTAAAATCAGTATTACAGGTGATCCCACACTACTTATATCTGTCTTTGGTGGCCACAAAAGTGATCTCAATCTGCAAAGGAACTTGTTATGGAGAGCAGCAGAGAAAAAGCATAAGTGGGCTCTAGTAGCATGGGAAAAAATGTTAGAAAATTATATATTACAGAGCAATGGAAGACATAAAATATTTCAGATATATAAACACATAAAAAACATAAAAGAAGAGAGACATAGATATATGTGGTTCACCCAATTTGGGCTACGTCCACGGAGAAAAAAACGGTCCTTCCTTTTATATTATCCAACAAAATGAAGAGATACAACCTACAACAGATCCGCTGTAATTTCCTCTTTGCTCTCACACAATTTACTCTCTCTTTGTCACTCAAAATATAGATCTACATAGCCGCAATACAATTCCCTCATATATAGCGAGGGGTTGCCTTCTAGTGCAAAAAACCCTAAACTAAACATAACTTCTACTGTCATATTTCCACCTAATGAATGGCCCATATTGACTAAAAAATTACAACATTTTACAAGACAATTTTACGTCTATTTTTAGCTTCGTGGGCGCTGCCCTCAGTCCCCCACCAGGGGAGGGCTCGAAATAATAGTTGTCGCACCCCCTAGACCCCCCTGGTGGCACGCATAAATGGGCGGAGTTGCCGCCACATTACAAAATGGGGTCCGATGCGGCGACACCTTTGAATAAAGAAGATAATCAAACTCCACACCCAACAAAAAATTTGTAGGCCCAGAAAAGATGGTGGCCTTGGAATCAGGGACACTAAGCTCCTAGGAAAGGCCTTGCTAGCAAAAGATCCATGAAGATGGATAGCAAATCCCAATTCCCCCTGGGGAATCCTATGGAAGGAAAAATATTCTCCCACCCACTCGCAGGAGCAAATAATAAGGCTCAATGGAAGCATCAAAGGTTCGGTTATCTAGAATCAAGCGTGGGAGAACAAGGATATCATCCAAAAACATAGCTTTTGGGACTTTGGGAATGGGGACAAGGCACTCTTCTAGGAAGATGCCTAGAAACAAAGGCCAGAACTCAACAAATATCAATATCAACTGATCAAATCTGAGATGAAAAACAGGGGTAGGAGCAGGGTTTGTCACTATTGGAAACCTAGCACAGAAGGGGACAGGTGGAGAGAATGGATTGATCAGAAAGAGTGGGTTCCCCCTATCAACCCTTAGGTTTGGTATGAGCTATCAAATAAACTCCAAAAGAGACAAATCCTCCATGACACCTTCAAGTACAAGATCCGTCGGGGACAAAACCCAGTAGGGAACTTCAATATAAAGGAAGCATACATATACATAGCTCAACATGATCAAATCCAATCAGACCCCAAATGGAAATCAATGTGGGACAGAATACATTGGCCAAAAATCTCCATCTTCCTTTGGATTATTTTGCACAGGAAAATTCTAACCTAGGAAAACCTTCAAAAAAAGGGTTTTATTGGACCCTCTAGATGCCATCTATGTCAACAAAAAGAAGAAAATTTAAATCATTTTCTGAATGAATGTCCCTATGTGAATAAATTATGTGATTGGGTTAATTTGGTCTTTAAAGGATTAGATTGATATCCCTCCTCCATCCTCAACACCATCTCTAACTGTCATTCATCATTCTCCCCATATCCTCCTATTAACATGGCATGGAATCTCTTCCCGGTCATTGTTTCTTGGGTGCTCTGGAAGGAACACAACACTAGAATCTTCTAGGGAACTCCATCACAAGAGGAAATCACCCTTTCAAAGGTTAGAAATTCTATTCGGGAGTCGGTGGTCTCCTCACTTCTTCAAGATGCCAATGACCTTCCCAGCAGTTGGATGCCAACGGACTTGAGAATACTTACCATGTTGGATCTCCATCTAGTTCGTGCCCCTGAGGCCCCCTTATTTCCAGAAAAAGAGGACAAAATGACAAATGGTTGCCCCTAGAGCAGGGAACTATTAAGCTAAATTACGATGGTGCGGCCAAAGGTAACCCGGGCTTGGCAAGATTTGGAGGTGTCTTTAGGAATGCTCAAGGGGAAATACTATGGATATACAAGGGCAATATTGGTTCATCAACCAATAACGCAACAGAATTACATGCATTGGAACACGGAATCACCATCGCGAAAAGCCACAAGCTAAGCCCTTTGATCATTGAAGGTGATTCAACTCTAGCTACATAGGTCAGCAAGAAACTCTAGCAGGGGATGGAAGCGGCCAAGGTTTCAGATAATTGGCGCCTAAATAAAATCCTACAGAGAATTAAAAATAACATTGAAAGCATGGAAGGGTTACATTTCCAGGCAATTAGAAGAGAAGGGAACAAGTTGGCGGATAGGTTGGCCAACGAGGGGACAACAGGGAGCCTACAACTGAGATCCAGGTCATGGCATGATCTGGAAGAAGGAGATCTACGTCAGCACTGTGAAGCTATCAATGCCAAGGACAACTAGAAAAATGAACAATAATTGTTCGAGAATCCCAAGTCACATTAATGATGGCTCAAGGAATTGGGAGGACTGCGGTTCTGACATTTATATGCCCAGGGTTGTCCTTTGTTTGACAATAGTGATTGATAACCCACCCACGACCTCTCTCTCCAGCGGGGACACCAACATTCTATCCAATCAGCTCGATGAGGTACCCTCTCCACCACCTAACTCTCGTACCTCCCACGCGCCATCTTCACTCCCCTTCCCTCAGCTCCTCGCCCCCCGAGGTCCACCCACCCCTATGAATATCACTCCTCGCACTCTTCTTCCTATCATTATCTTTGTTCCTGTTCTTTGGTCTTTCCATCTTTACCTTGATCACAGTCCAATGTTCCCCCCCCCCTCCCCCTCTCTCCCATGTCCCCTGAGCGTAGCTCCATCCCGGCTCCCAGTCACGGGCGCAGGCAAGGAAACATGACTTCTCGATGGAATTCCTTAGGTTCTCCTCCCATCACTCACACTGAGTCCTCCGCGAGGTGCACAACTCTAAATTACGCTATGGTAGTGAACCTTGAAACCCAAGAGAGAATTGCTAGCCTAGAGGCTCAGGCCAGAGCTCTTTGTAGAGGCGTTCCTTTAGAGGAAGTGGATACCAACTTTGCTTGGATACCTGACCCCACTCTCACCAGAGCTAGAGAAAATCTCTATGCACGCTCCATCGATATCTGGTGGAAGATGAAGACCATACTGGGCCTAGCTCTGCAGGAGTAGGTTGAATGCTCCAAGGTGGTTGAAAATAAAATCGACAACCTTACTGATAAATTTTTGGTTTTTGTCAAAGCGGTTCATCACTGTCACTTCATAACCCTAGAATCTCCACAATACACAATATTAAAGAAGAATTCCATGACTAAGGTCTATTTGACTGTCGAATATTCTCAAAGTAACAAGAAATAAATGGAGGTGCCTCCTCCATCCAACCATTCACCTTAACGCTGCAAGAGGGGAACATTCAAAAGCATTCGATTAGTCTGGACGATGACCTGGTTATGGAAAATCAGGAATGACTGCTGCAAGTACCTTTTTGTTCAACATCCCCCGAGGATATAAGGTTGTAGTAGAGAATGCGGCTACGAAACCGACACAGAGAATAAAATCCCTCAGAGCTGTCTGTCCAGGCGTGACTCAGTGCTCTGGTATCTTTTTGGAGTCTACTGAAAATCGGGTTTCTATTAGTGTTCCATGTACCAATCTCTGTAATTATCAAAGTAAACAAAACCCAAATTTTGTAAAGCTGCAATGTATCTCGGTCAAGTTAATAGTTAGAACAGACAGTGTAGTTGGCTCTTGTAAAATCTTCATTTCTTCCGTCACTTCTCGATCAAAGCTAGTTACATATTGATAACTACATAAAATATAAAAAATGAAAAATAAAAAATATTATATTAATTTATTTATTATCACTCTACGAACGAGACAAAATCCAAGTAGATTCATGGGAATTTTGTAATTACACCTAGTTCCATATTTATAATATTTCAATGGTGATTTGAAAACTGATGTTTGTTAGAATGCCGTTGTTGTCCTAATGCACTTAGAAGGTTAATTCTGTAAAATTTCGATTCGACACGTGATAAAAAATGAAATTCACATAAACCCGAACAGCTAACGTAAACCCGAAAAGCAGAGAATAAAAAAATGAGAACCCTCTCAAATTGAAGAGGAGCTAATAAGTGGGACCAGCTGTCCTTTCTTTCATCTCGCAGTTGGACTGGCTCTAATCTCGCAGTTGGACCACCAGAGAAAAGACCAAATACAATGCCGCATAACGACACCTTGCAACCTTAGTACTCCTGTACTCCTCTAAATGGTGATGTGAACTTTGTACTTTTGTGTACCTCTGGATCATTAATCTATGCATTGAGAAATAACATGTTAAATTTGATGGCCAATCAGATTGCAGAAAAATAATTTAAAATATTGTAAAAAAATATTAAATTTCAATATGTAAAGTAAAACTATGGAAAATTTACAAATTTTTTCAGTCAACCCTAAATTAATATAAGTTTGACTACAAACTCAATGCAATATCCACTGCCTGGCGGCAGGGAGAATAAGAAATCAATAATTATAGTAAACTTTGAGGGGAAAACCTCTTTTTACCATGGTATAAGACAAGATTTGATGATGTTGGAAATAATACTGAGAGGGGGGTGAATCAATATTATCAGATCAATAATTTTATTTCCCAAACAGATTTATATACGCTACTTTAGTGAAGTGAACTAGCGTGTATATGCGACTGTGCTTAAAGAAACCAACGTATATGCAGAGAAATTGTGATTTAGACAATTTATCATGTGTTGAGCTTAAACCAGTATATTAGATATTTATTAGACAGTGCAGTAAAAGCAGAATAAAGCATCACACATAAGAAACACACACGAACACCAATATTTAAGGCGGAAACCCAATGTGGGTAAAAACCACTTGCTGCTGTCATCTCTATCTTCTTTTAATAATAAGAAAATCTGTTTACAATCTTGTACTGGTGTAGACTCATACCAGTACACAGGCTTCTACCTGCATAAGGTTGCAACCTTCTCTCATTCTCCATCTTCTACTAGAAGGGAGCTACAACCCCCTAGCTCTTGTACTAGCCAATATGTTTACTAGTTCGTAGGTTCCAGCCTACAGGAAAACTCCACTCTTCCACCAGGGACCACGTTTCATGAATTTTTAGACTGGATACTCTTGGATCACAACTGAAGGCCATGTTTTATCAAATTTTCATACTGGACCCATCAAAGCTTTTAAACTTAAACTGCATCAACCAATATTCAGTTAATTTGAATAATCAGATCACTGACACCAGAACACTGTACTGAACCTAGAACCCTGCATCATCATTTAAAACTAGCTGTAACCTCAAAAATCATGCACTAGAATGAATACGCTACTTGGCTGTACCCAACCTGCATGTGTATGCTGCTTCTGTTAATTGAACCTGTGTATACCTTTAAAAACTACTGCAAACATAAGCTTTTGAATCAAGTTTGTACCAGCTATTAGTATTCTAAATATCTACTGTCAACTTTCAAATCTTTACACAGGTGGGGAAAGAGATCACTTCTTCTCACTTATACAATCAATAAATCAAATTCCAGCCTCCTTATACATTCAGTTTTACATTCAGATATGAGAAGACTTCATTGACAGACATCAGTAACATAACAAAATTTTATCAGATAGATCAATCAGATCTAGAAAGAAGCTTTTCTTTAGTATACACTACTTGAAGGAACCGAACTTGCGTGTATACACTCTTTGGCTGAGATGAGCTTGCATACAGATCTGCAAATATTGACTTAGAATTTTGCTGCAATTTCAGATTTCAGATAGACCCAGATCATGATAGGTAACAAATAGAACATGCGCAAAAACATCAGATCTAGTCTCACCCAATATCAGATCATTCAAGAATAAGTCATTTCAATTTTCATGATTCTTGATCTAATATTGAATTCACGGTGCACATGAATATTTCATATCTAGTCCCAAAAATACCCCTGCAACATAAAATATATTTCAGATAGAAGTATTCCTTATAATCTTATTGCTTGCACGCCTTGGCCTAATGATCTTCTCCTCATATATTCTTAGGCCTTTCTCAATACCTTGGACCCAATACCAAGGGTCAATACCTTGGACCAAAAACTTGGTTTTCCAACATGTACACGCTTTTCCTCCTGTGAAAGTGCGTATATACGTTATACGCTACTTTTTTTCTGTTAAACCGCGTGTATACGTGCCTTGTACAAAGTGAACCAACGTATACCTCTATTTCTTCATTCTTTGGAGTATGATCTGTAATCCTTTGCTATTGACCTGATGCACTACAAACTTTCATCTGAGTGAGTTTCCATCAAGGACAATACCTGTATCCATAATGCCAACAATCTCCCCCTTTGGACTTGATGGCAAAAACAACACCAAGACACTCTCCCCCTTTGACATCAAAGGAAAAGGGCGGACCAAGATATTCTCTCCCCTATGCTGCTCATGCTCCCCCTGAGTACATGATGAATTCTCTGATTGAGCTCTCCTTTGTACATGCTGAGATGCACAAAAACCATCCATCCTCCCCCTGAACACAAGCAAATTCTGCAAAAATATTCTCCAAAAGAATAACATGACTCTATAGCTCAACTATGTCAGTATGACCTTCCTATCACCAATGACGCATACATACA
This sequence comes from Pinus tabuliformis, assembly GCA_031772625.1. Classification (NCBI taxonomy): domain Eukaryota; kingdom Viridiplantae; phylum Streptophyta; class Pinopsida; order Pinales; family Pinaceae; genus Pinus; species Pinus tabuliformis. The sequence continues at coordinate 49,614,540 of CM062804.1, read as the reverse complement.
TCCATCTCCCAAGCAAGTGGGGATATACCAAATTTGACTCATCCACCCAACCAAGTGGGGATATACCAATTGTTTATACATGACAGAAATATAATTACATCATCCATCCCATGCAAAGTGGGGATACAAATTACATCATTTGTCCAATAGGACTCATTCAAATGTATGAGAAGGCTTATCACACCCTAGACTTCTACATGACTTAAGCAACAAAAAGTATAAATATCTGAAGCCATAGTTGGACTCAGCAACCATAATGCCAACAATGCAGAATGCGAGTGAAGGCTAATGCTCCCATTGAACTTGTGCTACCTGTGCATTGTTAACAAGTCAATGATCAAGGCATCTTTGTTAGTTAGATAAAAATTAATGAACAGGGCATATCAATAGACTGTAATCATCAACATCAGATAGAGAACCCATATCAGAGCCTGCCCCATAGAAACCCACGTGTGTACGCGACTATATTTCATGAAACATGTGTATAATAACCTTTCTCTGAAAAATTAGATTTAATAGCAGGATGATGCAGCAACTAATCCCAACATTTCTCTGAGAGATTCAAATGTTTCTCTGGGCAGTGGTTTAGTGAATATATCATTAACTTGTTCTTTGGAGGGAACATACTCCAATTTGACCTTTTGTTCAAGCACTTGTTCACGTAGAAAATGGTATTTGGTGGGTATGTGCTTGGTCTTGGAGTGCATGAATGGATTCTTTGAAATATTGATGGTACTTGTATTATCACATAGAATGGAGATGGGTGGAGTATATGTGATCTGAATATCTTGTAAGGTTTGCATCATCCAAAGTAGTTGTGTGCAGCAAGATGCAACAACCATATTCTGCTTCAACTGTGGATAAAGCAATTGAAATTTGTTTCTTGCTGAACCAAGACACTAACCTGGAACCCATATAGAATTCACCACCACTAGTGATTTTTCTGTCATCAACACTTCTTGCCCAATCTGCATTTGTATATGCATGAAGAGTAAGATCTGCATCTCTAGGATACCATAAACCAAAGTCCTGAGTTCCTTGAAGATATTTGAAAATTATTTTGACTACCTGAAGGTGTGATTCCTTTGGATTTGCTTGGAATCTTCAAACTATTCCTACTGCATGCATGATGTCAGGTTAGGTACCTGTTAGATAAAGTAGACTGTCAATCATGGATCTGTAAGTTGGTTGATGTACTGCTGTTGATTCATCATTTGAGCTGAGACTGCATCCTCTTACCATTGGGGTATATACAGGTTTAGAATCTTCCATTCTGTACATTTTCAAGATTTGTTTGAGATATTTGGTTTGTGAAAGAAAAATACCATCTTTATTTTGTTGAACTTGTAGACCAAGAAAATAGGTAAGTTCACCAAGCAAGGACATTTCAAATTCTTGCTACATTACTGAAGCAAAATTCTGACTCATGGATTCTTCATTGCTACCAAAAATGATATCATCAAAATAAACAATAATAATTAGCAATTTATCAGTTTCAATCTTAGTATATAGATTGCTATCCGCTGAACCTTTTGTAAAACCTTGTTGGTGTAGATATTTGTCAAGGCGGTAATACCAGGCCCTTAGAGCCTGTTTCAGACCATAGAGGGCCCTTTTGAGTCTGCATACAAGTTTTGCATCATTTCCAAGAATGAATCCTTATGGCTACTCAATATAAACTTCTTCTTCTAAATCTCGATTCAGGAAGGCTGATTTTACATCCATTTGGTATACTTTGAATTTCTGAAAGCTAGAAAGAGCAAGAAACATCCTTATGGCTTCAAGTCTGGCAACAGGTGCAAAAGTTTCTTCAAAATCTATACCTTCTTGTTGAGCATACCCTTTACAAACAAGTCTTCCCTAGTTTCTCACGACTTCTCCATTTTCATTCAGCTTGTTTTTGAATATGCATTTAGTTCCTATAATATTTTTATCATGAGGTCTAGGAACAAATTCCCAAGTATCATTTTTTTCAATTTGCTCAAGTTCTTCATCAAGGAAAATTTTAAGAACCCCCCCTAAATTTATAAATATAATAAATGGGCGAATCTCCATGGTATATAGGAAAAATTGAAGGCGATTTTATCAATAATATAATATGTATATATAATTTTTTGGCGAATCTCTCACCAAGCATGGCAAATATTTTACTCAATTATAAAATCCTGTAAGATCTTAGCGAGTCTTTCACTAAATAATAAAACTGTGTAAAGTCCTAGTGAATCTTAGCATTGTGAACTCTTAGAGAAGAGTAAAAATGGATCTATGCTGGTTTAATCCCCCCATTTAAATAGGCCACATTCCAGGTGAATACCATGGGTCAATACCATGTGCCATTTTGGTGAATACCATGGGTCAATACCATGTGCCATTTTTATTTTTATTAATTCTAATATTAGGGTTAATAATGGTTTTTTGCATGGTATTAATAGCAATCTAGTCCATGGTATTTGTCCCATAGTATTTTCCCCATAGGTTTCACCTAAATATAACCCATTTCTTGAGTGTTCGTAAATATAAGGTGAATTATGGAGTACCTCTAGTTTATTTATATTTTTATTAATTTACCATACCTCTGTTACAAATATGGTATTTGGCCCATAGGATTCACTTAAATAAAACCTCTTTCTTGAGCCTTCATAAATAGAACGAGGGTTATGGACTAAATATAAAAAGAGGTTTTATTTATTTACCATACGTCTAGTTTATTTATATTTTTATTTATTTACCATACCTTTTGAGTAAGTATAAAAAGACGTTTTATTTATTTACCGTACCTCCACTTTACTTATATTTTTATTTGTTTACACCAGGTGACTTATGGAGTAAATATAAAAATGTTTTATTTATTTACCATACCTCTCATTTATTTATATTTTTATTAATTTACCATACCTCTTTTATAAATATGGTATTTGGCCCATAGGATTCACTTAAATAAAACCTATTCTTGAAAATGGGCGAATGGATTCACTTAAATAAAGCCTATTCTTGAAAATGGGCGAATGGAAGGTTGTAACTCCTAATTTTAAGGGCTAAATTTACCTTTTTTACCCTCTCCCTTAAAATAAGGTGGGCTATTTGAGGTGATTTGTAAAAATGTACTATGATACAAAATATTCGCCCACTAAAAATTTAAAACCCCTTAATTTCGCCAAAGGGCGAACATTCGCCCCTAAAATTATCCTTGTTCTTCATCCATGGCCTTGAACCAACATTCATCTTTGCATACTTATTTTGCATTTTGAGGTTCAGTGGAGGATAGTAGTGCGAGATAGCTTGAGGTCCCTGTAATAGTTCTTCTTATCTATACACCTGCCTCTTTTTCCCCTAAAATTTGTGTTTCTGGATGATTTTCTGAACATACCTAGACGAAGTCTTTTCTTCTACCATTACCTCTTCTTCTGGTGCTTCATTGGTTTCTTCAATATGATTTTGATTTGATGTGGGAAAATAATCCCCATCTTCTTCATTTTCATAATCTTCTGTTGATTTTATCTGTTTTGGATTTTTGCATGCTTCATCAACTACAACATCAATGCTTTCAACAAATTTTCCAAGTCTTTTATTAAAACATTTATATCCTTTACTTCTGGAAGAATAGCCAAGAAGAATACCTTCATCTGCTTTGGATTCAAACTTACCATGTTTTACATGAGTCCTTTTGATATAGCATTTTATTCCAAAAACTTTAAAGTATTTTACAGTAGGAGTCTTACCATACCAAGTTCATGTGGAGTTTGAGTGCTGTTTACTCGAACATTTGCTTGGTTGAGAATAGTTATGGCAGCGAATGCAGCTTCACCCTAGAAGGTTGCAGGAGTTCCAGATTCATCTAGCATAGCTCGAGCCATTTGTTGAACTATTCTGTTCATTCTTTCAACCACACCATTTTGCTAAGGAGTCCTTGCGGTGGAGAATTGCATTTTTATTCTATGTTGTTCACAAAAGTCAAAGAATTCATCCGAGGTAAATTCCCCTCCTCGATCAGATATGAGGCATTTGATTTTTCGATCTGATTCATTTTCAACCAAATATTTGAAGGCTTGGAACTTTTCAAAAGATTCATCTTTATGCTTTAGAAGACCTATCCAACACATTTTGGAAAAATCATCAATGAACGAAATAAAGTATTCTTCTCCACGAGGTGAGTTTTTCCTTGATGGTCCACATAAATTAGTATGGAAAAGTTCAAGAGGCTTACTAGCTGACCCTTCCTTTTCCATGAAGTGAACTCTGGTTTGCTTGCCGATTTGACATGGTTTGCATATTGTATTTTCTGGGATGTTGATATCTGGAAGATCACGAACAACCTTGAATCTGCATGCTTTTCTTATTTGAGAAAAGCTTAGATGTCCCAATCTTCTATGCCACAGCCAGTTTTCATCATTTTTTCTTAGATAGCACTGTTGTTTTCCTCCCTTGAGTATGTATAAGTTCTTTGGAGTTATTGTACCTTTGATCACAATCTCTCTTGTATCAAACTCACGAACAACACATCCGTTTGAACGAAACACAACTTCATTTCCTTGATCACACATTTGACTGACAATGAACAGGTTATGCTAGTGATTACCCCATTACTATTGTAGTTATACCCCTTATTTATATTGTTGTGCCCCTATTACCCCCATATTTTTATTTCTGTGCCCCATAGAATCCCTCTATTGTTATTTTTGTGGCTTTATATTATTATTGTTAGGTCGGCTGGATTATATTGTGACTCCTTAGACTCCTATATATAGAAAGGAGGTTTTGTCATTTGTATCATCCAAGAATTGTTCATTTATGTAATGTAAAGGAGGTTTCCCCCTCGAAGAGGCTGAATTCTAAGGCGTTGATCTTTCTTTTCTATCTTTTCTTGAGCTGGTTTCATAACATTTGGTATCAGAGCTTTGGATTCTAGGGTTTCGCTGCTCCAAACAGGTCATCGTGGAATTTTCGCTATAACTTTTTTTCTGTGACGTTTCAGAAGTCGCAAAAAAAACCCATTTGAGAAGAAATCGCGCTGAACCTTGGGTCCGAATTTCAGAGCTTTTCGCGTGATATTTCGGAGATATGATCTGAGGAAGTTGGTCTTTTTGCAGACTCCTGAATTACATTCAAAACAGGTGACCTGGGGAAAATCGTCATAACTTTCTTTCTGAGCATCGGATTGAAATTTCGTAAGAAGGTACAGAAAGAGGACGGATGTAGTTTTCTTGTATATATTTTTCAGAGTCAAAGGTTGAAACAGTGACACGTGGCACTTCATACAAGTTCGCTCTACTGAACTAGTCTATAATCAGGTCACTGTGGGAGATTTGCATAACTCTTTCTTGGAGAATCCAATTTGCATCAGACTTGTGGCATTGGAAAGAGGACATAGAAGGCTACTACAGGTCACAATTTCAGAACTGGATGATTCGAAATTACAGAGATACATCAGATTCAATATCAGGCTTCTACAAAGTGAAAAAAGGTGTGTAGTTTTTTTTTAATTTTTGCATAAGCTTGGTTTGAAGGAATTCAAAGGGCATAGTAAAGCATTATTATCGGTAACTGATGCCCCGAGGAAAGAAAATGCAAACACCTAGTAAGGAACCTGAAAGCTCTAGCATGACTCATGAAGAAGAGGAAGAAATGCTACATGATATATCAAAATTACAAGAACAAGTGCAACAAATGTCACGCTCACAAAAGCTAACAGATGCTAAGATAAATGGCGTGGAATCTAAGATAAAGGGCATGGAAGCTAAGATGGATGATCTGAAGACAGATTTGAAGATAGACATGGCAGATTTGAAGACAGATTTGAAAAATTTTCTACAAGAAATACTTACTAATGGTGAAAAGGTTGTAAAGGAAACTCATGATGTGAACAAAAGAAATGTTAATCATGATTCCATAGACTCTAATGTTGGATCGAAGACCCACCATATTCCAAAAATCGATATGAGGAAGTTTGATGGCAAGGATCCCGCCACATGGATATTACAGATGGAGCAATTCTTCGATCTCAATAATGTGCAAAACACACAAAAGGTACGTATGGCAACTTTATATTTGGAACCAAATCAGTTTGTATGGTATCAATGGCTTTGCTCTCGTAAACAATTTATCACTTGGGCAATTTTTACGGAAGAATTGATAGCACATTATGAGGATACAAAAAGCAACACTTTTTTTAGCCAATTGATAAGTCTCAAACAAAAGGGTTCAATAATGGAGCACATTGAGGAGTTCCAAAAATTGAACATAAGGGTAAAAGATATTCCAGAGGAGCATAGGATTGATGTGTTCATAGGGTCTTTAAAGGATAATATCCAACATGATGTGCGCCTTTGGGAACCTGATTCATTAGAGAAGGCATTCAGGTTAGCAAGAAAAATGGAAAGCAAAATTATGGCAACTAGGAAGCATACCACTCACAACTATAAAGACGGAAGTGTTGTTGCCCATAGTCTTCCACAACCTACAAGGTTGACACCACAACAATTGGAAGAAAAAAGAGCAAAAGGGCTTTGTTACAATTGTGATAGCAAATACACAAAAGGTCATAAGTGTGCTGAGAAGAAATTATTCTACATAGATTGTGAAGAGGAAGAAGAAAAGGAGCAAGAAAGGTCAAAAGAAGAGGATATATTCCAGGAACAAAGCCTAGATGAAGAACAAATAAATCCGACCATATCTTGTAATGCATTGGCGGGAATTACCACTCCTCAAACCATCAAGATAGAAGGACAAATCAAGAAGAAAAAGGTAATAGTGTTGATTGATTCAGGAAGCACCCACAATTTTATTCATTGTAGGGTAGCAAAAGAATTGAATTGCTTCCTATATCCAGCACCAGAGTGTCAAGTGATGATTGCAAATGGAGGAACAATAAATTGTTCTGGAAAGTGCCATAATATCAAGCTATCCATGGGAGAATATGTATTGACTAGCCCAATGCTTTCCATTCCAATGGGAGGTGCTGATGTTGTACTAGGAGTCCAATGGCTACAATCCTTGGGTACAATAGCTTTTAATTTTCAAGAACTTTTCATGAAATTTTCTGTGGAAGGAAAGGAAGTTGAATTAAGGGGTATTGCAGGGAAACCAGGAAAGATAATCAGCTCTAATGGCATGACAAAGCTTCTAAAAAAGGAGCAAAGAGGTGTAATTGCACAATTATGTTCGCTAGATGTTTCCACATTGGAATCATCTATTTCTCCAGATCTCCAAAAAGTCCTGGACAATCATTCCAAGGTATTTGAGACTCCCAAAGGTCTCCCACCTATGCGTGATCATGATCATGCTATTCATCTGATTCCAGGAAGTGTTCCTCCAAACATCAGGCCGTACAGATATCCCTATGTCCAAAAAAGTGAAATTGAACGTATGGTTGCAGAAATGCTAGAGGCTGGTATAATTCAACCGAGTCAAAGTTCTTTCTCAGCTCCAGTAGTATTGGTGCACAAGAAGGATGGATCATGGCGCATGTGTCCAGATTATAGGGAGCTCAACAAGCTCACTATTAAAGATAAGTTCCCCATTCCTGTCATTGATGAATTACTGGATGAATTGCATGGATCAATTTACTTCACCAAGTTGGATCTTCGTTCGGGATATCATCAAATCAGAATGAAGATTGAAGACATTCCGAAAACGACATTTAGAACTCATGAGGGTCATTATGAATTTTTGGTCATGCCTTTTGGCCTTACCAATGCACCTTCAACATTTCAAGGTTTGATGAATTCAATTTTCAAACCATTCCTTAGAAAATTTGTGTTAGTATTTTTTGATGATATACTAATCTACAGCAAGTCTTGGAAGGATCATGTTGAACATGTTGACAGGGTGCTACAACTATTGGAGGAGAAACAATTATATGCAAAAAGATCCAAATGTTTCTTTGGAGTCCAGGAGGTGGAATATTTGGGTCATATTGTATCTCATGAAGGAGTTAAGGTAGACCCTAGCAAAATTAAAGCCATTAAGGAATGGAAAATCCCCACATCCATAAAGCATCTGCGAGGATTTCTTGGGTTGACAGGGTATTATCGCAAGTTTGTTAAGAATTATGGGAGAATAGCAGCACCTCTAACAACATTATTGAAGAAAGATTCATTTTCATGGACTCCGGAAGCAACAAAGGCCTTTGAACATCTTAAAGAGGCAATGTGCCAAGCACCGGTCTTAGCTACACCGGACTTCACAAAAACCTTTATTGTGGAATGTGATGCTTCAGGAAATGGAATTGGTGCTGTTCTAATGCAAGATGAAAGACCCATTGCTTTTGAAAGTCGTCCAATCAAGGGAAAGTTTTTAAGCAAAGCTATTTATGAGAAGGAAATGTTGGCAATACTCCATGCACTTAAGAAATGGCGACCCTACCTAATGGGAAGACACTTCAAGGTAAAAACGGATCATGATAGCCTTAAATACTTTTTAGAACAAAGATTATCCTCTGAAGAGCAACAAAAGTGGGTCACAAAGATGTTGGGTTATGACTTTGAAATCATCTACAAAAAAGGGAAGCAAAATGTGGTGGCAGATGCACTCTCAAGAAAGGATGAGGATGTGGAAGCATTGTTGTGTGCCATTTCTATTATCCAACCAGATTGGATAAACGAAGCAAGGGAGGAATGGAAGAATGACGAAGAAGTGTGGGCACTTATTCGAAAGCTACAACAAGATTCCAGTACTTCTGATACATTTAGCTGGCAAAATGATTCGTTATGGTACAAAGATCGCTTATACCTCTGTAAGAATTCCCAGCTAAAACAAAAGATTCTTATGGAATTGCACACTTCTCCCTTAGGAGGGCACTCAGGATTTTTAAAAACTTACCACAGGGTTAAGAAGGAATTTTTTTGGGATGGCCTTAAATCAGATATTCAAAAGTTTGTGGCGGAATGTTTGGTTTGCCAACAAAATAAAGTTGAAACAATTAAGACACCGGGTCTATTACAACCTTTATCCATTCCAAGCCAACGTTGGGAGGAGGTTTCAATGGATTTTATCACAGGTTTACCCAAGTCTGAGGGAAAGAGTGTCATCATGGTGGTAGTTGACAGACTTACCAAGTATGCACACTTTTGTGCATTATCACATCCATTTAAAGCCAGTACAGTTTCTACTGCATTTATGGAAACAGTTCAAAAGCTACATGGAAACCCAAAGATTATTGTAAGTGACAGAGATCCCATTTTCACTGGAAATTTTTGGACAGAATTATTTTCTTGTCTTGGTACTCAGTTAGCTCATAGCTCATCTTATCATCCTCAATCTGATGGGCAAACTGAGATAGTAAACAAATGTTTGGAAGGATATCTTCGTTGCTTTGTATCTGATAAACAGACACAATGGGTCAAATGGTTGCCTCTGGCTGAATGGTGGTATAACACTTCCTTCCATACAGCAACAAAAATGACCCCATTTATGGCACTTTATGGGTATCAACCACCATCCATCACATCATATTTAAGAGAAAATTCTAAGGTTCAGGCAGTGGAACATCACATCGAACATCAACAACAAGTCCTCCAACTCTTAAAGGATAACCTCGTGTTGGCACAAAATAGAATGAAACAACAGGCAGATCAACATCGCAGTGAAAGAAGTTTTGATGTAGGTGATTGGGTATTCCTACGGCTACAACCATATAAGCAAATGTCCCTAAAGCAAGCTAAGAAGGATAATAAATTATCACCAAAGTATTATGGTCCGTACAAGGTGTTGCAAAAGATTGGTACTATGGCATACAAATTGGAGCTTCCTGCAGCTTCTCGATTGCACCCAGTTTTCCATGTTTCATGTTTAAAGAAGGTTATAGGCGACAAGCTCCCAGTTCAAACAATATTGCCAGAACTTGACGAGGAAGGAAAAATTATATTGGAACCGGAAGCAGTCACAGAAACAAGAACTCGACAGCTACGAAATCGATCAATTTCAGAGTATCTTATCAAGTGGAAGAACTTATCCGCTGAAGATTCCACATGGGAGGATGAGAATTTTATGCAGAAGTATCCAGAACTACTCAAGCGTTGAGGACAACACTTTTTTGAAGGAGAGGGGCATGTTGGGTCCCTATAATACTAGTGATTACCCCATTACTATTGTAGTTATACCCCTTATTTATATTGTTGTGCCCCTATTACCCCCATATTGTTATTTCTGTGCCCCATAGAATCCCTCTATTGTTATTTTTGTGGCTTTATATTATTATTGTTAGGTCGGCTGGATTATATTGTGACTCCTTAGACTCCTATATATAGAAAGGAGGTTTTGTCATTTGTATCATCCAAGAATTGTTCATTTATGTAATGTAAAGGAGGTTGCCCCCTCGAAGAGGCTGAATTCTAAGGCGTTGATCTTTCTTTTCTATCTTTTCTTGAGCTGGTTTGATAACAGAGTCTTACCATACCAAGTTCATGTGGAGTTTGAGTGCTGTTTACCCGAACATTTGCTTGGTTGAGAATAGTTATGGCAGCGAATGCAGCTTCACCCTAGAAGGTTGCAGGAGTTCCAGATTCATCTAGCATAGCTCGAGCCATTTGTTGAACTATTCTGTTCATTCCTTCAACCACACCATTTTGCTAAGGAGTCCTTGCGGTGGAGAATTGCATTTTTATTCTGTGTTGTTCACAAAAGTCAAAGAATTCATCCGAGGTAAATTCCCCTCCTCGATCAGATATGAGGCATTTTATTTTTCGATCTGATTCATTTTCAACCAAATATTTGAAGGCTTGGAACTTTTCAAAAGATTCATCTTTATGCTTTAGAAGACCTATCCAACACATTTTGGAAAAATCATCAATGAAAAAAATAAAGTATTCTTCTCCACGAGGTGAGTTTTTCCTTGATGGTCCACATAAATTAGTATGGAAAAATTCAAGAGGCTTACTAGCTGACCCTTCCTTTTTCATGAAGTGAACTCTGGTTTGCTTGCCGATTTGACATGGTTTGCATATTGTATTTTCTGGGATGTTGATATCTGGAAGATCACGAACAACCTTGAATCTGCATGCTTTTCTTATTTGAGAAAAGCCTAGATGTCCCAATCTTCTATGCCACAGCCAGTTTTCATCATTTTTTCTTAGATAGCACTGTTGTTTTCCTCCCTTGAGTATGTATAAGTTGTTTGGAGTTATTGTACCTTTGATCAGAATCTCTCTTGTATAAAACTCACGAACAACACATCCGTTTCAACGAAACACAACTTCATTTCCTTGATCACACATTTGACTGACAATCAACAGGTTATGCTTTAAACTGTCTACAAACATAACATTTCCAACTTTAACCTTTTCTTTCAAGAAAACAGAGCCTTTACCTTTTATGACAACAGGAGTGTCGTTTCCAATTGAGACATTCTTTTCCTTTTCTAAGGCATTATATGAGTGAAGTTTTTCTTTGTCACCTGTCATGTGTTTTGAGCATCCATTGTCGATGTACCACTGATTTTCTTGTCCTTCTGCATACAACGCTATACCACATATTTCTGTTTGAGATTCTTTCATTCTCCATACCTCGGGATTTAATGGCATTTGATCCTTTTGAGATGTTTGCCGAAATTTGCTCCTGCATTCAGATTCTTCATGACCAAAGTTGTTACAGATTGAGCATTCTATTTCATTTTCAAGAGGAGAAAAGTTATTATAGGAACTTCTCTTGATCCCTATTACATTCCTTTGATTTCGTGATTCTCTAGTCATGATGGTTTTGTAAGCAACGCATTGAGCAGCTTTGTGCCCAAAATTATGACATGAAAAACATTGCCCATTAAAGAAGTTCCTGCGACTATCGAATCTATTAACCTAGTGATTGAAGTTTCTATTGATATTCATCTTTGGAGCAAATTGAGTATGATTTGCTTGAGGTTAGTTGTGGCTTCTATTCATCCTTGGAGTATGATTTACCTGATGATCTGTGTTATGCCTTTGCTGACAATTGTCATATTTTTCACTAGTTTTTGCTGCATCAAGATAGCTTTTGGTGGAGGTTGACGACTTCTGTGATTGAGATGCTTCTTCAGTATATCCAAGACCTGTCTTTATCAGAGGAGAACACTGAACTTTGATAATTTCATTTACAGTTTCTAACCCTTTAGAAAATCTAAGATTGAGAGATTTTGTTTTCTCAAGATCCTTTCTTAGACCCACAATTTCACATTCTAGTTTTTCATTGTGTTTTTCCTTTTCAACAAGTTGGCATGTCAAGGTATCTATAATCATATTCTTTTCTTCCAAACATATTTTGAGTTTAGATATTTCTTAATGAAGGTCTTCCTCTTCTAAAGCATCCAAAAAATTATCATCGTCATAGGCCATGAGAAGTCTATAGTCATCACTATTAGATAAATCATCACTATCTTCTTCTAAACTATCCCAAAAATCATTGCCATCATAAGCCATGAGAAGTCTGTAATCTTGTCCGGTTTCATCTTCATCATTATTAGATAAACCATTTCTATCTTCATGAGTATACTAACTCCTTTTATTCACAACTTTTTTTCTATTCCCTTTTGCATATTCCTTTCCTTTTTCATATTTATCTTTATGAGGACATTTGGTAGCATAATGACCGACTCTGTAACAAGCAAAGCATTTGAAAGGCAACTTACCTCTAAACCTTCCAAAACCCCGTTGAAGTTTCTTGACAAAGTTTACCTCATCTTCTTCTTGTGAAATATGTCCTAATTCATTGTGTTCTTCCTTTCCTTTTGTCAAGGCTTTAAATGTGGCTTCTCTCATATCTGATGGTCCTCCTTTTCTCATCTCAAAGGCAGTTAGGATTCCATGAAGCTGTGTCATAGTGATATTCTGCAGATCTGCAGATCTTGTTTTTCTTCTATGGTAGACACTTTGGATTCAAATTTAGCAAACAGGGATCTCAGAACTTTCTCAACTAAGGTAACTTCCTTTATTTCTTCACCCAGATTCTTCATACTATTAATAACTTCATCTATACGTAAGAAGTAACTAGCTACACTTTCATCACTATGCATCTTAAGAGTTTCATATTGAATTCTGAGAGTTTGAAGCTTAACACGTTTTACCTGAGAGTCTCCTTCGTAGCTCAGAATGATTTTGTCCCATATTCCTTTGGCCGATTTGAGCCACATGACTTTGACAAACTCTGATTGTGACAGACTTCCCAATAAAGTATTGACAGCTTTGGCATTGGTTTCATATTGATTTTTACCTGCCGCATCTGTAGGAATTGCTGTTGGAAATGTATATCCTCCTTCCAAAATTTCCTAGACATCTGTTCGAAGTGATTGTAGATAGGTTGTGGTTCTTATTTTCTAATAAAAGAAGTTTCTCCCATCGAAGATTGGCAGTTTGATGGATCCCATGCTTTCTTGATTATTCATGTTGATGGATCTCCCTTCAAGCGATCAAGCTTCTTCTGAAGGACCTTCTCTGATACTAATTGTTGGAAATAATACTGAGATGGGGGTGAATCAGTATTATTAGATCAATAATTTTATTTCCCAAACAGATTTATATACGCTACTTCAGTGAAGTGAACTAGCATTTATACACGACTTTGCTTAAAGAAACCAACGTATATGCATAGAACTTGTGATTTAGGCAATTTATCATGTGTCGAGCTTAAACCAGTATATCAAAGATTTATTAGACAGTGTAGTAAAAGCAGAATAATGAATCACACATAAGAAACACACATGAACACCAAGATTTAAGGTGGAAACCCAATGTGGGTAAAAACCACTTGCTGCTGTCATCTATGTCTTCTTTTAATAATAAGAAAATATGTTTACAATCTTGTAATGGTGCAGACTCATACCAATACGTAGGCTTCTACCTGCAGAAGGTTGCAACCTTCTCTCGTTCTCCAGCGTCTACTGGAAGGGAGCTACAACCCCCTAGCTCTTGTACTAGCCAATATGTTTACCAGTACGTAGGTGCTAGCCTACAGAAAAACTCCACTCTTCCACCAGGGACCACCTTTCATGAATTTTCTGACTGGATACTCCTAGATCACAACTGAAGGCCACGTTTCATCAAATTTTCATACTGGACCCATCAAAGCTTTTAAACTTAAACTGCATCAACCAATATTCAGTTAATCTAAACAATCAGATCACTGACACCAGAAAACTGTACTGAACCCAGAACCCTGCATCATCATTCAGAACCATCTGTAACCTCAAAAATCATGCATTAGAATGAATACACTACTTGGCTGTACCCAACTTGCATGTGTACACTTCTTCCATTAATTGAACCCGCGTATACCTTTAAAAAATACTGCAATTAAACTTTTGAATCAAGTTTGTACCAACTATTAATATTCTAAATATCTACTGTCAACTTTCAGAGCTTTACATAGGTTGGGACAGAGATCACTTCTTCTCACATATACAATCAATCAATCAAATGGCAGCCTCCTTATACATTTAGTTTTACATTCAGATCTGAGAAGACTTCATTGACAGACAACGGTAACATAACGTAATTTTATCAGATAGATCAATCTGATATGGAAAGAAGCTTTTATTTGGTATACACTACTTGAAGGAACTGAACCTGTGTGTATACGCTCTTTGGCTGAGATGAACCTGCATACAGATCTGCAAATATTGACTCAGAATTTTGCTGCAATTTCAGACTTCAGATAGACCCAGATCATGATAGATAACAAATAGAACATGCGCAAAAACATAAGATCTAGTCTCACCCCATATCAGATCATTCAAGATTAAGTCATTTCAAGTCTCATGATTCCTGATCTAATATTAAACTCACGGTGCACATGAATATTTAAGATCTAGTCCCAAACATACCCCTGCAACATAAAATATACTTCAGATAGAAGTATTCCTTAGAATCTTATTGCTTGCATGCCTTGGCCTAATGATCTTCTCCTCCTTATATATTCTTAGGCCTTTCTCAATATCTTGGACCAAAACCACCTGGTACCAATACCTAGGGTCAATACCTTGGACCAAATGCCTCAGACTAATTACCTTGGACCAAAAACTTGGTTTTCCAACATGTACACGCTTTTCCTCCTATGAAATTGCGTGTATATGTTATATGATACTTTTTTTTTGTTAAACCGCATGTATACGCACCTTGGACAAAGTGAACCAGCGTATACCTCTTATATATATATATATATATATATATATAGATATATGGAGGGAGAGAGAGAGAGGGTACAATTATAATGAAGTGGTATAATGAAAGGTTCTAGCTAACATTCACAATATAACAATAAAATGTGATAACTCAATAAATGTGGCTTAATTAGAGGTTTTAGGGTTAACATGGGGTTTATATAGGGTTTAACATGTCAATCCCCTTCAAACAAGTGTTTCCCTCAACACTTAACTGGCTATAGGTGTTTATGCATGCCAATAACTCATTTCCCATGTCACCTTTTCTAGTTGTAGGCTCTTCCATTTGCTGAGGTAATTAGTAATTACTCAATTTATTATCTACCTAATCCTTGTTTCTAGGGTTCTTTCTACTTCTAGTATGATTTTTCCTTCATTAATCTCTGGTAAAATTGTTTAGAAAGGGATCTTATCACTTATTACCTTCTTTAAGCAAGAAACATAGAAGATTGGAAGTGCAAATGAATATGGAGCAAACTTCAATTCGTAAGCCATACTTCTAATCCTATGCAACTCCTTATAAGGGCCATAATAGCTTGGTGCTAATTTATTGTCCTCCTTTTTTTGCTTGCGGGACCTCTATTTATATGGTTGTAATCTCACAAATACCCAATTCCCCACTTCAAATTCCCTTTTAATGATGTTGATAGGGTTTTTTTTTTTAAATCCTATTTTATGCTATAATCAAGTTATCCTTCAATAGTTTGATAACATCTTATTGGTGTGCTATGTGGTATTCCATTGATTGAGATTTTACAATCCCTTTCAAAGGAAATGTGTGCATGCCATCCATAAAGTGCCATTAGTGATAAATTTTTGATGAAGTGTGGGAGGATGTGTTGTACCACCATTCTAACAAGGGAAACCAATTGACCCATAATGTTTGTTTATTAGATGCAATGAAATGTTGATATCCTTATTAACATTTATTCACTCTCTCATTTTTCCCATTAGATTGAGGATGGTAAGATGACACATGAGCCAATTTAGTACCCAAACAAGAAAATAATTTAGTCCAAAATTTCCAGTGAAAAATATAACTTTATCACTTATAATAATCTTCAGTATTCCATGTAGCTTTTGAATTGTTCCATAAATACTTCTGCCACTATACATTCTTTAAAAGGATAGGAAAGAGAGAAAAATTGGGCATACTTTGTCTTTCGAACCACCACTACCATAACGACATTCTTTTATTCAAATTTAGGTTAACTTGTAATAAAATTCATTGAAACTTATTCATAATGTTAGCTTGGTATGACTAATGGTTGTAGGAGCCCCAATGTCTTGATTGTATCTCTCTTATTATGTTGGCATACCATACATTCAGCTAGAAGCTTTTACGCATATGCTTTAATACCTTTCCCCAAAAATATTTCTTGATCCTCTAGTATGTTTTCAAAAAAACTTGAATGTCCTCCTATGAGAGAAGTGTGTAACTCCAAAAGGATATTTTGGTTGATTTTATAATTCTTGTATAAGTGTAAGTAATTTTGGTAGCATAACAAATTATCATTCTACATAATTTTTTCTACTTCATCAAGGTTCCTCCTAATTTTTTCTACTTCATCAAGGTTCCTCCTATATTTGTTGAATGATATTTCATACCTTCTCATCTTTCTTCCATTCTATCCTTGTTTCTTCCACCTAATCAATTTTTGGAAAGGAAATGGGCCTCAAAACAAAAAAATGTACTAACAAAATTAACTTTAAGAGAACCAATAAGATTCAAGATGATGATGTCATCCCCAGGTGTAATTATTTTTGTAGGGAGAAGAAGAAAACCAATTTTCATTATTGTATTTATATTTTTGGCTTATCTCCTTATAGGTTTACGTAAATGTCAAGTATAGGCACCCGTTGAATGCATAATTGAATTTCACATCCAACGCGTACCCACTCTACATACTTTTGAGTAGATCCACACCGAAAAAAATGAAAATAAAATAAAATAGTGTGTTTCATGTGAGTCTACTCAAAGGTATGCAAAGTGGGTTCTCATTGGATGTGGAATTCAATTTTGCATCCAATAGGTGCCTATAGTTTATATTTGAGTGTTGGCTTGAGGGGGCTTGACCCAGGTTCAAAGTTAATTAGCCAAAAAAATCCCTACACTACTGGCCCTTTCGGTATCAGCCTGCGGTGTGCAGATTGAAGTCTCACCTGAAGCAGTATGGGGGGATGCTGGAACCAAGTTTCCGCACCCTGGAGATGTCTGAGGGGTCGATTTAGTCCAACTGTGCCTACCTTCACAGAGGTCACTTCGCGCACTATCCTGACCTGTGAGACCTTCGAAATTTGTTAGGATCACCTTTTACGCAACCCTAACCAGGGGCTGAGATGCTTTCATGCTGCTAGGGCAACAATTTGCGTTATTTCCCCAAGTTACACCATGTATCTTACTTATCTCTTACAATTGTTAGATAACTTCGCGTAAATAGATACCTTACCTCACCTTTACTTAATCAACACAATTATATATGTTCGCACACCATATAGACAAGAGAAATGCAATTTATAACCAATATAATTCATGGAATCTCATTTGTCGACGCGTTTCGAACCAACCAGTGTGGTTCATCGTCAGGACAAGTTGAAGAAACATATCCAGCTTAGCATGTTAAATAGACCGAGCAGAGCCTCCAACGGCTAGTTTGACCAACCGTAAATATTGACTAATGGACCGGGATCAAAACACTTTTTAATAAAAAAGGAGATAAGTTATATAGGAGACCAATAAATCATTTAAAATAGTTTATTAATAAATAGTTAAAAATTATAGGTTAATTATTTTTAAAAGGAAAACTAAAAATAATTAACCTATAATTTTTAACTATTTATTAATAAACTATTTTAAATGATTTATTGGTCTCCTATATAACTTATCTCCTTTTTTATTAAAAATGTTTTGATCCCGGTCCATTAGTCAATATTTACGGTTGGTCAAACTAGCCGTTGGAGGCTCTGCTCGGTCTATTTAACATGCTAAGCTGGATCTGTTTCTTCAACTTGTCCTGACGATGAACCACACTGGTTGGTTCGAAACGCGTCGACAAATGAGATTCCATGTGATTTTCGCCGAAATCTTTCTCTAACTTGATATGGATCACAGAAGCCTAAACTCGATCAATATAATTCATACAAAAAACAAGAAATAAATACAAAGAATTGCTGTAAAATTCTCTTTATTAATGCTTCAACAGTTATAGACTCGACTCACCTTGCGCACTCAGCTGCAGGGGTCCACGCACTCATCTACAGACTACTAGGCCTCTGCGCACTCAGCTGCAGGGGCCCGCGCACTCATCTACGGACTACTAGGCCTCTGCGCACTCAGCTGCAGAGCCTTCTCCTACTCTACGACCCAAAGACTCGACTCTACACTTCCTGTTGGGTGCGGGATCCCCCAAGGGAAGTTTTGGGGCTTAAAGCCAAATTTTTGTTTAAAAGTTGTAAATATGATGTAAAGACTCCGCATTTTGTGGGCGCAGAGCGCGAAGTTACAAATGAGTCATAGGGTTATCCGCCCTCAATTTTTTAATGTAATGTCGACTTTAGAGATCTACCCATGGTCCGCAGACCATGGGATTGTATAAATAGAGCAAGGCTCTAAGTAGTTGGGAGATAATAGAATTGGAAGGAATGATGTAGAATTGAGTCTTGTCTGAAGCGTAGAGTCGAGTCTTTGGGTCGTAGAGTAGGAGAAGGCTTTGCAACTGAGTGCACAGAGGCCTAGTAGTCTGCAGTTGAGTGCACAGGGTGAGTCGAGTCTGTAACTGTTGAAGCATTAATAAAGAGAAGTTTTACATCAATTCTGTGTATTTATTTCATGTTTTCTGTATCAATTATATTGGGTATAAATTGCATTTCTGTTGTCTATATGGTGTGCGAACATATATAATTGTGTTGATTAAGTAAAGGTGAGATAAGTTATCTGTTTACACGAAGTTAACTAACAATTGTAAGAAGATAAGATACGCGGTGTGACTTGGAGAAATAGCATAGATCGTTGCCCTAGCGGCGCGAAAGCATCTTAGCCCCTGGTTAGGGCTACGCAAAAGGCGATCCTAACAGATCGCTAGGGTATCACAAGTCAGCATAGTGCATGAAGTGACCTACGAGAAGGTAGGCACAGTTGGACTAAATCGACCCCTCAGATATCTCTAGGGTGTGAAAACTTGGTTCCAGCATCCCCCCGTATTGCTTCGGGTGAGATTTTAGTTCGCACACCACGGGATGATGCCAAAAGGGCCAGTAGTGTAGGGATCTATTTGGCTAATTAACTCCGAACCTGGGTTAGGCTCCCTCAAGCCAAAAAATGGTTCCGTTTCCAGGACAGGAATCTTCATAGAGATGTCTGATGTTGTATCATTGGAATCCAACTAAGAAGGAAATTGAAGGTTGGTTGGACAGGAGGATTTACGAGTTCGAGGCGCAGGAGAATAGGAATCCGTGACTGACAAAAAAAGAGTGGTTAGATTGCTACCTGTACACAGAGATCCACAAAATCTTCTTTGTGTCTTTTCCTACTTAAGTGTACGAGTGGATCGTGAAGCTAGCCGATAGCCAAGGAAGGTGGAAACTCAACAATCCTATTGTGTGGATCCTAGAGTTAGTGCAAAGGTTGGAAGCATTGAAGGATAAGATCGCACGCGCCGTTGGTCATTGGCTCGACAGATTATAGGAGGATTCATTACTAAGTTCGTGGTTGACACCTCAGTTAGCTACAGCGAGGCAGAACGATGCTTTATCAAGGGGCTGCGAGGTAAGTACATAAAGTCTCTGAATACTTGGATTAAAATGTTATTGTGTGAAAAGAGGGTTATGCAATTACCTTGATGTTTGGGGCTACACGAAGTGGAAAAACTTACAGGAACGAAGGAAATAAGGGACCAGAAACTAGCCCCTTTATTTCACCTCCGCGAGGGGACAAGGAAGAACTCGCGAAGGTCTCGCCGCGAAGTGCGATCCATCTGATAAGGCAAATAATTCCGCGAATACCACCCCCACCCACACCGCCACCAACATCACCACCTTTACCTCCATCTTCACCCGTACCACCTCTGCCACCACCACAAGCACGATAAAGTTTCCTGTGTTCAAAGGATTGGGAAATGAGGATCCAGACAAATTTTGGTTCGTGGTAAGAGCCGTATGGGAAGCGCAGGGAGTTACAAATGATAATATAAAGAAAGTGACATTGGTTAGCACCCTACAGGACCGCGCATTGACCTAGTATATTAAGCACTCCAATGATAATCCAAATGCGGGAATCGCGAATATCCAAGCGACGCTAAATAGAGAATTTAGTAGGACGAAGTCTGAAGCACAATCCATCATTAGATTCAAAGAAATCATGATGCTACCAGGAGAGACTCCTTGGGAGTTGGATCATAGGTTGAAGTGTACGATTCGCGAAGCTAATATGAATCTGATGGATGGACAACATTGCGAATGGTTTGTAGCATCGCTAATGCCACATTTAAGGAGCGCGCTATCGTAGCAGAAGTTAACGACTCAGGCAAAGGCCTTAGAAATCACGATGAGGCTTCATGAGACCTCAATGTAGGATCTTAACTTAGGAGTTCAACAGATCCACGCACAGTTGAAAAACTTATGCCTTAAGATACAGAGTCTGAAATAAGACAGAATAGCTCGACGAGAAGTGCGTGAAGAGGTGTGGTGTGTAAAATGAAAGGGTCAGAGTCATGATAAGGACCATTGCTCGGTGTTTGAGAATTACCTTGTGGGAGGAGGACCGATGCTGTTAATGTCAAAAACACAAGCAGTACCTAGTGTGGCACCTGCTTTGTGGTGCACAATTTGTTAAATAGGGGGAAAGCATGCTACAGACAACTGCCATTTGTTATAGAAGTACACGTAGAATTCGCAACAATTTTTCTGTAATTTTTGTAGGTCGGTGGGACACGATGAGCACACTTGTAGGAGTTATGAGTTAATGATGGATAGAAATCCCACCTACAGAGTTCAGGCTGAATTGCGGCCCCTAGCCAGAATGCAGGAGCGGTGTGAACCAAATTTCAGGGGCGCGGATGAGGCTGAGGTGGAGGAGGACCTGGAAGAGGTCGCGGTCAGTTGATATGCTACATTATGCTCGTGATTGTATGAACCCAATGTGTCCATCATGTCTGTATTGTACTTTGTTTGATCATGAGACAAAAGATTGTCCTACACTGATAGCTAGGATACATGACAAAGGAGTGCTGCCACCTCCCTCGAATGATAACTTGCAGTTGATGAGGTTTGAGCTGTGTGAGGAAGATCCAAATGTGAACATTGTGCTCTGAAGTGGAATCGCGACAGGAGATGAAAACAACCCGAAGATAGTACTTGGGTTCACAAAGCTCCGGTGAAAGAAGCGGAGTTTGATTTGGAGTGTACTCGGGAAACCTTCATGGAAGCTAAGAAGAGCTTCGTTGATGCCTCCACTTCAGGAAGCAAAGATAAACTGGAGTCGGAGATGGACCCATCTATTATCACGACGTTCCTGGAAACATGCATGAAGTTACTGTGCGACAATAAAGTTGTAAAAGGATTACAGGAACTCATTAACAGATGTGCTGGGACCGCGCCAGGAGAACCATGCATAGTTCGAAAGATTGGAAAGCATAAGACGAGGGTGGGAAGAGAAATGAGGTTAATCGCACAAATTGGAGAATAGTAATATTGGATTTAGGTTCAGATGTGAATGTTCTGCCGAAGCAGACATGGGAGCGAATGGGGATACCTATGCTACAATGGTCTCCTATTTAGTTGCGAATGGCGAACCAGCAGAAGATAATACCCATGGGGCGATTGCAGGGACTCATTGTGGATATTGAGGGAGCGAGTGCACTAGTAGACTTTGAAGTGATAGATATTGTTGATGACAACAATCCCTATCCTGCGCTCTTAGGAATTGATTGGGCCACTAACATGAATGGGGTGATTAATCTGAAGAAGCGCAAGATGATTTTTGAAAAGAAGTCACTACATGTAGTTATACCTCTAGACCCTGCTAAAGGATCGTGCTATACAAAGCCAGTGTGTGACTATGAAAGCGATGATGATTTGGACTGCATCTATAAGATAACAACGTGAAACCAGGACTGGGTGAATCCCACTGTGGATTCTCAGCTTGCATGGGAGCGCGAGAGCTCCTGTACTTCAGATTCGGATGAGGAGACAGAGTGATGGCAGAACCAATTACATCAGGTGACTACACTGAATTGTAATATGATGACAAGGTTGCTGTGTTGTGTATCGACAGAAGTAAGGGACCTTCCTACTTATGATGGGTTAAGTGAGGCAGATATCGTCTTGGATAGATTTGAAAGAGAAGTGCTGGAAAAACTATGCTTCTAGGCCTTGAATTGGGTACTACACTATACCTGCGAGGTGGTGGGGTACGCACAAAGGGATATTTGATGACTGGCGCAAATGTAGAAGGATGATGCGTACACATTTTGGGAAGCCTAAGATGTGACTAACAGACAAGTATGATGGATGGGATGATCCGCGTGCACACCTGGAAAAGTGGCTGACCTTCAGTTTTGAGGATGGATGGGGGGACAGTATTGATGAAGTGTTACAAGAGATAAAAGTAGTGATCTTTAGGATACCGCAAGAGCCTTTAGACATGATTCAGCTTGAATGGGCTACTCAGCTGAGTTGTGTGCTAGAATGTTATAATGTAACTGCTGAAGAGGAGGATGAGGATCCAAGGAATATTAACATTCCAGAAACAGAAGGCCATCGTGAGGTTCAAGGACCACAGATTGAGAACCCTAACATAACCGCACCGGTAAAAACAAAGTAGGTGAACATTGGTACGGAGGCCGAACCTAAGTTTTCAAATCTTGGTGACTACTGGGACGACGTGACGGTGGATAAGGTTGCTGAGTTACTCCACGAGTACCAAGACTTATTCTCGACCAAGTTTATAGAGTTAAAGGGAATCATCAGAGATTTAGGAATGATGAGGATCACGTTAAAGCCCGACGTGAAGCCAGTTAAGCAGAGGCCTTACTGCTTAAATCCGAAATACAAGGAGAAGGTCCGCATAGAACTAGACAAAATGCTCGCAGCAGGAATCATTGAGCCAGTGGAAGAATCCGATTGGGTAAGTCCAATGGTGGTGTAGGAAAAGAAGCAGAAGGACGAGATAAGAATATGTGTGGATCTCAGAAAATTGAATGACGCTTGTGTGCATGATCCATTCCCAACTCCGTTCACAGATGAGGTGTTGGACAATGTCGGTGGGTAGGAAGCATATTCTTTCATTGATGGGTTCTTAGGGTACCACCAGATCAAAATCGCGTCGGAGGATAGGAGAAAGACAACCTTTGTGACTGAGTGGGGTTACTTTCAATACACTGTCATGCCGTTTGGGTTGAAGAACAAGTCGGCCATGTTTTCGCACGTGGTTGTTGTAGCTTTCAAGGAGTATATTCATGAGTTATTGGAGGTTTATTTTGATGATTGGACTGTATTTGGGCTGGTTAAGCGCTATGTAGCAAGCTTATGCTTGATGCTGGATACCTGCTGAAGATAACAAATTGTGCTTAACCTCAAGAAGTGTGTGTTTCTTGTTCCTTTTGGGAACCTATTGGGACATGTGGTTTGCAGACAAGGACTAATGGTAGATCTTGCGAAGATTGCGGTGACTCAGAATTTGGAAGCACCGCGAAGCGTGAAACAACTACGCGCTACGTTGGGACATACAGGGTACTACAGAAAGTTTATCAAAAGTTATGCCCAAATCATCGGGCCGATGGATAAAATGTTGAAGAAGGATGTTACATTCTGATGAGCCCCAATTTTGGTACAATTTGGGCTCATTTTGGCCTATTCTACTTGCTCAAACCATTCATTTTTTACTGCTTATGCATGCATTTATTAGTTTATTCATGTTGTTTGTAGGAAGAAGGGTAGGCACTCTATCTACGTGACTAATGCATTGTGATTCCAGGTTTTGGCATTAAAAGGGAGCAAAAGACAACGAAAAGGAGACAAGGAGACAATGAGGTGGCACTGCTGACTTTTAGGAGAGGATGTCCACGGTCTTGGGGACATTCCTCGTGATTCCCACCAAGAACTCCGAGCTCCAATCCATCTCCCCTCCGAGCTTAGAAGCAGCCAGCTGTTCTACAGGAACAACAGTTATAAACTGCTCTACAGGAACAGCAGTTATGACCGTCCTACAGGATCAGCAGTTAAACTCTAGTTGGATAGCCGAGCTCCTAAAATCAAGGACACTTGTTGGATCATCGTTTTTGTATAAGTGTAGAGGCCTTAGCCTTGGATAGGTTGTTGAAACTCTCGTCTTGCTATTGTAATTTTCGAGCACAACTCAGTTTTTGTTCCTTTTTGTAAGCCAATTTGGCATGATATCAGATTATGAATAAAGACGGCAGATTCTGATCTAGTTCTGAGTTTTCTTAAGGAGACTATAGCTCTCAGGTTAGGGCCCAACCTGAGAGCCATAGATCCCCTCTGCTGTAGTGTTGTTTCCATTTCATTTCAGCACTTTGAGCTTTTCATTTGCACATGCAATTCGAATTACAGGTTGTTAAGTTGGTCTTTTTCATGAGTTAGATAGGAGTTGCTTATGATGACTTTGTTTCCATTTGCTTAGTGTAGCAGAGGATAGATATAATCGATTGGAGCTCCAACAAAAAGGTTGTTAAGGCTCACTGCCGTCTCATCTGGGATTGGAGTGCAGTCCATGACTAGCCACCAAAAATACGCATTTCTTTGTTCCATGATTGCTGCAAACACAGTCACGTTATGTTAGATGCTTCCACATGGTTCACACCTGCACCACACTCCTTTACCACAACTTCATGCACATTCTCCTTCGCGTTTAGATTGCTGTTCATTGAATTTATAAGCACAGGTAGTCTAAGTTAATGCATTTTTGGTTTGGTGATAGTCACAAGCATTTGTTCCATTTACACTGCTTTCTCTCATTCCATTACTTCGTCCTCCATCTTGATCACACATGCAAACACATCTTTGACCTCTGCTCCGCTCTGTCATCTCCCAAAGTCTTTCACTCCTCACGTACTTCCATTCTCTAGCCCTTTCATTGACCTAACCCTCTATCTTCCAACCTACTCCCTACATTCAATCCCTATCCTATTCCTCCACTTCTACAGCCATCACCAGCCTCATTCCTACCTTACACATCTCCCCCTACCATTTCATCACTCCTCCATCACGCCAAACACTCACGGTAGGTCATCCTGTAGCCGTTTGTAGACATCCTGTAGAAACCAGAGTATCCTGTAGGATCCCCTGCAGACTTCCTGTAGGAGGCCACTCACTCGGTTGCCGAGCTTCTGAATGCGAGGAACCTCTGTGGATGGATGCTAAGGATCCCTAGGGACCTCTCCTAGCCTCCCCAACCTGTCCCACGCTTTCCTTCCTTCTCCATCCCATCTGCACAATCAAACCCTAGTTAGCACAAAATCACAATCATTCCACACACTTAAGGGAAAAATACAAAAACATGTCTTTCATGATGCAAGTAGTTTAGATCCATGCATTTGCACTTATTAGAGGTAACAGTAGCATTGGTAGAAGTTTCATTCACATTTCTTGCATTGTAGAGGTTAGACTAGTTAAATTAGGGTTTCCTAGGTTTACATGCTTTGATTTGCTTTCAGTCCATTTTGTCAAGTAGAGTAGTTTTCCTTTGAGAATAGCTTTCGTCCATCAATTAGCAAGCTTCTTCTGAGAGCCTATAGAAGTTGGCTTGAGCCCTAGCGGACTTGTGCCAGCTGACCAAGTGACAGCTGCGACAAGAGCTAGTACTTGTGCATATAGCACCGTCGCTTCCAAGTTTGTACGAACTACTGGGTTGATAAAATGAGAGACAGGAAGCCCCAGGAGTTGTAGCATTATTGCTACAATACTGGAGCTCACCATCTTTTTGGCGCCGTTGCCGGGGAAGCGTCAGAGTATTAGTAATTGTTGCTTTTCTTCTACTTTCGTACTCTTACTTCTGCTCAGTAGTTTATTTCATTTCCATTCTGCAAAAGTAGCTTAGCATTTCCTGCTTTCCTAAGATAGCATTTCCTGCTTTCCTAGATTAGCATTTCCTGCTTTCCTAGATTAATATTTCTTGCTTTCCTAGACTAATATTTCTTGCTTTCCTAGAGTAATTTTTCTTGCTTTCCTAGATTAGCTTTCCAATTCTGCAATTTCATTTGAGCAATATAGTTAGTTGTAGATCACTTTGTTTCAGTTTTGCAGGTACCAAAGAAAAAGCAAAAGCACTCAAAAAAGAAAAGTCCTTTCCATTTCATGCCTCGTAGGAACCGAGATAGATCAGGCAAATTCCTACCAAACACCCCCACCACATCACTGAGTCACCCTTCTCTCTTCTTTGGTGACAGTGACCCAGAGGAACCTATAGGTGAACATCCTGAGATATACCAAGACCCTATAGAAGAAGAAGAGTTAGAGACCACTCCATCTGAAGCCATGGCTGATAATAGGAGAGAAGATGAGAGAATAGAAGGAGCTTTCCCCATCCGAGAGACCAATGGAGATATGAAAATGAAAAACATTAGCCCCTCCGCCTTGCCTCACTTCCATGGACTGACCACTGAGGATCCTGATACCTTCTTGTTTGAGTTTGCTGTCCTTTGTAGAACCTATGACTATACTGAAGATGAGCAAAAGCTGAAGCTTTTCCCTTCCACTCTTAAGGATGCAGCACTACGCTGGTTCATGGGATTACCTGGGAATAGCATCGCTACTTGGGCTCAGATGCAGCAAGCCTTCAATACCAAGTATAGGGATTATTGTAGGTCCAAGGAAACCAAGGGAGAGATCTTTCGAATGACCATGGGGAATGATGAGTCTTTAGAGGATTATGAGGAGAGGTTCCAACTTAGCTATAAACGGGCCAGGTGCACACTTGACCCTGAATCCCTCAAGTTGGTTCTACTCCGAGGAGTCCCTGAAGATCTCTTAGACACCCTTCACATGTTAGCTGGGGGGGACATTTACCAACTGCCTTATGAGGACATCAAGACTGTGTTTCGAAATCATTCCAGGGCAGCTAGAAAACGAGGTAGAGGAAATCTCCTCTCCACCGGTGTCCCTTTCTCCAAACATGAGTTTACAAACCAATTAGAAGATCTTAAGAGTGAGGTGAGACAGACCATTTCCATGCAGCTGGACACATTCAGGATCCAGCAGAAGAAAGAAGAAGCTGAGAGAGCCTTGGCTGTCTTCTGTCCTAGGTGCACCAGAAGACACCCTAAGAACGAATGTCCATTGCATTCGGTTGAAGTGTGTTTCGTTTGTGAGGAGGACCACCCAACAAATCAGTGTCCAACCTTACCTGGGTTTAAAGCCATGTACCAAGGAACCGAAGCCCCCACTGAACCTCTCTACTTCATCAACCAAAGGAGGCCTCAAGGATCTAGACCTTATCAGCAGGGGATGCAAGGGGCATCTCAAGCTTATTACAACCCCAACCACTCGACTCCCATGCCTTCCTGGGGTCCCCCTGCTCATCCTTCTTGGTCCATGCCTCCTCCATGGTCTTATCCACCTCAGTACCCTAGTCAACCTACTTCTCATCCATATCACTCACATACCCAGTCGCAGCCTCAATGGTGTGCTCCTCAGTCGGGGTGGAGGCCCCAATACAACACTCCTCCTGCCATTTTGCCTCCACCACCAGTTCAACCTCAGCCTTTACCTCCTGCTCCTCCAAGGCAACCTCAGATGCCTACTCAACCGAACCCCAACAATAGACAGGCTCAGCAGGTATATACTGGGGAGACCTCATGCCCTACCTATGCTGTGGAGATCCAGGAGATCAATCTTAGATCTGGAAAGACTCTTCCAGATCGCCAACCTCCTCCCCCAGAGGATGAGGAAAACCATCAGGAGAGTGAACCAAAGCCTATTCCACCCTTTCCTGAGAGACTAACAGCCACCACACAACCTAACCCAGAAGAAGATGAGCTTTTGGGTGAGCTCAAGCAGTTGTGTGTAAAAATCCCACTTCTCCAAGCCATCAAGGATGTGCCAATATATAACAAGCTGGTTAAGGAGAAGTGTTTCAAACACCCAAGCAGACGGAAGAAAGATGCCTCAACTATCAATGTCATAGGACAGCTGTCTGACCTTATGCTAGGACAAGTCATCTGCCCAAAGTACCTAGATCCTGGAAGTCCTGTAGTAGATGTTCACATCAATGGCACCATTATCCCCCACACCTTGATTGATCTGGGGGCGGCCATCAATGTGATGACCAGGGATACCATGCTTAAACTCAATCTTCAGGATTCCTTGAGGAAGACCTCGACAGTACTGCAATTAGCAGATCGCTCCACCGTGACTCCCGAAGGGATTGTGGAGGATGTCTTGATCTCTATCGATTCTTGGGAATACCCTGCAGACTTCCTGGTTCTGCAACCAAAGGCCAAGCTTACTGGATATCCTCTCATCTTGGGAAGGCCTTGGTTAGCTACTGCAGATGCTTACATAAGTTGTCGGGCAGGAAACATGACCATCAAAAATGGTCCCATGTCCAAGCAACTAGTCCTATACCCTCCTGCCCAACCTTCTTTAGAGCATGATTTACCACTCTGGTTGGAGGAATGAGAAGAAGACGAGGTGTATTCAGCACCTCTGTGTACCCTAGATACCACTAGAAGAAATCCCCCAACCGAGGATGATTTGATTGAGACCCTGATCCAGAATCCACCTTCCAGTGCACTATCTTTAGAGAAGTTGGTGGAGGATGCCCAAGCTAGCACCTTAGTGGACCTTTGTACAACTAGCCCTGTCACTCCCAGAGTCAAAAGTGTGGAGTTCGGCCCTGAGAGAGCATTAAATATCAGCTCCTCCCTATCTCCTTCCCAGGAGAAGGAGTTGTGTAGCCTATTGGCCATCCACTTAGATGCTTTTGCTTGGAGCTATAAGGAGATGAAAGGAGTCCATCCCTCGGTCTGTACCCATCATATATACATCAAAGAGGATTGTAAACCAGTTAGGCAACCCCAGAGGAGAATGAATCCAGCCCTTAAGGACATTGTCAAGGAAGAATTGCAGAAACTGTTGGATGCCGGATTCATCTACCCCATCTCAGATAGTGAATGGGTGTCCCCTCTAGTGTTGGTTCCCAAGAAGAATGGGAAGTGGAGGATCTATGTAGATTACCGTGAGCTGAACAAAGCTACCAAAAAATACCATTTCCCTCTACCTTTCATAGATCAAGTGTTGGATGGACTGGCAGGAAAGAAGTTCTTCTCTTTCCTGGATGGGTTTAGCGGGTACAATCAAATCCAAATCAGCTCGGAAGACCAATATAAGACCACCTTCACTTGTCCTTGGGGTACCTTTGCCTACCGAGTCCTTCCCTTTGGGCTATGCAATGCTCCTGCTACTTTTCAGAGAGCTGTCTTGAGCATCTTCTCGGAGTTGGTCCATGATGCAGTGGAAATATACATGGATGACTTTACTCCTTATGGGGCCAACTTCCAGGAAGCATTGTCCAACCTGGGGAAAGTCCTAACCAAATGCACCGAGATGAACTTGTCCCTCAGCCCTGAAAAATGTGAATTCCTAATGACTGAAGGGACCGTGCTAGGCCATACCATTTCTTCCCAAGGATTGCAGGTGGATCCTAACAAAATTGCTCTCATCAAGAGGGTTCCACCTCCTCAAAAAGTAAGGGATGTCCGAAGTTTCTTGGGATTAGAAGGATACTACCGGAGATTCATTAAGGACTTCAGCAAGTTAGCCTCACCATTGTTTGGTCTGTTGGCAAAAGATGTGGAGTTTAAGTGGACTGACCATTGTCAGAGGAGTTTGAATGAGTTAAAGGACAAGTTGGTGTCAGCACCAATCTTGAGAGGTCCAAACTGGGCCCTACCTTTCCACATCCACACTGATGCCTCGAACAAAGCCATAGGTGCAGCCTTAGGACAAGTTGAGCAAAAACTTCCATATGCCATTTACTTCGTTAGCAAAAACTTGTCCAAAGCAGAGCTGAATTACACTGTAACCGAGAAGGAATTCTTAGCTGTGGTCCATGCACTGAACAAGTTCCGACATTATATTACTGGTTACCAGACTTTTGTACATACTGACCATGCTGCTATTAGATATTTGATGAATAAACCCGATGTGAATGCTCGTATTATTAGATGGTTACTTTTATTGCAGCAGTTTGATCTAACCATTGTTGATAAACCAGGAAGAGAAAATGTTGTTGCTGACTTCTTGTCTAGATTGGATTTGTCTGCAGATGAAGATGGGACGGTGGATGACCAGATGCCTGATGAGCATCTGTTTGCTATCTCAGTACTCTCTCCATGGTTTGCTGATATAGCAAACTACCTTGTTTCAGCTCAGTTCCCTCCGCACCTCTCTTCAAAAGAGAAGAGCAAAATCATCAGAAAGAGTGCCTCATTTACTTGGATCGGGGGCAACCTGTTCAAGCTTGGCCCCGATCAGATATTAAGGCGTTGTGTAAGGGAGGAGGAAGTCTTCGACATCCTCCTCACCTGTCATGACGGGCCTTGTGGAGGACATTTTGCAGCAAAGAGAACTGCCTTCAAGATCCTGCAGGCAGGCTACTATTGGCCCACACTTCATCAAGATGTCAGAAGATATGTCAGCCAGTGTGACCAATGCCAAAGAATGGGGAAACTGACCCAAAGGGATGAGATGCCTCTCCAACCTCAAGTGACTCTTGAGCCATTTGAGAAGTGGGGCATGGACTTTGTGGGTCCAATCAATCCCTCTTCGAGGCAGAGATCCTACATCATTGTGTGTACTGACTACTTGACAAAGTGGGCAGAGACTAAAGCAATCAAAGCAGCAACATAAGAGAAGGTGGTCGAGTTCTTAAGAGAGAACATCTTCTACAAGTTTGGCTACCCAAGAGAGCTGGTGACCGATCAAGGGAGCCAGTTCACATCCAACTTGGTTGAAGATCTACTAGCTCATCACAAGATCAAGCATAGGACTTCCACCCCCTATCATCCTCAAGCAAATGGGCAGGTGGAAGTCACCAATAGAGCATTAGAAGGGATCTTGACTAAAGTGGTGAGCAGCAGCAGAAAGGACTGGGCAGATCGCCTGGTTGAAGCCACATGGGCTTACAACACCACTTGGAAGACCACCACCGGCTTCACACCTTATGAGCTGGTCTATGGGAAGAAAGCTTTGTTGTCCATTGAGTTTGAGTATAACACTTTGAGGATGGCAGCTCAGCTGGACTTAGATCTCAGCCATGCACAACAAGAAAGGTTATTGCAGCTGAATGGACTGGATGAGCACCGCATGCAGGCCCTCCTTCACTCAGAAGTGGTTCAACTTCAGAGGAAGGTGTGGCATGACCAACATCTCCATGACAAGCAATTTCAGCCGGGAGATTGGGCTTTGTTGTATGATTCCAGATACAAAGATTTCAAGGGGAAGTTGAGAACCAGATGGCTAGGACCATATTCAGTGGGAAAGTGTCATGACAATGGATCTGTCCTCATTTGAACCATTGATGAGGAAGCCATTCCCATGCTTGTCAATGGGCATCGATTGAAGATCTACAGGAAGCCTCCCTCAAGACAAGAGTTCATCAAAACTATTGGTCATAGAGAAGGGTCCTGCCCCTGCTTTGGGCACACCCTGAAGAATCTAAAAAAAAAAAAAAGAAAAAAAAAGAGAAAAAATAATAAAGATCCTTGGGTGAAAACCTTCCTGAGGCGCCCAAGGCAGGTGGTAGGGGTGAAAACCTCATCTGAGGCGCCCCTGCTATCTTTCAAAAAAAAAAAGAAAAGAAATAAAGATCCTTGAGTGAAAACCTCTCTGAGGCGCTTAAGGCAGGTGGTAAGGGTGAAAACCTCATTGAGGCGCCCCTGCTATCTTTCAAAAAAAAAAGAAGGAAAAAAAACAAAAAGAAAAAAACAAGATCAATAAGTCATTATGTGAAATTTGCATGCAGATTGCAGGTGTTCTATGGAGGAGAGGAAGCCTCTCAAGTCAAAGTCAAAGGTCCTTCTCATGCAGCCAGGACACCTCACAAGCTCCTCCTCCAAGAACGCTTATGTTTTTTAAGGTATGTGCAATTTTATCAGGGTTTGAATCTTCTACAGGAAACTGCTGTCTTTCTACAGGAAGGCATAGTTTTTCTACAGGAAGGTGCAGATTTCTACAGGAAGAGCTGCCTGTCTACAGGAAGCTCTGTACCTCTACAGGAAACTTCCTGTAGAAGCTCAGAACGAGCCAGAATGCGTTTCATGAGCAGATCTGATGACTACGGGTTGGTGTGGACACATGCAAGCCTCTTTTGGGCCCATGCACGACGCTGATACCTTGCTCCACCATCCTCGTCACCATGCAACTAAGATCCCTGCACCAGCAAACCAGATCAATGAGTTCTCGTGGAAAAATCAGTTGTCAGAGAAAAATGAACACCGAGAGCTCATACCACGTCCATGTCGAGCATCAGAAGCTTCGGGAGCGCGATTAGCAGGTCATCTCCATTGTCAAGTAGCATGCACCCAAGGAGGTGAGACTGTTACAAGGCACCCCGCGGGAATCCTGTAGCAGTCAAACCTGCAGGAGTGGATGCCATTCATCGCCCAGCCATCTGCAAACAACACATGGGCGCATGCAACCAGAGCGTCCACTACAGCGCCAACATCCTGTAACTACGAGCCTCCGGGACTGTGTAAGCCACAGGCAGCAGGTAGATCCGTCGTCCAAAAACTGGAAATCATGTGCAGACGCGCGCAGGTAAGTGTTCTAATCCTTCCTTCCATCAAATCGCATGAGTATTACTTTGATTTGTTTGCATGGCGTAGAAATGAATGGTTGAGCGGCCGTAAGGCCAGTTGACTGGCCACGTTGGCTAGTGAAGGGATAGTCAGATGATGGGTGGTAGCCACGACAAAGGGAACACGCAGCACGCACGTGAAGATTAGTCCCGTCAACCGAGAAACGAGTTTAACCGAAAAGGGCGGCGGCAGATCTGTGGGAATGAATGCAGCAGCAAGTGAATGTGCAGGCGGATGATGGGTGACGTCACCCAACGGTCCGACGGGGACAGCTCACCCTTCGCGCCACGAGCTGCGCCGATTCAAAATCTAATCGGCTAGATTGTGCACGTATATCCATCCACCTCCACTTCAAAACTTGAGTAACTCTTCTGAATACCTCTGCATGTTGATACGCCAAGCTTTCGGCCGACTGAACACCAGTGAAGCGCACCTCAACCGCAGTGCAACTACCGTTCTCCCCGAAGCCTGCGCACTGCTCCTACAGGAACAGTTTCTACAGGAACGCAGTCCTACAGGAAGCAGTTTCTACAGGAACGCAGCTCTACAGGAAGGTGAAGTCTTCACGTAAGAAAAGGTGGCAGAAAAGAGGTAACCCTGAAACTCCTTCCGCAATTGGCTTTCAAAGGTTGCAAGGTCATTATTCACAGTCTGGTCATAAAAAAATATTGGATTGCCGTGCCTATACTATCGCTTCTACAGGATAGCGGTATAATTAGACTGTGGCCTGTGAATTCATTGCATGCTCTGTCTATAAGACCGAATTTCCTTTGTATCTACCGCCTTTGGTCAAAACCACTGTGTTCATCATGCCTAGTGGGTTTATCAAGCGAGAGCCCACGGATTCAAATACACTAAGAAGAAATCCGGCAGTGGTTGAGCTCTTCACTAGAGCACAATGGATGCCTTTTTGTGATAAACTACAAGGCTACGATGATGAAGTAGCCGAGGAATTCTTGCAGGCTCTGCAGCCTAAGTCCCAGACACTGGCCACAGTAAGCTTCAGAGGTCTCAGCCTCCAACTCACCCCAGAGCATATAAGTCGAATCACAGAACTGCCCATGGGTCTGCCGTGGGATAAAGAAGAGCGGAAGCAGAGCCAGCAAGCAAAGAAGGAGTTCTTCCCACCTGAAGAATCATTCACAGAGGACAAAAATGGGGTGAAAAGGACAAGCCTGTTGCCACCATGGAACGAAGTCAGTTTGCAAATTATGAAATATATCACCTGTGAGGGTCGTTACAGCATCGTATATGCGTATCACTTCAGGCTGCTCAATGAACTAAGACACCAGATTGACCTCCCTGCAGCACAGAGGCTGAGCATTCCTTACTTTTTACTGCAGTCCTTGATGGAGTGCTCCACAAAGCTCAAGGATGGAATTTCGGATCAGGTAGCCCACCATGGGCTAGTCAAGCTTCTTGTGGAGGATGCTCTCCACTCATATAAAGTCCCCCTCGCATGGGAATCATTTAGGAATTTAACAAGAGAAGGGAACATAAAAATGTTACTTGAAGAAACGGAATCCTCTAGCGGTGAAGAAGAAGAGCCAATAGCCGAGAGTAAGAAAGGGAAAAGCCAAAAGGTCCCGACTCCAACAGAGAATAAAGAACGAAAGGAGAAGGAGGAGGGAAAGGATGACAGAGCAAAAGAGGACACCCCCATCCTATCAGCAAGGGAAAAGAGGTTGAAAAGCAGGGCAGTCAAAACAAAGGTGGTCCCTGCCAGCCCAAGCACCTCGTCAGCTCCTGCAGTCAAAGCCAAAAGCAAAATCCATGCAACCAAGCAAGGAAAGGTGGTGAGAGTTGCATCTGCAGGAACGCAAAAACTGGCTTCTACAGGAAGCCCGAAAACACAAACACAGGCTTCTACAGGAAGCCCGAAAACACAAACACAGGCTTCTACAGGAAGCCCAAGAGCAACGACCAAGGCTTCTACAGGAAGCCCGAAAATTGTTGGAGAACAGGCTTCTATAGGAGGCCCAAAAACGGAGACAAAGGCTTCTACAGGAAGCCCGAAAGTGCAACCACAGGCTTCTACAGGAAGCCCGAAGACAGAGACAGGGGCTTCTACAAGAAGCCCGAGATTGGAAAGAGGCGCTTCTACAAGAGGCCCGAAGGTCATTGAGAAACAGCCTCCTATAGAGAGTCCCAAGACAAAGAAAGAATCTTCTACAGGAGGCCCGGAAGCGGGCAAAGCAGGGTCTTCCACAGGAAGCCTGAAATCTAAAAAGGAGGGGCCCTCTACAAGGAGCTCCGAGAGAGCAAAACGCAGGAAAGAGAAGGCTGGCATTCTCGAAAAGGAGGCAGCAGCGGCACTGGCTGCCCTCAGCACACCTCCAAAACCGAAAGAGAAAAGGGAGAGGGAGACCCCTCTACCACCTGAAGCCAGGAAAAGCAAGAGGATGACCGCGGGCAAGCCACAGCCTCCACCCAGCAGCCAAACCACTTCAGGGGATGTCCCTACTTCACCCAGTGCAAGGACCCCCTCTAAAACATCAGCTACCCCCGAAAAGGGGAGCCCAAAAATAACTTCCTGGACACGAAAGATAGGCCAGTCGCCTTCCGAAGCCCGACTCAAGGAAATAGGAAAGGGGAAGGAAGCATCACCCTCGTCACCACCAGGGGCAGAGAAGGCAGGGCCATCAAAAACAGAAAAGAAAGAGCCTGTTCTGGTCCCGAGTCCTCGGCCAAGGACAAGGAGCAGGAGCAAGGTTGCTCAAGGATGAGCAAATGGTTCAGCTGGGGGGTGATGATGAGCCCCAATTTTGGTACAATTTGGGCTCATTTTGGCCTATTCTACTTGCTCAAACCATTCATTTTTTACTGCTTATGCATGCATTTCTTAGTTTATTCATGTTGTTTGTAGGACGAAGGGTAGGCACTCTATCTACGTGACTAATGCATTGTGATTCCAGGTTTTGGCATTAAAAGGGAGCAAAAGACAACGAAAAGGAGACAAGGAGACAATGAGATGGCACTGCTGACTTTTAGGAGAGGATGTCCACGGTCTTGGGGACATTCCTCGTGATTCCCACCAAGAACTCCGAGCTCCAATCCATCTCCCCTCCGAGCTTAGAAGCAGCCAGATGTTCTACAGGAACAGCAGTTATAAACTGCTCTACAGGAACAACAGTTATGACCGTCCTACAGGATCAGCAGTTAAACTCTAGTTGGACAGCCGAGCTCCTAAAATCAAGGACACTTGTTGGATCATCGTTTTTGTATAAGTGTAGAGGCCTTAGCCTTGGATAGGTTGTTGAAACTCTCGTCTTGCTATTGTAATTTTCGAGCACAGCTCAGTTTTTGTTCCTTTTTGTAAGCCAATTTGGCATGATATCAGATTATGAATAAAGAAGGCAGATTCTGATCTAGTTCTGAGTTTTCTTAAGGAGACTATAGCTCTCAGGTTAGGGCCCAACCTGAGAGCCATAGATCCCCTCTGCTGTAGTGTTGTTTCCATTTCATTTCAGCACTTTGAGCTTTTCATTTGCACATGCAATTCGAATTACAGGTTGTTAAGTTGGTCTTTTTCATGAGTTAGATAGGAGTTGCTTATGATGACTTTGTTTCCATTTGCTTAGTGTAGCAGAGGATATATATAATCGATTGGAGCTCCAACAAAAAGGTTGTTAACGCTCACTGCCGTCTCATCTGGGATTGGAGTGCAGTCCATGACTAGCCACCAAAAATACGCATTTCTTTGTTCCATGATTGCTGCAAACACAGTCACGTTATGTTAGATGCTTCCACATGGTTCACACCTGCACCACACTCCTTTACCACAGCTTCATGCACATTCTCCTTCGCGTTTAGATTGCTGTTCATTGAATTTATAAGCACATGTAGTCTAAGTTAATGCATTTTTGGTTTGGTGATAGTCACAAGCATTTGTTCCATTTACACTGCTTTCTCTCATTCCATTACTTCGTCCTCCATTTTGATCACACATGCAAACACATCTTTGACCTCTGCTTCGCTCTGTCATCTCCCAAAGTCTTTCACTCCTCACGTACTTCCATTCTCTAGCCCTTTCATTGACCTAGCCCTCTATCTTCCAACCTACTCCCTACATTCACTCCCTATCCTATTCCTCCACTTCTACAGCCATCACCAGCCTCATTCCTACCTTACACATCTCCCCCTACCATTTCATCACTCCTCCATCACTTCAAACACTCACGGTAGGTCATCCTGTAGCCGTTTGTAGACATCCTGTAGAAACCAGAGTATCCTGTAGGATCCCCTGCAGACTTCCTGTAGGAGGCCACTCACTCGGTTGCCGAGCTTCTGAATGCGAGGAACCTCTGTGGATGGATGCTAAGGATCCCTAGGGACCTCTCCTAGCCTCCCCAACCTGTCCCACGCTGTCCTTCCTTCTCCATCCCATCTGCACAATCAAACCCTAGTTAGCACAAAATCACAATCATTCCACACACTTAAGGGAAAAATACAAAAACATATCTTTCATGATGCAAGTAGTTTAGATCCATGCATTTGCACTTATTAGAGGTAACAACAGCATTGGTAGAAGTTTCATTCACATTTCTTGCATTGTAGAGGTTAGACTAGTTAAATTAGGGTTTCCTAGGTTTACATGCTTTGATTTGCTTTCAGTCCATTTTGTCAAGTAGAGTAGTTTTCCTTTGAGAATAGCTTTCGTCCATCAATTAGCAAGCTTCTTCTGAGAGCCTATAGAAGTTGGCTTGAGCCCTAGCGGACTTGTGCCAGCTGACCAAGTGACAGCTGCGATAAGAGCTAGTACTTGTGCATATAGCACCGTCGCTTCCAAGTTTCTACGAACTACCGGGTTGATAAAATGAGAGACAGGAAGCCCCAGGAGTTGTAGAATTATTGCTACAATACTGGAGCTCACCACATTCTACTAGAACGATGACTGCAAGAAAATCCTGGATATATTGAAGGAAAAAATGGTCACTGCACCGATTCTTGTCTTGCCAAACTGGGACAAAGAGTTTCATGTCCATGTTGACGCATCGTGTATAGTGCTGAGAGCGATACTAACACAAGATGGTGGAGAGGTCTTGGATCACCCTATCGTGTTCGTGAGTCGCATATTATCTAAAGCAGAGAAGAAATATTCCACCACTGAACGTGAGGGACTGACTATGTGTATGCATTCCAGAAGTATTGACACTACTTGCTGGGAGGTCACTTTAAGATGTATATAGGTCATTCCACGCTGAAGTAATTGGTCAATAGGCTTGTGTTTGGGGGCGCATATGCAAATGGATTTTATTGTTCCAAGGATATGACTTTGAAGTTGTTTCGAAACTTGGACGATTAAACGCGAGACCAGATCACCTGTCACGCATTGAGACAGGAGAGGAACCTACTAGTTTGGAGGAAGGATTACCCGATGCGTAGCTCTTTGTTGTGCACATAGCGGATGGACATTTTGAAGATATAATTCAGTTTCTCACAATTGGAACTACGCCAAAAGGATACTTTTTCCAACAGAAGAAGGAACTAGTGGTGCGCGCGACAAATTTCTCTGTCATTGCAGGGCACCTATATAAGATGGGGAATGATGAGATACTGCGAAGGTATGTACCTGAATTTGAATGAAGAAATATCCTCGCGGACGCTCATGGGGGCACTGCGAGAGGACATTATGCAGGGAGAGCGACCACGCAAAAGATTCTCCGTGCAGGGTTGTGGTGGCCAACCCTTCATCAGGATTCAAAAGCACATTGCAAGGCCTGTGATGTATGTCAAAGAATAGGTAAACCATCACGGAGGGACGAGATGCCTTTGAATCCGCAAATGATGTTGCAGCCCTTTGAAAAATGGGTGATCGACTTCGTAGGACCTATCAAACCTCAAGGAAAAATGGGCACGAGATATATTATCATTGCAACAGAGTACCTGAATCGTTGGGCAGAAGTGCAACCCGTAAAAAGATTGCACGGCCACGACGACCGCGAAGTTTCTGTTTGAACACATATTGACACGATTTGGATGTCCAAAGATCTTGATGAGCAATCAGGGCACACATTTCTTGAACGGGACGATCAGCGCGCTAACAGAAGAGTTTCAGGTGTATCATTAGAAAAGCAAACCATATCAGCCACAAGCTAATGGGAAAGTAGAAGCATTTAAAAAAGTACTGGAGACTGCGCTGACCAAGGTATCCAATGCGCAGCGAAGTGATTGGGACCTGTGCATACCCGCAGTATTATGGGCTTATAGAACGACATGCAAGAAACTAACGGGACAAACACCTTTCCAGCTGGTCTATTGAGTAGAAATCGTAATGCCAATGGAATTGTAGATTTTTAACCGCGTATAGAAATTACCTGCATATGAATTCTAAAACAAAGAAAATAAACAATGCGAGAGCATAACACATAAAACACATATACACAGATATTTTCCCCTTGATCCCAAAACGGGACTACTAACTTGATTTTTCATTATATGCCTTTCAATGTTACAATACATATATACGTAGATACATACATACATACATACATACATACATACATACATACATACATACATATATATATATATATATATATATATATATATATATATACACATGCCGAAGCATCCAATACCATGGATCGAAAACCATCATGCCCAAAACCATGGACCGAAAACCATCGCGTCCAAAACCATGTGCAAAAACCATGCACAAAACCATAGGTAGGTCCGTGCAACCTAATATAGGGTCCAATTTTTTTTTTCCCAAGCCACTGCCCAGGACCCCGTAGAGGGGGGCTACCCGCCCCCCATTAAACCCCTCGGATAGGGGGGCCTGCTACCCCCCGTCTAACCCCTCGGTTAACTACATAGGTTAGTCGTAGAAAGAATATAACACAACCCAACATTCTCTGACTTGTTATTTTCTTCCCACAGGGGGCCACAGGAGAGCTTAGTCATTTATCCAACCCTGAAATGCCCATTGTTTCTCTACACCAAGAGAACTTCTCAGAGCTCACATATATTGTCAATGCATCTATAGTATTATTCAAAGTGTCCACCTTTACTAGCAACACCTTTTTGTCTTCTATCATATCCCTCACAAAGTGATACTAAACATCAATGTGTTTTGTCTTTGAATGATAACTAGGGTTCCTTGCTAAGAAAATTGCACTTTGGCTGTCACAGTCTATCCTTATAGCTCCCTGTACTAACCCCATACTTGAACACAATCTCTGCAACCAAATTGCTTCCTTGCTTGCATGAGTGGCTACCATGTATTCTGCCTCTGTAGTTGATAGTGCCACTATAGATTGTTTCTTACTCATCCAACTGACTGCACCTCCAAATAGGTTAAACAAATACCCACTTGTAGATCTTCTTTGATCTAAATCTCCAACCTAGTCTGCATCAACAAAGCCATGAATATCCAACACTCTGTCCAATCCTGGTCTTCCTTGGTAGCGCAAAGCATAATCACTAGTGCTACACAAATACCTGAAAACCCGCTTCATTGCTGTCCAATGTTCCTTTCCTGGTTTTGACATAAACCTGCTCAATACTCCCACTACATGTGAAATGTCTGGTTTAGTATAGACCATTGCATACATAAGACTACCAACAGCACTTGCATATGGAACACGGGACATGTCCTCTTCCTCTTCTTGTGTCTTGGGACATTGTTTAGAAGATAACTACACACCTACAGGAATAGGAACCTTCACCGGTTTACTATCCTGCATATTAAACCTTTGCAATATGTCTCGACATACTTCCTTTGGTTTAACCGGATCTTCCTCTTTGCCCAATCTATTTTAATTTCCATGCCCAAAATATACTTCGCATCACCAAGATCTTTCATGTCGAATTTGGAGGACAATTGGGTCTTCAAATCCTGGATAATTTCTTTGTCATTTCCAACCAACAACATATCATCCACATACTAAACCAGATAAATAACACGGTCACCAATTAATTTAAAATACACACAGTGATCTACTTTACTTCTAATGAAGAGAAGTCCCCATATAAATGTATCAAATTTTTGATACCACATCCTTGGTGACTGTTTTAACCCATACAGATACTTCTTCAACTTGCATACCAGTTCTTTCTTACCCTTCACCACAAAGCCTTCAGGCTGCTTCATGTAGATCTCCTTTTCCAGATCCTCGTGAGGAAATGCTGTCTTCACATCCATCTGTTCTACCTCAAAATCAAAAACAGTAACAACAGATAAAAGAAATCTAATAGAAGCTACCTTGGCAACAAGAGAAAAGATATCACCAAAATAAATTCCCAGCACCTGGGAATAACCTTTTGCTACCAACCAAGCTTTGTATTTCTCCACCTTTCCTTCTACATTTGTCTTCTTCTTGAACACGCATTTGTTGCCAATGGTTTTCCTTCTAGCTGACAACTCCACCAGATCCCAAGCCTCATTTTTGTGCAAAGATGCCATTTCATCAACCATGGCCTCTTTCCAGAGTTTTCCATCCTCTAAATCTATTGCTTCCTTCACAGTTTTTGGATCATCATCAGTAATAGATAAAGAAAAATTTGAACATAAAGCAGATGGAAAATACCTTTC
Organism: Pinus tabuliformis; assembly: GCA_031772625.1. Classification (NCBI taxonomy): domain Eukaryota; kingdom Viridiplantae; phylum Streptophyta; class Pinopsida; order Pinales; family Pinaceae; genus Pinus; species Pinus tabuliformis. Next base: position 49,573,073 of record CM062804.1, on the reverse strand, counting down.
TGGCTGCCTTCTTTCTCAAACTGATCTTCCCACACCCAGAGTTTGTGGCTCTTCATCTTTTGATTCCTATTCTGCTGTAGAGTCTGATTCTTCCTCCTTAAGCTCAAACTCTATCTTCTCAGGTTCCTTTGGTTGGATGTCATGTTTAATAACATCTTTCAACTCTCTGAACACCACATCTCGGCTGTACACAGCCTTCCTTGTTACTGGGTTCCAAAGCTTATAACCCTTTAAACCATCCTTATACCCAATAAAGATGCACTTTTCAGATTTACTATCCAACTTGGTTCTTTTCTCCTTTGGAACAAGTACATATGCATCGCATCCAAATACCCTCAGACATGAAAGAGATGGTTTCTTACCAGTCCATGTATCTTGTGGAGTCTTATCCCCCAACGTTGACGAAGGTGATTTGTTGACCAGGTAACATGCTGTCTCCACCGCCTCTGCCCAGAATTCCTGTCCTAACCCAGCACCACTGAGCATGCTTCTTGCCCTTTCCATCAACGTCTTGTTCATTCTTTTTGCAACTCCATTTTTCTCAGGTGTGTATAGAGTAGTCTTATGTCGTGCTATACCACACTTACAAAATTCTTGAAATTCCTTGCTGCAAAACTCTCCACCGTTATCTGACCTTAAAACCTTTATCTTCTTCTCTGTCTGGTTTTCCACCAGAGCCTTAAATTCCCTAAACCTGTCAAAGAATTCAGATTTCTTCTTAAGGAAATATATCCATGTATTCCTTGAGAATTCATATATAAATGATACATAATACACAGACTTACCCAGTGATGGAACCTTCACAGGTCTAAAGACATCACTGTGCACAAGCTCTAATATCTGTTTCACCCTCTTACCACTAGAGGGGAAACTCACCCGATTCTACTTCCCATATACAAAATTTTCACAGAAATCAAAATCCAGAGAGCTATTACTCATACCTTCTACCATACCTTTACCATGAAGTATTCAAAGGCCTTTCTCTCCAATATGTCCAAGCCTTTGATGCCACAACATGGTCTTCTCTCCTGAGACCACTAGATTTTCTGCTCCACTTCCAGGGACCACAGAACTGTTGCATCCATCAACAACAGTGCTACCTTGTAGCTTGTACAGAGTTCCAATACGAACTCCCTACATCAATACTATTGATCCCCAAACCATCTTACAGGTATCCTTCTCGAACATTGTTTTAACACCTGCATCATCCAACTTGCTTATGGAAATCAGATTTCTAGCCAATGCATGAATATGCAGAACACCTGGAAGTGTTCTAACCCTTCCACCTTGCAACTTCAACTTTACTTTTCCACGACCAATGATTCTAGCCTTCTTGTCATCTCCTAAGAAGACATCACCACCATCATATTTCTCATACTCACAGAACTACTCTCTTTGGGGGGTGAAGTGAAAGGATGCACCTGAGTCAATCAACCATGCCTCATGATCTACATGTGTACTTGAAGAAGCCAAGTACACATCCCCACCTTCATCTGAGGTGGTTTCACCTCTGCAGAAGGAGCATCATCAGATCCCTATCCTTTGTTAGGAGCTTTAGATTTACAGTCCCTTTTTTAGTTCCCTTCCTTTCCGCATTTCCAGAAAACCACCTTTACAAGTTTTCCTGGAGATTTAGATCTCCCACTCGAGGACTTATTTTTGTTTCTGTTCTGGGACTATCCTCATATAGACAAGGCATCACCATTCTGGCTCTCCATATTTTTCAATCTCATCTCCTCTATCAACAAGGATGAGACTATTTCATCAAACTGCAAGGCAGTTGCATTGCTACCTATTGCAATAACCAGACTATCCCACGAATCTGGTAGAGAACACAATAAACTAATGCACTTATCTTCATCTGAAATTTTAATATCAATAGATAATAACTGACTTACCACAGTATTAAATGCGTTCAAATACTCAGTCACCGAGTCTCCATCTTTCATTCTCAGGTTATACAAATTTTTTCGCAGGAAAAATTTATTCACTAGAGACTTAGATTGGTACAAAGTCCCTAACTTGTCCCACAAAGCCTTAGCCATAGCTTCCCCTGATACATTCAGCAATACTAAATCTGAGACACACAATCGTATTGTGCTCTTTGCCTTCCGATCCAACTTCTTCCATTCTTCATCGGACACTCCCATTGGTTTAGTACCCGGATCTACCATGATCCACTGATCTTTATCCACCAATAGATCCTCCATCTTGAGTTTCCATAACTCAAAAATCTGACCATTAAATTTCTTGATCTCTATCTTTCCACTGCTTGCCATCTTCTTTCACCACCATAATCGATCCCGCAGATCTCCCACTGAACAGGTTCTACCACAGGCCCAAGTGAAACCCCTCAGTAACAAAGGTGTCCCCTTGAAGCCAAAATGACTCTTATAGCAAATGTAGGTTTTTAACCCTATACAGAAATTACCCGCATACGAATTATAAAACATAGAAAATAAACAATGCGAGAGCATAACACATAAAACACATATACGCATATATTTTCCCCTGGATCCAAAAATCGGGACTACCAGCTTGATTTTTCATTATATTCCTTTTAATGTTACAATACATACATACATACATATATATATACATATATACATATCTACATATATACATATATATATATATATATATATATATATATATATATATATATATATATATATATATATATATATACAGCCGAAGTATCCAATACCATGGACTGAAAAGCATCGCGCCCAAAACCATGGACCGAAAACCATCGCGTCCAAAACCATGCACAAAATCATAGGTAGGTCCACCCAACCTAAAATAGGGTCCAATTTTTTTTTTTTCCTGGGGTGCCGCCCTGGACCCTGTAGAGGGGGGCTACCCGCCCCCCTCAAACCCCTTGGACAGGGGGGTCTGTTGCCGTATGCAATGTGCAACGAAGTGATTGGGACTTGCAAGTACCTACAATATTATGGGCTTATAGAACGACATGTAAGAAACTGATGGGACAGACACCTATCTGGTTGGTTGATGGAGTAGAAGTCATAATATCGATGGAATAAATTATGCCTAATATGCGCATAGCAGCGCTCGAAAGTATGACAGACCTCGGAGCTCTAGAGGAGAGGCTAGCGCAGTTGGAGGAACTTGAGGAAAAACAATTTTTGGTTGGCTTTCACCAACACGTACAAAGTAGTGCGAAATGGCCTGGCACGATCGGCATATTAAGTTGCGCACCTTCAAGGTGAATGATTTGGTGTTACTGTATGATAGTAAGGTTGATAAATTCCCAGGAAAACTCAAAATGCATTGGTTGGGACTGTATGTTATTAAGGAGGTCACAGACAGAGGCACAGTGCAGTTGGTAAAGTTAAATGGAGAACCTTTCCCAGGAAAAGTGAATGACAGTTGGTTGAAGCCATACATAGGTGGCCCGCCTATCTGACTAGCCAATAGAAGCACAATCTTAGCACTCCAGGTAGCTAAAGGGAGGCAGGGGACTATAAACAGGTGCAGGGTAGCAGTTCAGCTACAACGGTCTCTGAACAACGCATCCAGGAAGTGCAGCAGGCAGCTGCTCAGTGCGCTGCTGATCTTGTCGCAATATAGGCAGAGTTGGGAGGTCTCCACATGAAGATCTCCACATTGACAGAGTGACTTGAGGGCGAGTCACGATGTTTGTGTTGGGGGCCTGTTAGGCGTGGGATCACCCAAGGGAAGTTTTGGGGCTTAAAGCCTAGTTTTTGATTAAAAGTTGTAAATCTGATGTAAAGACTCCACATTTTGTGGGCGTGGATCGTGAAGTTACAATGAGTCATAGGGTTGTCCGCCCTCAATTTTTAATGTAATGTCGGCTTTAGAGATCTACCCATGGTCCACGGACCATGGGATTGTATAAATAGAGCGAGGCTCTAAGTAGTTGGGAGATAATAGAATTGGAATAGAATTAGAAGGAATGATGAAGAATTGAGTCTTGTCTGAAGTGTAGAGTTGAGTCTTTGGGTCATAGAGTAGGAGAAGGCTCTATAGCTGAGTGCGTAGAGGCCTAGTAGTCCGCAACTGAGTGCGCAGACCCTTGCAGCTGAGTGCGCAGGGTGAGTCGAGTCTGTAACTATTGAAGCATTAATAAAGAGAAGTTTTACAACAATTCTGTGTATTTATTTCTTATTTTCTGTATCAAATATATTGGGTATAAATTGCATTTATGTTGTCTATATGGTGCGCGAACATATATAACTGTGTTGATTAAGTAAAGGTGAGATAAGGTATCTGTTTATGCGAAGTTAACTAACAATTGTAAGAAGATAAGTAAGATACGCGGTGTAACTTGGGGAAATAGTGCAGATTGCTGCCCTAGCAGCGCGAAAGCATCTCAGCCCCTGGTTAGGGCTGCGCAAAAGGCGATCCTAATAGATCGTGAAGGTCTCGTAGGTCAGGATAGTGCGCGAAGTGACCTGTGTGAAGGTAGGCACAGTTGGACTAAATCAACCCCTCAGACATCTCCAGGGTGCAGAAACTTGGTTCCAGCATCCCCCATACTGCTTCGGGTGAGACTTTAGCCCGCGCACCGCTGACTAAAGTCTCACCCGAAGCAGTATGGGGGGATGCTGGAACCAAGTTTCCGCACCCTGGAGATGTCTGAGGGGTCGATTTAGTCCAACTGTGCCTACCTTCACGCACTATCCTGACCTACGAGACCTTCACAATCTGTTAGGATCACCTTTTGCACAGCCCTAACTAGGGGCTGAGATGCTTTCGCACTGCTAGGGTAGCAATCTGTGCTATTTCCCCAAGTTACACCGCATATCTTACTTATCTTCTTACAATTGTTAGTTAACTTCGCGTAAACAGATACCTTATCTCACCTTTACTTAATCAACATAGTTATATATGTTCACGCACCATATAGACAACATAAATGAAATTTATACCCAATATATTTGATACAGAAAATAGAAAATAAATACACAAAGTTGCTGTAAAAATTCTCTTTATTAATGCTTCAACAATTATAGACTTGACCCACCCTGCGCACTCAGCTGCGGACTACTAGGCCTCTGTGCACTTAGCTGCATGGCCTTCTCCTACTCTATGACCCAAAGACTCGACTCTACACTTCAGACAAGACTCAATTCTTCATCGTTCCTTCCAATTCTATTCCCATTCTATTCCAATTCTATTATCTCCCAACTACTTAGAGCCTCGCTCTATTTATACAATCCCATGTTTTGCGGACCATGGGTAGATCTCTAAAGCTGACATTACATTAAAAAATTGAGGGCGGACAACCCTATGACTCATTTGCTACTTCGTGCTTCGCGCCCACAAAATGCAGAGTCTTTACATCAGATTTACAACTTTTAACCAAAAACTGGGCTTTAAGCCCCAAAACTTTCCTTGGGGGATCTTGTGCCCAACAGGGCCCCAATAGGTGCCTACACTTGATATTTGAGTAAACATATAAGGAGATAAGCCCAAAAACAATAATAAAAAGTACTTTTCTTTCTTTTTCTTTAAAAAATCACAATTTTTTTGTGAATTAAAGCATTTGTATAAATAAAAAATAAATATACATGACTTTACAAAACTATCCAGAATAATTGTTCAAAGGGATTCCCAAGTCCATGCCCAAACCCCATCAAAATATTCAGACAGAGCAACCACACCATCACATAAACTACATGAAAATGATATCAAGCTACATATCACCACAACCAATATCTAGCTTTCCTATTGACCCCTCCTACCCACCAAGGCACCCAAAACATACACATTATCAAAATTTATAGAGACCATGGACATGACACCTCTAAGAAGTGACCAAAAAATAATGAAACTTGATGTTGAAGTCAATTTCCAGGAGCCAAAACCATACCATATCCTTTGATCGGGCCTCAAGACTGAGACCATCCAATCATTATCTTGCACATGATTTATAAACATTGCACCATGCCCAATGACTTGGGCCAAAAATTTCCTACCATCCACCAAGAATTCAAATTCGAGAAAGAGATACCACAAGCAGGACCAAATGAGCTAGGAGCTATCGCGTTGATCCATCTCATGGACATCAAGCCCACAAAGACCATCAATCATTTTCAGATGAATAAATATTAGTAGGAGTCCTCACACTAGAGCCAGGAGTGTCAGTCTACTCACCACCATCATAATCACATTGAATGTGGCTATCTATATGAGCCAAGAAGACATGAAATATGTCCAAATAAAATTGGTGGTTCCCAATCATTCTCTTGACATCCTCAAGAGATGCCAAAATGATATATTTTTCTACTTGTTTATCCCTCAAGACTAGGCTTAGTAGATTTTTCATCTTCCAATGTAGAGTCGTTGAATTAAGGTACTATTTCTTCCTTCCCATGGTTAGGAACCGAAGTTAACATATCCTCCAAAATATCTAAGTTAGAGAGATTCTCTCTCAAATTTTGAATTTATTTGCGTGTTTATGGTGGGACTCCATTAAAAAAGTTGGCAACCAAGTCATGGGCAAACAAGCGAGCTCCACATTACCCTATCTGGGTGTGGCCTCCACCTCCTTGTCTACTCTTCCCCCTTTGACATGACAACATTGTCGAATCAGAGTTGAAGTCCCAACAATTACGATGGGAGCATCTACCTGCAAAGGAGAAAAACAGTAGATCAAACCTAGAGCCAACACAACCTAGATACCAATATGATAAATTGTCACAATAAGACCATGCATTTAACCCCAACTTTACTCATGACCCATAAAATTAGAATGAAGGAGGAATTCACTCCTCCCAAGACTTATAACCAATAACCATCGAATTATATAGTGGCCAAACCAGAACATGAACAAAAAAAAACCACAAGGATCCCAACCCCCCAAACAATTTTGAACATCATAGGTGAACCCTCCTAGAACCAGACCAAACCTTACCAAGAGCCAGAGGAACTCTCTAAACAATTTTTTCTACCACAATGTTGAAACTTTCCCTCGACAAGCTGACAAAGACTAGACTACAAATATGTCCATGAAAATGAATTCAAATACAAATATGAGACCCAAAAAACCCCCAAGCTTTCAGGGATAAAAATTTTGACCCCAACCCCCAAGACAAGCTAAAGGAAAATAACAGGGAGAGCTTAATTGGAACCTATGAGTTCTTTCAAAGAAAGGAAGAGAGTGTCGTCTAGGGCCTTGCAACATAATCAACCTCGATCAACCAAGAAATATACCATCCATCCCTCATTACTGGTTCCTTTATCCTTTGATTTCACCAACAAGCATGACTCACATCCGCACTTCTCCAAACATAATCCCACCTCACTTCTTCAAGACTTACTATCACAATTTCAAATAAGAAATTGAGCCAAGAATCTAGGACCAAAACCTCGACTCCCATTCCTTCTCGAATTTGTCGATACTCTGTTACTCAGGTAACGTCCTTCGCTAGCTGGAGTGTGCATGTGCATGAATGCGAGAGGAGGCTACGACCTACCCTCATTAACTCTCAATGTAACTGTGGGGTGGTGGGTACAACCTCCAAGTAACCCCATTTAAAACACATGATCACTCCCATCAGGGGCACAATTTTTATTGTATTATTTTAACTATTATTTTATTATTTTCCTTAGGAGGCCCATTTTAGACCTCAAAATTACCCTAATGATAGAAAACCCATAATGTCTTCATCTTTCCTTGATAGTGCATCTACTACATTTTTTTCTTTTCTTTTTGTAGATAATTTCACAGTTATAACTTAAAATATTTGTAACCCATTTGTTTTTCTCTTCTAAAGGTAATCTTTGTTCCAAGAAGTACTTCAAACTATCAATATTATATTACTTTGAAGTTTCTTCTATTAGGTATGGTTGTCATTTATTAACCTCATGTAGTATGACCAACATTTCCTTTTAGTATAGGGTATGAGTAATTTATTTCCTTTAAGTTCATTAGTTTCAAAGTAAAGAGCCTTCCTTCTTGCATTATAACTACACTAATGTCATGGCCTGAGGCATCACACTCCACAATGAATGTTTTGTGAAGTCAAGTGTGCCTAGGATGAGAGTTGTACACATAGCCTCTTTAATTTTTTCAAAGGCTTTGGTTGCTTCTTTAATCCAAGAAAATGCTGCCTTCTGTAATGACTTTGTTATAGGTACTTTTATTTTATTGAGATTCTTGACAAACTTGTGGTAATATCCTATCAACCTTAGTAATCCTTTGAGTTTCTTCAAGGTCATGGGGATTGACCATTTTCTCATATCTCCGATTTTGTTAGGGCCCACTTTAAAACCTTCATGGGATACATTATGAACGAAATATTCTACTTCTTGAACCCCAAAGCATACTTGGAGGGCTTTGCATATATTTTTTTCTCTTCTAATAGTGTTAAGACCCTATCAACATGTCTTACATGCTCTTTCCAAGATTTTTTGTAGATTACTATATCATCAAAAAATGATAACACAAGTTTTCTAAGGAAAGGCTTGAGAAAATATTTCATTCAGCTTTGAAATGTTGAAGGTGTGTTAGTAATTCCAACTGGAATAACGAAAACTTATAATGACCTTCATGTGTTCTTGTTTTTTACAAGATATTTTTAGAATTCCTTCTTGGCTCATTATGATTTGATGATATCCATAATGAAGGTTCAACTTAGTAAAGAAAATTAGGGTTTCTAATTGGTCTTGAAATATGCTTCAAACAAGTCATATCGATAATTTCACTATAATTTATTTTATGGGATGTTTCAAATCATAAAATTTGGTCAAATAGAGAAAACAATTGTAAGGTGCATATGGTGAAAATTTTAGATTATGTTTTTATATAGCATTCAAGATATACCGTTTGGAATTCAGGGTTTGTGAATGTTTCTGAAATCAATATTAAACGATTGAACCTATAACTTCTGATATAATTTGTTTTATATGAAGAATTATACCATGAATTTCTTAGTACATTGACAGAACAATTGAAGGTACATTTAATGAAAATTTAATATTTTGGTACACTATAATTTTGAACATATGCCTTTTGGAAGTTACGGTTTTTGAATGGTCTTGAAATCGATTTAAATGGGTGAACTTGTAATTTTTTCTATAATTTACCTTCTATGAAGAGTTTGATCATGAAATTTTGAGCATATAGAGAAAACTATGCAAGGTACATTTAGTAAAATTTTCATATTCCATTTCACTATAATTTCAAAGGTATAACCTATAGAAGTTAGGGTTTATGAATGGTGCTGAAATCAATTTCAAAAGAGTGATCATGGAATTATTGCTATAATTTTTTTTGGGGGTACTTTAGACTGTGAAATTTTCAGAAATCTAAGGAGACATATTGAAGTGACTCAGGTCAAAATCTCAAAATTAGATATAAACAATTGGACAAGTGGAACATTATACAAGTTTTCCATTGGGAATAGGTAAAGAATATGCAAATTTTGGGAAAGTTTTTGCACAAAAAATGAGATTGGTTTCTCTTGCTAAGTTGGTGCTTAGCAGTGGGGATTGGTGATCCAAGATTTTTTTGCTATGGATGCGTAACTTATTAAATTACATATAACAGAGCACTTAAAAACCATGGAACATAAACATATAAAATGAAGATAAAAAAACATAATCATGCATGAGTTCAAGACACAGAGAATTGATTGCAGAGTTCATCCAATTTGGACTACATCTCTAGAACCTGCTCAATAGTGGGGAGGCCTTCATTCATTAAATGGCATGAAAAGTGAAGAAGTACAAGAATATTTTACGTAAAAACCCTTAAACCTCCAACCTGGAAGATAGATGACAAATGGAGAGCCCAACTCTAGAAACAGAAAACACCATTGACTTCCTGGCGGAAAATCGTGCCAAATCACCTATACAAAAACCCAATTGGGATAATCAGGCTTTTTGCACCTTCTCGGAACCTTCTGATTTCTGAGGCAAGGCTTTGGCCACCTGCCAGGAGTAGGTGCCACTACTCTGCTATGTAAATATACACTTCTCTCTACAGTTCCCTCCTCTCATTGTGTAGATAGCCCCATCTATATTCTGGTGGGCATATTCCTTCATAAACTGGGTTGTTTCAACAAATGACAAGTTTAGCAGGCGGGTTTGTTTCAAACAGAGATTCTCGGATATGGAATAACAACCTGTTAAACATGGAAAAACCTCCATCGACAATAGTTCACAAACCATTTCGCATTAACCTCAAACCAGCAGATGAATCGGCGCATACTCCTGAACGCGATGAATAACACAGAGAATCAACTCTTTAAACTGATAGACATACCTGAATCCTTGGCAATGAGCATTCTAAAATAAAGGTGGACTCGACGGGCTATCAAATACAACACATAAATCTATCAGATACGATAGAATATCACAAATCACAATCTATCGAAGCAGGGGTGATTCTCCATAACGGGCTGCTGTGAGATATGTGATGTGTGAACTGGCGGACCCGATGGGTTTTACAAACCACACCCTATACTGTATCGCATCCGGGAGTATCGGCAAATCACAATCCGGTGGAACCATAGGGTGGTACTGTTATCGAGACGTTGTGCTGTGCGATGTGCGATGTGTGATATCACAATCACAACCTGACTCTATCAGGGCCGATTCCTTAACCACTTCCCTTTGCGATGTGCGATGTGCAATATCGCAATCACAACCTAACATTACCGGGGCCGATTCCCTAACCGCTTCCCTTTGCGATGTGTGATGCGCGATATCAAAATCACAACCTGACTCTGCCGGGGCTGATTCCTTAAAGCTATCCCTTTTCCACCTACAATGTGCGATGTGCGATTATCACATTGCAACTTGGGCACTGCTGGGGCCGATTCTTTAGCCACAGACTTTTGACTTCTGCGATCAACGAACTACATGGCCAATGACAGCCTGCCACTTGGTGCTTCCCCATTCATTGAAGACTCTTCCATGTCATTTTCTCCCGCTGCATATCCAAGTCGAACTTATACTTTGACTTGCTCTAAATTCTTCATATGAGCTCATATTCGAGTGCCATTTGCACTCTTGGAATCAGGATGATGAGCACTTTGATTTGAAGCTAAGTTTATTGAGATTCTACCACCTTGAGTTTTTAGCCTTTTTACCATGCCACTGGTACTTTTTAGAGATCCACCTGGATCCTCCTAAATCAATCCTCCTGGATCCTCTTGGATCCTCCTGGATCAATCCTCCCCACTAAGAGAAGCTTTTGATTCTCCAAAAGGATTAAATAATCTGCAATTGTTCTGTACATTGTCTGCATCACAAGTGGTCCTAGTAGCTCATCCTTCCTTCTCCTTCATCTTTGTCCTTCGGATCCATAAGTGATGAGCCAACACTTGCATCCCCTGCAAACCTGTAGTCCAATATCTTGCAAATTACATGTTTCGCTATATGACCAAAAATGAGCCAAGCATCCCATAGTTGCCATGAGTTTATAACACATAGTCTGTGGTCAAGTTTACATAAAAATGGAAATAATACCCCAGCTATCAATACAAGGAAAAACATAATTGTTGCTTCAACATGTGATGGAAAACACATCATCACTGTAGCACATGATGTAAAAAAATAAGTCCATGACACATTGTTGCTTCAACAAGTGATGGAAACACATCATCACTTTCACAATTTAAAATGCAACACAAAATAAGGTGAAACATCATTGTTCCTGCAACAAGTGATGGAAACACATCATCACTTTCACAGTTTAAAATGTAGCACAAAATAAGGCCAAACATCATTGTTGCTGCAACAAGTGATGGAAAACACATCATCACTTTTATAATTTAAAATGCAACACATGATTTGCAAAAATAAGGCCATGACATTCTACCACACCTAGAAGAACCATCTCTCACTTATCAAAGTGACTGGTTCATCTCCTTGTGGCGCCTTCACTAGTCGAACAACTATTTCACCTGGTTCATGCACGGATGCTTTGTCCTTGTGATGCTGCTCTGGATGGAGCCTCCAACACGTGGATTTTTTATGACCACCTCTGTCGCAATGACTACAATAAGACTTCTTCCTCCAGATATGCTTTACCTTCTTCTTTGCATGTTGTTGAGAGGGTCTTTCACGCCTCATCCTTTTTCGTGCTGCTATTCTCCTCCAGCACTTAGAAAACACATGGTTATGCAATCCACAAAAACTACAAGTTTTTCTATGCCATGATTTTCATTCATTATTAACAATATGGTTGTAATCAAAATGAACATTGGAATATCGAGATTGGTTATACCTTTCTTGTTTGTCTTTGGTATGATCATGGGAACAAGAGCTTGCCTCAGCTCTTTCTTTGCAAAGCATATTGCCATAGGTTGATGGTGATGTATTCTCGTCATCCTATTTCCTCGATAGTTTCAACAATGTTGTGGAAGCTTCTCACATCTTTGAGCATTGTCCTTTAGTGCACCCCAACCTTGTGAATCAAGGTCTTTTCTCAACTTCCAATGGCTGAGTTATGCCTTGGCCATTAAAACCAAGTCATTCTTCTTCCTTGTACCTCATCTATGTAAGGAGTCTCATGTTTGTCCCTGTAATGGGTATCTCCACATTTACAACATAAATTATACTATTTGAAGACGAAACTGAAGAGAAATCAACATCTTTTACCTCCACTGTTGATTTGGAAAGAACTGATGAGGGCTTCTCATCATCTGTCATTGGTGGTTCGCTGGCTATTTTGGCGCATTCCTCAACCTCCTTCTGTTGAGGGCCCTGAAATCGGGTCAACAACAAGGGGGATACCCACCCGGTCGGGAACCTGGTTGGCGGCTCCATGCCCGTTTGGTGTAGCGGGTCCGACTGGGGATAACGGGACCAGCTTCCCGTTCTAAGGGGGTGTGTGTGTGTAGAGTTTAGTGATGTGTGTGTGTGTAGAATATGATAATGAAAATATAGAATTATTTCTAAGCTAATCTAGTTCTGAACTCTGGGAGTGAATTTTATACTACTTTAATCTACAAAGAATAACACATCTAATCTACGCTAACCCGGGATAGAACTTTTTCCATTATGCGATCTAGAAAGGTTTCACACAATAACTGGTAATGAAGATTATTCAGCTATTATGAGAATATAAATCAATTAAGATGAACCATCCTGCATAAAAAGTTAAGAAGAACGATTGTGAACAGCATATCGCATAATTAGTTATTCATGTATTAAGCACAAATCAATGACTCCACCGTACAAAAGTGCCAAATGGTAGTCCACTCATTCATACGTTAACATATAAACAACATCAGCTGTATATTACTCTAAGAATGCAAGCAGAAACTCGTCAAGAGGTAAAAGTACCATTTATGACTGACTTTATACTCACAGACCTGAAGCAATAATGATCTATTTCTACTTACTTCTAATGCCTACTAAGAGTACAGAAGTGCAACATCAGTAGCAGGTATTAAAATGCAAACATAAATAAATCTTGATCCGTCCATTCATCAAAAACCCCCTCCGAGGGTGCAAAAGTGCATGTTCTGAGGACAAGTTTTTTGACAAATTTCTGGACCCTTCTCCAATGCAACGAGAAGGGTTAAATACTACTAACCGGCTAATTTTAATTACACAAATTGAGGGAACGGCTTCAAATGACCGCCCTTTTACTAAAAGCAAATTTATTTCTAAAAATCAAATCTAATTTCTAACCGTTTCTGTATCTGTTCTTTAGTGCTGTAAGCAATGCGCTGTTCGCCCTGAAAGAGTCGGCTGGTTGTCCTTTCCTTTTGTTCGAGCTTGATAATTAGAAATAACAAGAGCTGGCACCTCTTTCTGACAGGCTAGAAGATATTTTCGAAAACCTTTCTCTGGCTGGGTGTATTCGCTGTGCGCACACTTAGTACAACCCAGTTTCTTCTCGAACTGATTTTGCTGTTGCTATTTCGGTTTCCGGTCGTGCGAATGACTCAATGAGTTAGAAGTCGCACTGTATGGACAATCCCCTGTTTCGAGAATTGTTTCCGTTCTTTGTTCCAGGCTTTTCTGGAGCGTCTTCCTTCTCTTGCACTTCTTTCTCTAGTTTACCAAGTCTGAGCTTCAGGATCTTTTGTAAACACGCTGCTTTTGTGCACCTTTGACTCTGAGTCTTGGACAGTCTATTTTCATCAGTGCCTGTTGGGCGATATTCTGGAATCCGCGGTTCTGCTGCATGCGGCATCCAATTGCGGAGGCATCTCCTCTCTGTTGTATTATTGGCGCTCTTCCCTTAGATGTTTCCTGCATATAGATTTATATCAGTAGCATGTCTTGCAGTTTACGCAAAGAAGAAGGGAAATGACGAAAAGATTGACATGAAAGCATTAAATTCTAATGAATGTGTAATTCTGACATTCATCATGACTTGACTCTTCGATAAATGCGATGCAATCATTTCTGGATACTCAAGCATGCGGTCATTAATTTCCCATAAGGTGCGCGCCTAATTTTGGGCTCACAGATCATGCTGAGGAATGCCTGCGATGAATGATTTCTGCGATTTGCATCGCAGTCTTGAAAATTGCGATGTAAATAGGTGGCGTCGCAGCAATTGACAGTCTCATTCGTCGCAAACCATAGATCGCAGATCGCAGCTTTGCATGGTCGCAGATCGCATATCGCAATATCGCCAGATCGCAAGGTTTTCGTTTTGTCACTTTGTGCTGTTCATGCGACATTGCGACGTGTGACGTCGCATATCGGCCGTCGGCGTTTCTTCAGGTTTTCCCTTTTTAAGTGCTTTTAATGCTCGCGATGCGATGAGTTCTCGCGTCGCTCTTCCTTGGTGTGTTTGTGTGCTTTGGGAAAGCGCTCCTTTTTCCTTTGCGACGCGATATAGCTTTTAGGGGGTTGATACAAAAGGTTTTTTCAAACAAAAATATTTTTTGGATTTTTGGCTAAGGGTCCCCCTTTGTTTGATGTTATTACTAATATCAAATGAAGAGGGGGGTTGTTGATGACCACAACACCTTCCTGACATATCCAAGTCTTGTATGTCGGGGTAATTCCTCTACTTTGATGGGGTTTATGATGCCCTGACCATTAATGCCGAGGCCCTTCCCCTGATACGCCATTCTCTTTAACAGTTTGGACCTGGTTCTTGTAGTATGGTTTTCAAAAACGACAAAAGCATCATCAAGAACAATACACAGAGTCGAAGAATTGATTTTTACCTCACGGGGATCACGCTGTAGCTTTTCCAAGCCCTCGTCCTTAGCTTGTAGCTGGCATAGAAACCTATGTTTCTCCTCTTTTTCTTCCTGTAGAAGCCTCCTTAATTCAGCAAGCTCGTCTTGAAGACTTTGGTCATTGCACTTCAACTCCCTTAGGGCCTCATCTGTGGTTCACAACTAAAGCTACAATCGCTGATTATCCTCTTTCTCTTCTCGCAATATCCTTCTTAATTCAACATTCTCTTTTTGAAGTCTTTGGTTAATCTCCTCATTTGAGGAAGGCGATGAATAAGATGCATAAGAACCAGAAGATGTGGATGATGCATCACTCTCTGATCTCTCTGTCTCCTCCTCTCTTCTCTTCTCATACGCGCCATACATGATGTCCACCATTTTGGACATTCATAGGAAGGTCTCATGCATTTCTTTATCATTCTCCATGGATGCACACTCGGTCATTCATGCTCGCAATTCTTAACAGCAACAAGATCGCTTCTCTTCCCAACAAGATTCAACATTTGCCATGTCTGCTCTTCATGATACACATCCTTTGAGGCTTATATTTAATTAGCTTACTCAATTAATTTAGGGAAACTAAGCCCTGCTTTGATACCACTTGATCCAATATTTTTTTGCTATGGATGCATTATTAAATTACATATAAAAGAGCACTTAAAAACAATGGAACATAAGCATATAAAACGAAGATAAAAAAAACATAATCATGGATGAGATCAAGACACAGAGAATTGGTTACGGAGTTCATCCAATTTGGACTACATCTCTAGGCCCTGCTCAATAGTGGCGATGCTTTCATTCATTAAATGGCATGAAAAGAGAAGAGGTACAAGAAGATTTTACATAAACACCCTTATACCTCCAACATGGAAGATATATGACAAATGGAGAGCCCATCTCTAGAAACAGATAACACCATTGACTTCCTAGCGAAAAATCGTGTAGAATCGCCTATCCGAACACCCAGTTTGGATAATTGGGCTTTTTTCACCTTCTTGGAACCTTTTGATTTCTAAGGCAAGGGTCTGTTCACCTGCCAGGAGCAGGTGCCACTACTCTGCTCTTTAAATCTACTACTACTCCCTCCTCTTGCTGTGTGAATAGCCCCATTTATATTCTGGTGGGCAGATTCCTTCATAAAACAGGCAGTTTCAACAAATGACAGGTTAGCAGGTGGGTTTGTTTCAAACAGAGATTCTTGGATCTGGAATAACAACCAATTAAACACGGAAAAACCTCCATCGTGTTATCACTCAGGTTGTCCTTAAGCTCCGGAAAAGGATACGGCCGAGGTAACCACAGACCAACTTTGGACTGCATGTTCTAGCCAACCTGCAATCAGAGAGGGCTCTCTCTTTTAGGTTTAGCTTTGTTTGGAAATGATTTTAGGCTAGGTCTTGAGTTCAGAGGGTTTTTGTTTTGTTTTTGGTGGGAAGGAAGATGTCTCAAGTAGAAAGGCAAAACATAGTCTGGTAAGTTTCAAACCATTGGGCGTGGAGTCAAGGAGTGGGACTGCTGGTGCGTTTTCTTGGTCACAAGAGAAATAAGGAGCAAGGTAGCTGCTCATGAAACAACACTTAAAGCTTAAAAGGATGGAATGACGGATAAGGAATGAGAGGCAACAAAGAATCTCTCACTCGACTTAAAAGGGGGAAGGTGAATGAGCTCTGTCTAGGAGCAATTAAGAATTCCTAGACAACTGTCAAAGATGAATGGATTAGGGGAAACATGAGCCATAGGGAATTCATATTCATTACTAACCCAGATGAAAACATAAAGAAATAGCAGAAAATGAGCATAGAGGGCAGTTAAACCAATTCTAGACTATTCTTTCTTTCTACTATTTTAGGCGGTATATCAATGGAAAAACAGAGGCACGAAAACTTATTGAGTCATGTTGCAGCACAAGAATTCCAAATTCACTTCTTCAAACCATTAGACACAGAGCAGACAATCTTTCCTCCAAGCCTTTCAACAGTCTTTGATTATAGAAACATATCAGGTATACAGTGCGAGTCTCCACTGAAGACTATCAACCAACCGACCCTTTAAACAATACAGAGGGTGGTATATATAGGGAAGATTTATCCAAAATTTATTTATTACAGCCGACCTAACAGGTCTGACAGAAAACTGATTACTTTTAACCTAATCTTATCCAGAAATAAATGCCAGAAAATATCTTTGAGCTATGCTGGGGGCAGCTGTATCAAAATGAGTTAATGTCTGTCCTGGTGGCTCTGTGCTGTTCGTCTGTCATAACTGTGCATTGGTCTTTGCACCCTTGTTGTTCGGCAGTATTGAATGCTTTTGATTGTGATTTGAGAGCAAGGATGGGTTGATGCCTCTTGATTTGACTTTCTGGGGGGCTCATCAATGTTCAGGTGCCTTGAGCCCCTAAAAAATCTTGACTGATACTCTTTGGCTCTCCTTCTTCTGATACTCTTTGGTAATAAATTGATGCTGTTCTGACATGATGTGGGTTAAATCATCATTTAATGGCCGTTGTTCGGCCTCTGCTTCCTTTTAAACTGTTTTCTGCTCCTTCCGGCAAGCTTCGCGAAGAAAAATGGGTCCTTCGGCGCCTTTCGGGCTTCCTGGGGGCTGTAAGACGAAAAGATTTCCTGAAGATTCCCCATTCAGGCCCAAAAAATCTAGCGATGAGCAATTTGCGCTAGGCACAAATCGCTCATCAAAAACTGCCTCAGAATCTGATTCCGGGGCCCCGAAGTGCGATTTTTTCCCTTCGCGCCAGAAAAGTGCTGATGATGTCAGCATGACGTGACGTTGTATAGCGGGTGACGTGGCATGACACATGGCAAGGGGCCACGCAGGCAGATGACTCGACATGTGACTGGGCAGAGGGGGGTGATGTAAGCGGTGACGTCACTGGGCAGGAGGCGGTAAGTGGTTTTGTGGCGCACCACCTTTGGGGAGGGAGCGGTGTTGTCAGAGGGGGCTCCGCCACAGCCCAGGAGCTGACGCGTGGCGGGAGGTACGGAAGTAATACCGCCCATCTCCCGGACGCTAATGCTCGGGCGTTTTGGAGATGGGACGGCCCGCCCACCGTCGATCTGCGGGGCGGACGATCGGACGGCTGGCGGGAAGGACGAGGCGACAGCTGGTTAGGGCGGGGAATATGTGCAGAATATTCCCTTTTAAATATAGCGCGCAGGTGGGTCTAAACAATGGTTTGTGCGGGTTACGGGGGTTATATGGGTTTAATACGTGCGGGTCAATGTATTTGTGAACAAAACTTTGGTTTAGGGGCGGAAATGGGGGTTTTTGAGGGTTTAGGGCTAGGGGAGAGGTTATTAATCTGGCCAGGTGTCGGATTAATCCATTTTAAGACACAGATGGGCTAAAAACAGCCCCGGATGGACCATTTTTCCCAGACTTATAAAAATATGGCTATATTGCCAGGGAGGGGATATTTACATAGGGGGATTTTATATACAGAGTTTTAATAGGGGAAAGGGGAAAACTGATAGGGAGTTTATATAATACTGTTAGTAGTTAATATGAAGGTGATAAGCAGGCGCTAAGGTCAGGGACCTTAGGCTAATTTTGGGGAAAAGAACTTGTAAAGAACTGAGATCCTTGAGTGAAGCAGATCTTCACCAAGGCAACTGATATGGATGATGATGAAACTGAGAGGAATCAAGCAGATCTTGACCTCTTTGGGGAGTTAGTAAGTGACTTGGGGAATTTAGAAGAAGGGGGAGTTAGTGATGTTCACCTTTGAGCTCCTTTTCCTGAAAAACTACCTGCACTGTGATCTGTAAAGATAAAGCACTTCGAAACACAAAATTGACCATCAAACATCTTTCTGCAACCACACAGCTACCTACCCAGCCTACTCTCCTAACATTTTTTCTTCTTTTGAAATGGGTGCACTTAGACTTGCAAACCCAGATTTACAATTTTTTCTTTTGAATTTTTCCTATCGAAATGTACACTTATTTCTGCCAGGGCCCAGATTAAACAGTTGGGTCCCCTTGATTTTCTAGCTATCTATAAATCTGCCCAGATTAAACTGTTTGGACAGATACATTCTCTATATTCTAAAACAGGAAATTGAAACTTAGGGAGACCAAGATTAAGCTGTTTGGCCTTCCCTTAACTGAAAAAGCTCATAAAAATTGGAATACAGCAGTGGCATTTGGACCAGCACACTTTTATGGCTTCTTGTGGAAATATGGAACACTGCAGCTTGCAAAGTATGACATATTTGGCATGTAAAAATGTGAATCATGAAAGATGAATACCTGCTGCAACAGGAGGCTAACACATCGACAACAGTTCACAGACCGTTTTTCATTAGCCTCAAACCAGTGGATGAATCGACGCATACTCCCGAACCCATCAGATAACACAGAGAATCAACTCTTTAAACCAGTGGACATACTTGAATCCTTGGAAATAAGTTTTCTACGATAAAGGTGGACTCGACGGGCTATCAATTGCAATGCATAAATCTATTGGATCTGATAGAATATCACAAATCACAATCGGTCGAAGCAGAGGTGATTCTCCATAATGAGCTGCTGTGTGAATTGGCAGACCCTATGGGTTTTACAAACCACACCCTATATTGTATCGCATCCGGGAGTATTGGTGAATCACAATCGGTGGAATCAGAGGGTGGAACTGTTATCAGGATGCTGCGTTGTGCAATGTGCGATATCGCAATCGCAACCTGAATTTGCTGGGGCCAATTCCTTAACCGCTTCCCTTTGCGATGTGCAATGTGTGATATCACAATTTCAACCTGACTTTGTTGGGGCCAATTCCTTAACTGCTTCCCTTTCTGATGTGCGATGTGTGATATCACAATCGCAACCTGACTCTGCCGGAATTGGTTCCTTAACACTATCCCTTTTCCACCTGCGATGTGTGATTATCACATCGCAACTTAGTGACTATTGGGGCTGATTCTTTAGCCGTGGAATTCTGACTTCTACGATCAGCAAACCGCGGGGCCAATGGTAGCCTACCACTTGAAACTTCCCCATTCGCTGAAGACTCTGCCATGTCATTTTCTCCTGCCACCTGTCCAAGTAAAACTTGTAGTTTGACTTACTCTAACTTCTTCATATGAGCTTGGATTCGAGTGTTGTTCACACTGTTGGAATCAAGATGACGAGCACTTTGATTTGAAGCTAAATTAATCAAGATTCTGCCACCTTGAGTTTTGAGCCTTTTTACCATGCCACTGGTACTTTTTAGAGATCCACTTGGACCAATACTCCTAGATCAATCCTCTTGGATCCTCCTGGATCAATTGGTGTCTATGAAGATCTGAAAGATTAGTTTGGTGCCTGTAAAAGTTTGCACCAATAGAGATTGGCATCTCTATTTGGTTGGTTCCTACAAATATTTCTAATAATTCCTTGGTGCATACAAAAAATTATAAAAAGAGGTCTTGTGGTTTTCTCTAGAAAGAGATTCCATGTAAATCTTATGTTCCATGTTCTATAGCTAATAAATATCATATGCAAATTTTTTCTTATTGTTCATGAATGTTCAAATAAGTAAAAAATGTATTGCTCTTGTTCACCCCTTTCCCTTTCAATATAAGTGTGTGTTGAACAACTGGTATTAGAGCAATTTCCTTTGGAAATAGTCTAACCACTAGAAGGTATATATTAGAATCATACATGGCTAGTCAAGGATATTTATGCTCAACAATTGGTATTAGAGAAAATTACTTTGGAAAAATTCTAAGCATTGGAAGGTAGATCTCAGAAGCACACATGGATAGTAAAAAACGTCTCTCCAAAACAAAGCTCCATTGTTTTAAGAAACAAAGAATGTTATTATCAGCATAAAGATTTAGCTAGAAGAGGTAAAAAGGGTGGAAGAAGTGGTGAGAGTTCAATTGAAGGAAAAATAATAATATTTCGAGAAGTTGGAAGTTGAAATGTTTCCTTAAGGAAGGAAATCGAGAAGTCAAATTCTTAGTTGAATAGAAGATTGAAGTTTGAAAAAAATGCTAAAATATTAGATGATATCATCAATTGTCAAATGTCATCATTCATTAAGACTGGTGTTGGCTATGATATGAATTAAAAGACTGATAAATAAGATTCAAATTCTTAGGTTGCAGAGCCACCAAATAAAGTAAATGAAGGAAAATATAATAGATATGCTGATGTTATCAAAAAATCCATAAAAAATGAAGACAACATAAAGAAATAAAATGAATTCTAGCATAAACTTGACCTTTCTCACAAGGACAATAAAGGTGAATTTAGATGATCTTTCCCATCAAGGTGGCCTCAAACAACTTGGTACCAAAAATACTTCTTTGATTATTGTTTTTCTTGGAACCATTTTGGCCATAAAGCAATAGATAGAGCACATGAAAGAAATAATTATGTATGGAACACAAATAGAAGCATTTATAGGTTTTTAAATAGAAACTATAATTCATTTTCCCCCTTATTTGATTACAATGTTGTCTGTTATAAGCCTGTAACAACTTTGGGCATATAGAATGTTTTTTTATAAGTGGTATTATAGAATCTCCTAGGAAAAACAAGGAAGAAGATACCTTGCAAAAGAATCCATAAAAGTTTGTCAAAAGAAGGAGTAGGAAGAGTTGAAGAAAGAGAAATGTATGCTCATACAAACTACACATCATGTTCAAAACAAAGGAAACCAATGGTGCATTGACAGTGAATTCTCAAGCCACGTGACATGTGAAAAAAGCAAGTTTCTCACTTTGAAAGGAGTTAATGGAGGCAATGTGACATTTGGAGATAATGCTAACACAAGAATAGCTAAAAAAGGTACTCCTAGTTTCAATAATGGAAATAATAAAATAGAAACTGTATTCTATGTTGAAGGTTTGAAATAAAATCTTCCTACTGACAGTAAAATGTGCGATCAAAGACACAATCTCACATTTCATTCTCAAGGTTGCATGATAACGAAAGTAGGCATAGGAAAATTAGTTGCAAATGCAAATAGAATATCAAATAACGTATATATCCTCAGTGAGACCAAATAAGAAAAATGAGATGTGGAACAAATAGATGAAAGTTGGTTATGCCATAGAATAATGGGCAATATGAAGTTTGATAATATGGAAAAAATTAGCACTAAACAAGCAATGAGAGACACACCAAATATCACAAAACCTTCAAACACTATTTGCAAGCAATGTCAGCATGGGAAGTAGACAAGAACAAGCTTCAAGACAAAGGAGTACTCAACAATGAAGCCATTGGAACTCATTCATATAGATATTTGTGGGCCTACAAGAACATAAAGTATACAAGGTGAAAATTACTTCATGTTGCTCATTGATGATTACTCAAGAATGACATGGGTTGCATTCCTCAAAGACAAATTTGAAGCATTTGAGAAGTTTAAAGCTTTAAAAGCCTTTGTTGAAAATAAATTGATTTAAAAATCAAGTGCTTGGGATCAGATTGAGGAGGTGAATTTATCTCAAATGAATTTGAAGAGTTTTATGAGCTTCATGGAATAAAGAGACATTTTTTAGCTACAAGAACTCCACAACAGAATGGAGTGGTAGAAAGGAAGAATCAAACTGTACAAGAGATGGCTAGAACAATGTTGAATGAAGAAAAGCTATTGTGGATGTTTTGGAGTGAAGCAGTTAGCACCACAGTCTACATTCTAAATTGAAGGAAAATTAGAGTTAACAACAAGAAAACACCTTATGAAGTATGGAAGAGTAGACCAACAATAGTCAAATACTTCAATTGTTTAAGGAGAAATTGCTACATAAAGAGAGATGATGAGGATTTGGGAAAAATTAACATAAGAGCTTATGAAGGTATCTTTCTTGGTTATTCATCAAGAATCATGGTTTAGAGATGTTATAATAAAGAATTTTGCAAAATTGTAGAAAGTAGAAATGTTAAAGTCGATGAAGAAAGGTGCCAAAAGGAGAAACCAAAAAAAAAAATGAATATCTAGCCTAGAAAAGTGATGTTTTTCTCTAGCCTCCTGTAATGTGCCCTTTTTTCTCATTAACATGCGCCATAACATGGGTCACTAACTCTACAGATCACATTATAATGTGCCTCTTTTTCCTACGAAATTTTGTTACCCAACTCGACCATCTTCTGGGTAAAAATCATTGGAATGCACAACATTTAAGCAATGATTGATCTATGGTTCAATGCTAAATGAGTAAAATGGTCCTAAGAATGAATTGCAGTCATTGATTGGGTCCAAAAATTAATTTAATATGGATATGGAATGAAATGATTTGGTACAAAAATTATTTTTATATGAAGGAGGTTAGTAAATTGATCCTGTCAAAAAAATCCATCAAAAAAAAGATGGTTTTTCCCATGGTAATTCAATGTCAAATAGATTATAAATTTTCAAGGAAATCAGCCACTTTGTGTGCACTTGAGTGATTGATCTATGCATCTGAATTTTGGGTTCTTAATGGAATGATGTGCTCAAAGTTTCATTTAATTTTGTTATTTTTCTCCATTATTATGGTTTTTCCCATGGTAATTCAATGTCAAATAGATTATAAATTTTCAAGGAAATCAGCCACTCTGTGTGCACTTGAGTGATTGATCTATGCATCTGAATTTTGGGTTATTAATGGAATGATGTGCTCAAAGTTTCATTTAATTTTGTTATTTGTCTCCATTATTTGTTCCAGTATAGGTCTCCAAGAATGTGATTGAATGATTAACTTATTTTGTAGATCAGAGTATGTAGAGATCGCTGTCAATAAGTTATACTGCATGGTTTAGAAATCGATTTGGACGAACGCATCATTTATTTTTTTATTTTTATTTTTTATATTTGTATCGATGTTCCGGCCTAGGTATAAAAAAATCAAAGCAATAATGGTGCAACTAATCAAGAGCGTAGATGTGAATTATTTGAAGTGTGCACATGGACTTTGAGTGTGTAGCTAATTCGATGGTGAGATTTTATTTGAGTTGATATATGGAGTTTAACCTTATTTCTTGTGCGCATTTGCAAGGATCACCATTAGTCCAATGATGGTTCAACTCGCAGACATATGATGTATTCCTTGCGAGTTGGTGAAAAGTATGGACCTGATGCATTTGGATCGAGTGTCTAAGATCTATTTTATGTGCATACATAGAATTGAGACAGAGTGACAATGCACTAGTGGATTTTCTTGTGTTATAACAATTTTATTGTAGGGACTTACCAATACTGAAGAAATTAATGAGTTGCAAGATTGTTCTAGAGTCACTGTGTGCATGGAAAGAGCACAGATCTAGAGACTGGACATTATGACAATGTGTGTAAGCATTTATGTGATCAATCATAGAGATTTTTGATGGCATATTGATTTAGTTGTGTGATTGTTGGAGGTTTCTTTAGACCTAGTATGCTAACCATATGGTAACTGCTTTGTACCATAAATCCATTCAAGTGTGAATTTATGAGTCTTTTACTATATGCACACCATATATAAATTACTGAAGGTCCATTTAGAATGTGTGAATCATAGAATATTTGTTGGAGGTTTCTTTAATATGCGCACTATATAATAGTGTTTGTTGTATTTTATATTGAGCATTAAACACTTCTTAGATTGTGCATATGAAAAAAGTTTATGATAAAGTATTGTGATGTGGTTTTTGTAGCGATCTACACATATATCTATTTGAATGAGTGCACTAGTAGTTTATTGTCCAAAATTTGTATAATTTATAAGTACTTAGATCACATCATTTAACATGGGTGCATGGTAGCTTTTATTATTGGGTGAATATTTGATGAAGTTATCCTTTTGTGAACTATATAACAATGGCATTTTGTTGAGTGTTGAACACCTTGTAGACTGTAGAGATCAGTGCTTTGAGCAGAGGTTTTGTATGACATTGTTTGAATTCAAAGATTGTTGTCTCATGCACCTGGATATGGATAGAGTTTTCCATTGAAATTTATGTATGTGATATTGTTGTTTCACCCTTGATAAATATAATTATTCTTGATGTTTTCATGTATACTAGAGAGTAGGGATTGTTTCCATCTAGTAGTTGGGAAAGAGATGTTGCATGTTTTACATGCTAAGGTGCTTATTGTAGGGGAAATTTTGTATGGTTACATGTCTTATTGATGGAGATGTATTGAGTTATTATGATTTATGTTACTTGGTGTTGTGATTGAGGTTGAGATGTATGTTGACCTAAGTTTGATGGCAAAAGTGTTACTTATGATGCTAACTAATGTGATGAGCTAGGGCTTTGTGACAATATGGATGCTGGTACTTTTAACTTGTTTATATGTATGTTGCTAGGTTTTTAAATGTGAATTTGTAAAGTATATATTGTTATGATGAAGTGTTACATACTATAAAGGGTTGGAAGTTCGCTATCTTACATGTTGCATTTGCTATTGTTGTCATGCTATGAATGAACTTCCAATAGGGTTTGGCAGATGTAGTGAAGTAAGATTATTGGTAGATGTGTTATCTTAGTGAGCTAATGTAATGGTTGGATTTGAGTGAAGTCAAAATGTTGGCTAGAGTGATATAAGGTACAGTCAAAGTCACGAAACTATTGATGCCTCAGTCATGTATGAATAAATGTTTCTAATAACAGAATTTTGATGTTGATGGATTAAGGTTTAGCATTGGCTAAGTGAGAGAGCTTTTTGTGGTTAATGGTTCATGAGTATTTATATTTTAGTGGCTATGGTATGAGTAGATATTTTGATTGATTGCTAATGTATGAAACGATGGATGATTTGGTTATTGTAGAGATAGATTTTGTTGATAGATGTGAATTTAGTTACTAAGATTGAGTACAAAGTGATATGTGGGTCTAGTCTAAAATATTTTGATGAAACATGGCTTGCAGAATTTGTGTCTGAGCTAGGTGGATCTCGTGTGAAATATTTTGAAATGTGGCTCATAAGGGTTTGAAGGTTGGAGCCTTCAGTGAGGGAGTGGTAACTTCCTTCCATTGGTGGTTGGAGAATTTGATCATGGAGTGGTGGCTTCCTTCTAGTAGTAACTGGAGAAACAAGAGGAGGTAGTAGCTTTAAGTAGGTAGAAGCATGCACATTAGTAAGAGTTCGTTCTAGTTCAAGATGTAAACAAATATGTCATTTATAGTAATAAGAAGAAGATAGAGACAACAACAATGGTGGTTTTTCCTAGTTGGGCTTTCCACCTAATTGTAACACCCTCCTCCCACATCTACCTAATTAACCAGCCAACCGGGGTAAACATGTGATGAGAGGCTACTATGATTGGATTCGACCTTCTATGTGACCTTAAGGAAGTGGAATTGACTGAAACATAATACACATTCATTCAACATTAGCTTCAGGATCCTTAGGAACCAATCCAACACTTTAGACAGGTCGCCCTTGGGTCCCACTAAGATTTTAGACAACTTAGGCCTTAGTCGCTCTCATGCTATAGGCATGAAAGTTTCCATAAACCTAGAGTTTCTCTCACAGGATTTCCTTCCAACGTCTAGAGAGTCATTTTTCCAGTTCTGTGCCAGCATCCCCAAGATTTGAGCCACTTTTTCAAGCCCAGAGCCCAGGTCACTGCCCAAAATTGGATGATAACTTAAGATCAGTAAGAGAACATGGAAACAATGATGCAAAAGAAATAAGTTAAATAAGACCTTAACCAGACCCCTACTAGCCATGACAGGCATTTTGTCAAACATATCATGAACATGTAACCTAAAGCTGTAAACGACATAATTAAGTGTAGGGATCTCATACTTATATGAGAATCGCTATGAACCATTTTTCCCTCATGTTATTTGATGCATTATCATGTATTAGGTCATAGATACATTATCCATTCATTTACAAGTAAAAACATGCTGAGAGCCATACATATTTGTTGTCATAAAACATACATATAACCAACATAATAACAACATAAATACCATGAATATATCAGCCATAAGATCCACATATAAATCAATACATTTACACATGAAACCAAGGAAATTAATTTCTCATTAATGTATGCAATAAACCAACTGGAGATGGTACTACCATGTTCCACCCGACCATAGAATCGCTGAGCCAAATCTCTCTTTAGCCATTCACCCCCGTACCATATTCTAAGCATGAATGTGGGACTCATAGAACACACCAAAAACACCAAACAAGCATGGATGCCATTGGAGTTCTCCACCTACACCGTTATGAATTGGATTGCCTCCTAGTCTCTCAGTTTTTATCACAATCCATAGTCCGATCCAGGGATCACTAGGCCCTACACCGAGACATAATCTCCAGGCTTTACCAGACATCCCATCCTGGGACTACTAGGCCCAATGGATATAAATCCATCTCTTGGATTTATCGTATATATTTCTATTCACGACAAGGATTCCTAGGCCCATCGAGGCACAAAATCTTGGTTTTACTGCAACCCAAAGTCTGGCTCAGGGGTTACTAGGCTAGTGGCTTTACTGTGATCCATAGTTCTGTTCATGGACTGTTAGGCCATGTGTTTGTCATTTCAGAGATCCATCCCATTTAAGTTTGAATCCATCTGACCATCCCACATTAATCAAAGTTTGAGAATGTATCTCATCAAAGCTATCAAGAAATGGAAAGGCTAGGATGAAGAACATTGTCACACTTGGCAAAACCCATGCCATGATAGAAAATAACCACATGAAATACCATGCATGCCAAATCTAGCAAGGACAATACACATGTGGGTTGATACTTGTAATGAAGCATGCTGTAGCTGTTTGATCCTACCTTTCCTTTCTTGATATTTGCTTCATCTTGTCTTATTTTCCTTTCTTTCTCTAATTCCAAAGTGCTCCAAGAAAATCTCTGTGTCCAAGAGTGAGTGACAGAGAAAGAGAATAATGAAAATCTCTGTGTCCAAGAGTGAGTGAGAGAGAAAGAGAATAATGAAAGCTCCAAAACTCAACTAAAAAAAGGTTACACTGACCAAGCTTGTCCATTGATCCTCAAAAGCCTTTTTATTAATGAGGCCTCTGTTTTCTTCATTTCCCATTATTTTCCTTCAATTTCCTCCTCACATTCAACCTATGACCTTTCACCTTCATTTTCTCCTAATTTCCTTTTTTTCATAAATAAATGTGCCAAAATGCCTTTTTGCCTTTCCAAAGCCTTAGCCATTGCCTTGCCAATTTCCTTAGCCATAATAAATCAAATGAACACCCATTAGGATGTATTTCCCAAAATGTAGCTTGGAATACGTGTCCCATCAACCGTGGTATTATATATTTTTACATGAGTTTTTTAACCAAGACTATTACAGAACCCTCCCCCTTGGGGGAACACCATCCTCAGTGTTCAATCGCACCTATAACCAACAAGACTGCTGAAAACAAAACATACTACCCATAGATATTTATAACACAACTTGTTGCAATATTTACAATGACTATCTAAATAAACATGACAAACATAGCATTTACTCGAGCTTTATAACACAGCTCATTACGGTATTTACAATAACCACATATACACATATGCACATCTTCTAAACCAACAAATAAGAGAACACGATGCACAATCAATCAACAAGGGAATCCAGAGGCTCACACCTCCACCCTCAAAGTAATACCAAGATTCTCCTCCTTCCTAGGAAGTTCATAATCCACTGCAAAGTCAAATATGCATCCAATTTCTAGCAATACAATCATGCACCACTTGTCCTTTTAGCGAATAGTTACTGACTCATTGTTCCAGGGTGCACTCCCAATGTGCATATGATTCTATCTTGTTAAACACATGCATGGCAGACACAGAGTATGAATGATAAGCATGAAAGTACATTTATTATTGACATGATATACATTTATAATACATGGTGTGACCCTTGGATTCATATTCCAAGTGGTCTCTGTGACTCCCTTTGGCTATTTAGCTTCCACACCAACCCTTAGAGGATTAGGTGTCCAACATTCCACCCTTAATCCGAAGGGGTGTGTATGAGTCCAATAAGAGAGTTGTAATACAAAATGTGCAAAAATGCATAGCAGCACTAGGTTGAATGTGCTCTCTGAAATGTTGGTATAAGGGAGGTGGCTTAAGGAAGACCACAAATGTTGGGTGTGGAGCCTGATTATCTTCTATATTCAAAGGTATCGCCACATAGGACCCCAGTTCGAAATGGGGGCGGCAACGCTGCCCGTAAAATATTTGCTGCAGGGGGGGTCCAGGGGGGGGCGGCTGCGACCTTTGGGAGCCCCCCCTGGCGGGGGGTTTCAGGGGCAGTACATCCGAAGCTAAAAACAACTGTAAATTTGCCTTGTAAAAGTATAGTAATTTCTAGTCAATCTAGGCCGTTCATTAGGCGGATGATCTTACGGTAGAACTTATGTTTAGTTTAGGGTTTTTTGCCCTAGAAGGCAACCCCTCTCTTTGTATGAGGGTATTGTATTTGAGGCTGTGAAATAGATTTGTATTCTGTGAGCGAGAAATAGAGAGGTGAGACTGTGAGAGAAAACAGAGGATATTACAACGGATTTGATGTAGGTTGTATCTCTTCATTTTGCTGGATAATAGAAAGGAAGGACTGGTTGTTCGGGGTGGACGTAGCCCAAACTGGGTGAACCACGTATATCCGTGTCTCTCTTGTTTTGTGCGTTTTCTGTGTTTATATTTCTGCAATATTTTATGTGTTCCATTGCTCCGTAATATATAATTTTCTAACAACTGGTATCAGAGCCGAAGGTCTATTTGGCTGATAAACTTGCAGGAAAGAAGGGTTCCTGGTTCGAGTGGGAGCAATGGCGGAAGATGGTAAGTTTAGGGTCGAGAAATTTAACGGCCAAAACTTCTCGCTGTGGAAGATGCAGATGGAAGATTATCTGTATCAGAAAGATCTATACCTGCCATTGGGCGGAAAAACAAAGATGCCGACGGGTATGAAAGATGAAGAATGGAACCTTCTCGATAGAAAGGCACTCGGAACAATACGGTTGTGCCTTGCTGCATCAGTTGCCTTCAACATTTCGAAGGAAACCACGACAGAGGGTTTGATGCAGACGTTGTCGAAACTATATGAGAAACCCTCGGCCTCAAACAAGGTATTTCTTATGAAACAGTTATTTAATATGAATATGTCGGAAGGTGGATCTGTTGCAAACCATTTAAATGATTTTAATACAGTTACAAGTCAGTTAAGTTCTGTAGGGGTAAACTTTGATGATGAAGTTAGAGCTCTGTTATTCTTGTGCTCATTACCAAAAAGTTGGAATGGTTTGGTAATGGCCATTAGTAACTCCGTTTCTGGATCTAGTACTTTAAAGTTTGATGATGTTGTCGGTGCTATCCTTAGCAAGGAAATGCGATGGAAAAGCTCCGGTGAGACATCGAGAAATGCTTTGAGTGCAGAGTCTAGAGGAAGAAAAATGGAAAGAGGAAAGAGCTCAGGATATCGCAGGAAATCAAGGAAAGGCAGATCCAAGTCCAGATTAGGGATAGTGTGCTAGAAATGTGAAAGAAAGGACACCTAAAAAAGACTGTAGATCTCGGAAGGGAAAAGAAGGAGATGCACAACAAGAAAAAAATCATGAAGAAAATGTGACAGGTGAGGTGTTACAAGATGCTTTGATTCTTTCCTTCAAAAATATTACTGATTCCTGGGTGGTAGATTCAGGGGCTTCATTCCATGCCACACCTGATAAGAAATACTTTCATGACTATGTTCAAGGAGATTTTGGACAAGTTCATCTGGGTGATGGTAAACCCTGTAAAATCGTTGGAATGGGTAAGGTTCTTGTAAAAAAATAGAATGGAAATCAATGGCTACTAAAGGAGGTAAGGCATGTTCCAGATCTAAAGAAAAATCTGATTTCAACAGGGCAACTAGGCGGTGAAGGTTGTGTGACAACTTTCACAGATAAAGCTTGGAAGGTCACCAAAGGAGCCTTGGTAATAGCAAAAGGCGAAAAGGTTGGTACATTGTATTTATGCAATGGTATTTCTAACTCTGTTAATGCTTTAACTTCCAAAGGAGCAGATGCAGCATTATGGCATCATAGGCTCGGACACATGAGTTAAAAGGGGATGAAGATTCTTCACTCAAGGAATTTGTTGCCAGGTTTGAAGAATGTTGATTTGGATTTATGTGAGAATTGCATTTATGGAAAACAGAAGAGAGTCAGATTTCTCAGAGTTGGGAAGGAAAAGAAGAACGAAAAATTAGAGCTTGTGCATACAGATGTATGGGGACCTGCTCAGGTATCATCTCTCGGTGGCTCTCATTATTATGTTACTTTTATTGATGATGCAACTAGAAAAACTTGGATTTATTGTATTAAGAATAAATTTGATGTATTTGATACTTTCAAGAAATGGAAAGCTTTGGTTGAGATTGAGACAGGAAAGAAATTGAAGTGTCTTAGATCAGACAATGGAGGTGAATATTGCAGCAAAGAGTTTGATAGGTACTGTTCAGAACATGGAATTCACAGAGAGAAGACAGTTCCAAGAACACCACAAGAAAATGGTGTGTCAGAAAGGATGAACAGAACAATCATGGAGGGTGCAAGGTGCATGAGATTGCATGCAGGATTGCCTTTACAGTTTTGGGCAGATGCTGTAGATATTGTTGTTTATCTAATAAACAGAGGGCCTTCAAGTTCCTTGGATCGTGGTGTTCCAGAGGAAGCATGGACAGGTAAAAAGGTAAACTACTCTATTTTAAAGCCTTTTGGTTGTGAGGCCTTTGTCCATATTGATAAAGAAAATAGAACAAAGCTTGAGGCAAAGTCAAAGAAATGTACCTTTATTGGATATGGTGTTAATGATTTTGGTTATCGCTTATATGATTATGAAAATCACAAAATCATTAGGAGCAGAGATGTAATATTCAATGAAAAGGTCTTGTATAAGAATCAGTTGCAGGAAAAGAAACAGGAAAAAGAAAACAAGGAATACGCAGTTCTTGATGAAATCACTGAAAAGGTAAAGGTGCCTAAAATAATAATAATCAACAACAACAACCACCACAACAGCAACAAGCACCCCAAACACCTGAAAGTGGTGTTAGAAGATCTACCAGGATAAGTAGACCCCCTGAACGATACTCTCCTTCATTATATTATTTATTGTTGACTGATTCTGGTGAACCCGAATGTTATGAAGAATCAATGCAGGTTGAAAGTAGGAAGAAGTAAGAGGTAGCCATGGAAGAAAAGATGGACTCCTTAATGCATAACCAGACTTGGGATTTAGTCAGGTTGATTGCAGGAAAAACTACATTGAAGAATAAATGGGTTTACAGGCTGAAGGAAGAAGATGGAGGAAGACAGAGGTACAAAGCTAGACTTGTGGTGAAGGGGTTTGCATAGAAGAAAGGTATTGATTTTGATGAAATATTTTCTCCTGTTGTTAAAATGACTTCAATAAGAACTATTTTAAGTCTTGTAGCAGCTGAAGATTTGCATCTTGAGCAGTTAGATGTAAAGACAGCCTTTCTCCATGGTGATTTGGAGGAAGAGATATATATGCAGCAGCCACAAGGATATGAGGTGAAAGGGAAGGAGAAACTAGTGTGTAGGTTGAAGAAGAGCTTGTATGGCTTAAAACAGGCTCCAAGGCAGTGGTATCTAAAATTTGACAAGTTTATGTCTGAACAAGGTTATACTAGATGTCACTCTGATCATTGTTTTTATCTGAAAAAGCAAAATGATGGCAGCTATATTATATTGTTATTGTATGTGGATGACATGCTTTTTGTAGGATCTAACATGCAGGAAATAAATGTACTCAAAAGAAAATTGGCAAATTCATTTGCAATGAAGGATTTGGGAGCTGCAAAACAAATCCTTGGTATGAGAATCACTAGAGACAGGAAAAATCGCAAATTAACATTGTCTCAGAATGAGTACATACAAAAGGTGTTTGAAAAGATTTAATATGCACAATGAAAAACCAGTTAGTACACCTTTTGCTAGCCATTTCAAACTTAGTAAGGAAATGTGCCCAAAGACCCAAGAAGACATGGATTATATGTCTAAAGTTCCATATGCATCAGCAATTGGAAGCTTAATGTATGCAATGGTCTGCATAAGGCCTGATATTGCACATGCAGTGGGAGTTGTAAGCAGGTACATGAACAATCCAGGAAAGGAACATTGGATGGCAGTGAAATGGATTCTCAGATATTTGAAAGGTACCCCAAATCAAGCATTATGCTTTGGTGGTGCAAACATTTCTCTACAGGGATATGTTGATGCAGATATGGCAGGTGACAGGGATAACAGGAGGAGCACTACAGGATATGTATTTACTGTTGGTGGAACAGCTGTCAGTTGGATTTCAAAAATCCAAAATGTTGTTGCACTTTCAACAACAGAAGCAGAGTATGTCGCTGCTACAGAGGCTAGTAAAGAAATGATTTGGTTACAAAGGTTTATGGGTGAATTGGGTAAGGAGCATGATATGGGCACGTTATACAGTGATAGCCAAAGTGCCATTCATCTTGCAAAGAACTCAACATTTCATTCTAGGACTAAACACATACAACTCAAGTACCATTTCATATGATCAGTGTTGGAAGATGGAGAGTTGAAGCTGGAAAAGATACACACTAGCCAGAATCCTGCAGATATGCTAACAAAAGTTGTAACCAGGGAGAAACTGAGAATATGCTCAGTTTCAGTTGTTCTTCAAGGATGACGATGAAGATGAGAAACAGCCAGGTCCAAAGAGGAGTCATTGTCCAGCAAATGGAGCAGCGGTGGAGTTGCTACAATTAGTCTCCAAGTGGGAGATTGTTGGGTGTGGAGCCTGATTATCTTCTATATTCAAAGGTATCGCCACATAGGACCCCAGTTCGAAATGGGGGCGGCAATGCCGCCCGTAAAATATTCGCTGTAGGGGGGGTCCAGGGGGGGTGGCTGCGACCTTTGGGAGCCCCCCCCTGGCAAGGGGTTTCGAGGGCAGTGCCCCCGAAGCTAAAAATAGCTGTAAAATTGCCTTGTAAAAGTATAGTAATTTCTAGTCAATCTGGGTCGTTCATTAGGCGGATGATCTGACGGTAGAACTTATGTTTAGTTTAGGGTTTTTTGCCCTAGAAGGCAACCCCTCTCTTTGTATGAGGGTATTGTATTTGAGGTTGTGAAATAGATGTGTATTCTGTGAGCGAGAAATAGAGAGGTGAAACTGTGAGAGAAAACAAAGGATATTACAGCGGATTTGCTGGATAATAGAAAGGAAGGACTGGTTGTTCGGGGTGGACGTAGCCCAAACTGGGTAAACCACGTATATTTGTGTCTCTCTTGTTTTGTACGTTTTCTGTGTTTATATTTCTGCAATATTTTATGTGTTCCATTGCTCCGTAATATATAATTTTCTAACACACAAACACTAGAACGCTTAGTGCAGTTCCCAGAAATCTTACAGGTCTGGCAAGAAGGTGAGGTCTTCTGCTAGAGGAAGTGTTCCTGATGTTTTGAATAGGAAAACCTTCAACCATGAAAGGGAGGTCTCACCCCACATAAAAGGGAGAACCTTAACCTGAAAAGGGAGGTCTCACCCCACATAAAAGGGAGAACCTTAACCTAAAAAGGGAGGTCTCAACCTATGATGGTTTAAGGATGACCATCAACTCTGGAATGCTTAATGCAATTATCAAAACTCTTCCAAAGATGAAAAGAAGATGAAGTCTTCTGCTGGAGGAAGTGTCCCCAATTCTTTGAAGAGGCATCACCAACTAAAGGCATGCTCAGGGGCAACTTTGTCTCTGGCTACAACTTTGAATCTTGTATGGCAAGTTGTGGCTCAGGCTCGCTTGAGTGGCTTTGAAGCTTGTAGATGACCATCACTCCCCCCATTGTTAGATATAGGGTGAGAATATGAAGTGATCTCAACTGCAAGACTTTTCTATATTCGATAACAAATCCTATTGTAGGAGCGAAATATCTTCTTGGCTGTTAAAACCCATTACCAAGAAGCAATCCATCCAAGATGAATCTTTGTTCTGGCAGGAAGTTTTTTTTTGAAGCATCTGTGTGAAGAATGAGTACGCTGACCACAATGATTGCATGAATGAAGATCAAAACAATTATCTTTCATATGGCCAACTCAGTCATAGTGTTGGCGTTTAAAAACTTGTTGTGGATGCTATGGAAGAGGACCAGAATATGAAACAACTGAAGGTGAGCTGTCATGAAGAAATCCAACACTCTGAAAATGGATGGGATTTGAGTAATCTGGAATATGAAAGGACACATCCTTTTTATATCCAAGACCAGTTATGTGCTTGTTATCGATTAGCTCTTCCCAAGGTCTGATGATGGGCTTGGGAAGTGCAGATTGAATTTCTACTTTTGTATGCAATTATGTTACTTCATTGGGCACTAGATCTAAATCAACTTGCTGCTAATGGGAGTATGTTTCAATGTTCTTAATAGAAACATGTTCAGAATGATGACTCCATTGTTGTAATTCTTCTCACTGTAGTTGAGATTCAAGTTGAAAAAAATCAATCTGTTCTTGTGCATTTTGTAGAGATATTTGAATGTCAATAAGGGTGGTTTTGTTGATTTTGATTGTGTCACCAGTTGTATATTGTATTAGGGTTTTCAGGAACTCTAATACTTCATAAACTTTAGCCATTTTCTTAACCAACAAACAAAGAGTGTAGGCTTTAACAAAACTACTTGCAGAAGCATTCCTCTCTCCTAATTTGGTTTTCTTTCACTTTAAATATTCAATGGTCAAAATTTCATGTTAATAAAACTTGAACTTAAAATATCAATATCCTTCACAAAGCACGATTTATAATCCACAACTATCTCCATATAAAATCTATTGGGTTTCGATCTAGATCTTCCTCCGATGTTGGGGATTCTTAAATGGACAAAAGCAAGTGTGAGAGAGCAGAGAGCGGAGGATGAAACAACTGGAGTAGAGATATAATTCACAATATGTAGTTATATATGGTATGGAGAAATTGGTGTGGTATTGCAGCATATACCATCCATAATGGACATAACGTAATAAGAAACTGATGGTATTAACTGTGCATACACAACGTAAACATTGCGTTTCACAATCTAATATCAATCAACATATGAGAAATATTACAAGGCATACCAACTGCAATAACATACCAAATGGCGTGCAATTTTGGTTTCAATGCACAACGTTCAACCTCCAACACAACACCTTCGACACACATAATTTGATGCACTTCAATGCTCTAGGCAGAAGGTGTGAGTTTTGCAATGGCAAATCTCTTAGTTCTACAAAGTAGACAGAATATAGGAAGAATAGGCAGAAGCATTTTTGCATGGGAGAATATGTAAAGCGCATGGCTGACAAGTGCTCAAGGCAACCTAAATGATATGTCAGTATTCTCAGGAAAATAATGGCTCAAAATGGAGCAGGACCAGCAATTGCCCGCTCTGATACCATGTTAAACACATACATGGAAGACACAAAGTATGAATGATAAGCATGAGAGTACATATATTATTGACATGATATACATTTATAGTACATGGTGTGACCATTGGATTCATATTCCAAGTGGTCTCTTGGGCTCCCTTTGGTTGTTCAGCTTCCACACCAACCCTTAGAGGATTAGGTGTCCAACACATTTGGCAATGCCAATGACCAAAACAAATATATCCATGACCTTCCCTTCTCTGCTACACAGTCCCTCGGGAATCCGATCACCCCTTCCATGGAGTCACTCACCTTCCAAGTTCTGCTGGAACCCCTGGTCCAGGTAGCCCATCCCTTGGCAAGGCTTCCTCGCATCAAAATATACAAAAATAAACAAGGCATATACCTTCCTCAAAACCATCATACTAGTCATAGCATGCTTATGGAAGTCAATGGAAACTATTGGGTACCAGTGTCCCACAATGGCCCTGCTCTTGAAGTGATTTACCAAGATAATGCTGCATGTTCCAATTTCTTTCA
This sequence comes from Pinus tabuliformis, assembly GCA_031772625.1. Classification (NCBI taxonomy): domain Eukaryota; kingdom Viridiplantae; phylum Streptophyta; class Pinopsida; order Pinales; family Pinaceae; genus Pinus; species Pinus tabuliformis. The sequence continues at coordinate 49,536,030 of CM062804.1, read as the reverse complement.
CTAATTCTGCTAATTATTGTAGTCGATTTCAACCACCCAACTGGGCATGTTCATGCTTCCTATACCAAGCACATAACTTCCATTAAATTTAAAACAAATTGAAATAAATTCACATCATACCTCATTGGTAGCTCGTTAATAAGGTACACTTGCAATTCTGTTTTCTTCCTGCCACAACAAGTTAAACTAATTGCTTGATCAAAACAACATGCATAAACATATCACATCTGGTTAGCTCAAAACACAACCATCATATATCAACATCATAAATCACATGTAACCATCATAAACCAGAATCATATATCACATATAATCATCATATACCATAATCATAAATCACATGCATGATAAAACTGAAATAAAATGATGATACTTATCCTTTCATCTATCCTTAACTTCTACCTTTGCCTTTATTCGGTACGCACTTCGGATCAGTTTCCACACTATAAAAACACCCAATGCCTTCTCCTAAACCATGTGCACGTACACATAGTGTGCATCACACACATACAATCACACATTGCCTACAACACCATTCAATACATGCACCTACACCTAACATACAACACATACGCCTACACCCGGTGTACAATACAACACAAATACATATATAGAGTGCAACACAATGAATGCATATGCCACGATACCATGACTACATAATGCACATACATAGTACTACATGCCTGCAACACAACATGTACGACATGCACTCAATCCCACATGTACATCGGTATCACATGTACAAAGCACCACTTGCACAATGTGTGCACAACATCACATGTACATGACACCACCTACACAATGTGTACGCAACGCCTCATGTACACTGCACCACTCTACAACGTGTACACAATACCACATGTACACAGTACCACGTAGACGATAGGTATGCGACACCACATGTACATAGTGCTACATGCATGACATGTACACAACACCACCTGCACACAACGCCACATGTACAACATGTACACAACACCACTTGTACAATCATGCACACAACACCATATGTACATAGTGCCACATGTACAACATACATGCAACACCACCTGTACATAGCACTATCTATACATGCTACATAGCATCATCTATACACAACACTACATATCCAATCATAATAAAGTGCCATATGCAATATTTGCACAACACTATATGTACCATCTTGCACATAACACTGCATAAACAACATGTACACACACTATATATACAAAACACCGCATGTGCACACATCATAGATGCAACATGTGCAATATATACAACATATGCACAACAGTAGTACCACACATCCAAAATCACATTGTCCTTACCAAGAAACCTTGCTTCTAGTGCCTTATCCATGCTTATCCTAGCATGCTGTAGACCATACTGCTTTCATTTTGCTGATGTATCCCTTGGTATAACCTGTCCATAACATAATCATAGGCATAATAAAAACATACAATTTAAATTCATATTCACATGATATTGACCTCATATATTTTTCATGACTACTCTTCCCACTTGATTCCTCATAGCCAGGAACTTCTTCATGCAATTCGCCTGCATAGGTAATCATTCCGCCACAAGAATGATTCTTGATGATCTGTTGGACAATGGCATAGATACATGGATACATACATACATATACATAAACATTAGCATAAATAATCATGATCCTGTTAGAAAACTATATGCATACATATATACACACACATATAAATGTTAGCGTTAATAATCACGATCAATGATGACCCTGTCAAACATGATATACATACACACCTAAATGTATACATACACAAACATCAGCATAATAATGATCATAACATAATTACCAGATATCAAGATAAAGGTTTAAGAGAACTTCCTTTATTCATGCAACACATGTGCAACATTAATAATAGTTGTTCCCAACATAGCAAAGGCATATGATGCTTCATATCCATTTAATTTACCTTTTTGGTTACCTTTCTCATGACTTTATTGCCACATTCCATTTACCACAATGGACCCAACCAATCCAACCAATTGTCATAGTCTTACCTTCCGCTGCGCTTACTCATGCACCGAGCTTCATCTGTGCCTTAAATTACTTGTTGGGTACCACGTAACTCTCCCCGAGCTCCATTAATTTTCCTCTTTCTCAACCAATTCCCAAGACTCCAAACAATAAAAGGCAAGAACAAAAACAACAACAAGAAGACCCTGAAAACCAAAAGCAATACGACACCGCAAAAAAGTGGCATAACTATGCACTAGACACAATCAAAACCACAAATCAAGCACAATAATCACAAAGGACCAAAAGCACAAGACTAAAACTAGACACCATGACTTGCCCCATGGTTCCCAAGGAAAGCTCGACCTGAGCCTTCTTCGATATTTCATGGCAACCTCTCTTTCCATGTAACCCCTTGCATCATGTTGTTATTAACAAATAACTATTAGTGCATAAAACATAAAAATACACTAGTTACCTCATCTTGTTGTGCCAAGCACGTTTCTTTCCACTGAAAACATTCATTCCATCTCTCAAGGGACTCCAATCCTTTGACATATCCACTTGTACCTAAATACTAGCTAATATACATGTCAAGTACATGTTCATGAATATAGGATGTATCCACATAATGTCTGACAAAATTAAGGTTAAGAAGACTTCCTGTAGGCAAAGCACTCATTCATTTGGAATTAGGGTTTCCAAACATAGCGAAAGGAATTATTTCCCAATCCCTTTCTTTGACCTTTTCCTTGTTGCAATTGAGTGTTACTATGCACTGTCACATCACCCAACTGTTAGTGATATAAACGCATCAACTATTACCTTGTCAGGCTAATACCAACATGCTTCCTACATCTCCTCACATATGTCAACCACATGTTCCAAATATCAAGACAATCATATCTATCAATTTGAAATCAACATTTAACAGGATTAACAATCATGTCATAATCCATAGTCAACTCTTATTCATTAGGCATAATGCTACTACTATCACCTACTTACATGAAAGTACATATCAACTGTCTCGACAAATATGTATTAGTACAATCATCTTAAAACAAGATCATTTCTTCATGCAACCCTATAGATTCATATTATCATGCAATTAATCAAACATTCAAGAAAGCTATGAACGCACCATGTTAGATAAATCAACTAGATGACATAATAGGCACCAAACACTCAAACACAAAATAGATGACATAATCAACAATTAAGCACCCAATATACTACATAAGAAAACCCATACCTTAATATATTTTAGGGGAGGCTATCTTGTCTTCAAAATCAATCTAGGTTAGCATGATACAACTTCACAACATATCCACTCAAACATAAATCATGATGTCCATAACAATAACTAACATGTTCACATCATGAGCTCATAATCATTTGTTGTTCATGCATAACAATCATATATGTACGATCATTCTATATTAGTACCACATCATATCATAAATATGTTGGATCATACCCAATTATCACAACCATAAGCATCTGCATAGGTCAAACCAAGTTAACACAATACAAATAACATCGAGATCTTCAATGCAATGAACATAACCATCACACATATGACCAATCCAAATTACAACATCAAGATCTCAATGAAATAACCCTAATCATCAATTTAATAGCATATAACAAAAATAAGATATATATCATGCTCATCAACAACATATAACCTAATCATCAAGTTATCTAACATAAAACAAAAATAACAATGCATACAACCACATGTTACCATCATTCTTGACTATCCGACTTATGTGCATATGACTATGCTAATCAACTATCATCTATCATGTACATAATCATAAATTCAAAAGACATGTACATAAACCTAATGTATATAACCCTAATTCATATAACAATCCTTAACCTACATAACTGCATGTCCAACATACAAACGTGTATGACGACATGCTTTTGCCTCGAGGTCCAATGATGCAACTTCACTTTGATGATCTGCATCTCATGCTCTATCTCAGCCAACAAATTAGCATCATAACATACCAACATCACCCTGATGACCTAAATTGCATACCATCACCCCACAAGGCATTTTTGACCTACTATTCATGCATAACCATAACCAAGACCCTACATGCATAACAATAACAACTGCATATAGACATATAACGCATGAGTACCAAACAACATACACCTCATTCTAGCTAGAGTTCAGTCATCAATGCATGACCATATCAACTACACAAACCATGATCTCATGCATGACAACGACAACCACATCAAGCCACTGTACACGTTGCCCCATGCAACCATCAACATGCATAAGCAATGCATAATCAACTACACAAATGCATGAATGCATGTAGCCGAGCATAAGCGATCAATTTTTGTAACCAACCTACAAGACTGATACATGTAATCAAGCATACAAGAATGCAGCCTACCATACCAGGATGTAATCAAGCGACATATAACAACATGTAAGCGATGTATAACAATATGTAACCAATCATATACTCATGACGATGCATTCCACAAAATCAACATCAACTTCCTCTTGAAAACCTTCCTACAACCATGATCAACATTATGCAATGTAACAAGTACATGGAATGCAAGTGTAAGAGATACACATGCAACTGGCATGCATGCATGATCAACACACACCACCCATTGAGTCTGAGGGGTGAACCATGTGTTGGTGTCCGAGTGTGAATAACTATTCCACCCTTTTCCACATTAACTTATCAATCCGGGTGCGTACAATTTTCAAGGTAACATGCAAGGTATATGCAAGGGCAAGGTTATTATCTAACATAACCAAGGATTCATAGCTATGGAATGAAAGCATCGCTGTAAGAGTATTTAGAAATAAATTGCAGAACTTAAAAATGCATTCACAACAATTAAATAAAGAATTGTAACAACAATAAGAAATTAGCACACAACAACAGAAACAACACACATACAAAAAATACGCAGCACCTGATCAGAAGAGCGGGCCCAACTCTCTTATCAGGGCTGTGTTAACTCACAACTAAGAAGAGAACATCAAACTTGCTCACATTGGATTAATATATAAGAAATTGTTACAATGTTTGTCTCTGTGCGGCTAACCCTTCGCACAGGAATAAAACCCCTTTTATACAAATACATGGGAACGACATATTCCCCAAATCTGGCAACTAATGCCCAAAAATATACAACTGTTTAGAACAACAACTAATTGCCGAGAGAGAGAGGGAAAAATAAAGATCCAAAATAGGCTTGGGAGCAGCTGAGAGTTGGTTATGTTGTTGTCCGAACATCTGTTGTAAAGGCGGGACTACTGCTGCAAGCTGTGAATGCGATACCTATCCACCAGAATCTGCGGAATTAACAAAGTTTAGTAGTTCGCATAGGCAAAACCCCCGTGACCTTACTTCATCAATTAAATATTCCAAGAGACTTTATAAGGGAGGTTTACCTTGTAGATTTATTACAGTTAACGCATATCATTTTTTGCAAAAAGGATGAAAGGAAAGGTGAAAATGTAAGGAAAAGATAGGTAGATTTGGTGCCCAACATCTCCCCCCAACTAGCCTTCTGCATGCTGTCATGTAGCTCACTGCTTCCGTAGGTTTGGGTTGGAACAACTGTAGTCAGCATGGAGCTGGGCGAGATCATACTCATCTGCCATGTCTGTTCCTGGGGGTTTGTATCCTTCTGTGAGAACAAAATCCTTCCACCAATCACCTAGTACATTGTAAGCTGGGGTGTAATGCTCTGCTGGCAACCAAATGATGAGGAACTTAAATTGGAGTCCCAGCCACCGAACCCCGCATGTTTGGACGCATGCCACATATCTTGGCACCCGACTTAGTGCTCGTGCAAAATTTGGTGCTCCAAAACGTTCCCTGTTCCGAATAGTGGTAGGTGACATCATCTACTTCTTCTGACAACTATCAAGGGCCTCATCTTGAAACGTGACTATTTGTTTGACACAAAGGTGAATACACCACTTCTATGTCCTCAACATCCGTTCTCTATTTCCCTCAATCTATAAAAAGGTGGTGTGCTTACTATACATAGTCACAGACTGTTTGTGCTCCCCTCTCATCATAAGAGACTTTGTGTTTTGATTTGACTCAAACGTATTAGAAGCCTTCTACCAGTTTATCTGGTTGATAGTATAGGAGGTAAGAGCCCTTAAATGAATGTCCCGCACATATGGGACTGGGTTAAACTCTTTATCCATGCGCAGGAAGTATCCATGCAGTTAAAGCTCACACATTAGATGTTGGGTTACCAAGTCATGGATTCTCAGTATACGTAAGAACTGTATAGAGTCCTTGATCTCATGACTGACCTCCTTCTTAATACTTTCCAAACATAAGAAAAGAAATTGCTCATGTAGGGACAAGGCATATCTATAAGTAGGAGGGCGACATGCCAATACCTGTTGTGCCAAGCTAAACAACTGTTCTTTGTTTGTCTTCAATTTCAGCAATTGTCCTTCCAAATTTTCTACTTTGAGTTGCTACTTCGCATACCTCGGCCGCAATATATCTAATCGTTCTATACACTTAAAGATAGCCTGGGATGATTGTTGGTGGATTTCCAAGTGTGAATCTTGGCTATTAAAGCGAATTCACGGCCTTCGAACAAATGTTCGATAGAATCCGTTTGGGTGGTAGCAGAGGTCGTAGGCACATCGTCCAACTGTGTTGTTGCTTCGGCCCCCATAACCTTAGGCTTCTTAGCCCACCATTTATACTTTCTCACCTGCTTCTTAAGTTGATGCACCTATCTTCTCAGCCTTCAAACCTTTGTTTTCAACCACATCATGTCTCTGAACTATAGCTGATATTTATTTTTAAGGGGCGGCCTCCTCTGCTCGCACAGTTCTATCCATTCCTACTTAACAATCACTTCATCTGGCCCTGCATCTAGTTCAGTAGGTGGTGCATACTCAGAGGAGTATCCACTGGTCCATCTACCAGGCTCTCCTTGCTTGGTTCCCCTTTCTCAGAAGCAATTGCTTCTTCTTTAACAATCAACTCAACTAGCCCTGCAGCTGGTCCAAAAGGTGGTGGATTACTCGGAGGAGTATGCACCGGTACATCTACCAGGCTTCCCTTACCTGGTTCCCGTTTTTCAGAAGCATTCACTTCTTCCTACCTTCTGGGCTTCGAGTCATCTGTTGCCTGAAAAACACCTCCTTCATCCATTCGCTGTCCCCGTTCTTCTGCGGGGTGTTCCTCCTCCCTTTGTTCTTTGAATGGTCTTGCTGAGAATCAACAACCAACAAACTAACAGCGACCAAACTTTTTACCGAACCATCAAATTTTAAAATGGGAGGGACAACAACCTCCTTTTCTGAGCGTCGGGGAGAACGAGACACTCTTTCTCCTCTTGGTATGGTGGCACAAAAAGGAGAATGGAATATGTCCTCTTCCTGGTCTATACTGGCCCTGTCTGTGACCTCGAGTTCCTTCCCTTCATCTGCGACAATTCTGCTCTGCCCTGAGGCTCCTTCCTATGTTAGCTCTTGTCCCGCGGTTGACACTGGTTCTTATGGGATAGTGTCAACCTCAGGACTCATTCTTTCCACATTTCCTAGGACCGAAAGGGTTGGTGGTGGTTCTTGTGTGGCACCACCATCCGTATCCGATGCTTCCTGAACAGAGGGTGCTGGCATTGTTTCCTCTTGCACTTAATTAATGAAAGTGGATTCTTGTATCACCATGTCAATGCCATCCATCGTGCCCATAATTTCTTCCTCCATTGTTTCCATAGTCAAGGCTAGTTCTTGTGTAATAGCCTTGGCTATGGCACTGATTGTTTCTTTCGTTTCAAGCCTTTCCCGCTCCGGTTCTTCCTCTTCCATTAGTTCCACAGTCGAGGCTGGTTCTTATGTAACAGCCTTGGCTATAACACTCACTGTTTCTTCCGCTTCAAGCTCCCTTTCTTGATCTGGTTCTTCTTCTTCCATTTCCATGTCTTCGGGTTCTTCTTGGTCTACATATTCATCCTCTATTGGTTCCTCCTCCATTCTCTATGACTCCTCTTCTCTAGCAGCTATAGCAGCTGCTACTTCTTCTTTTGTTGATTCTTGAAATATTGCCCAAGGAATTTGAAATCGGGTCAATGCATGCATAACCAATAATCAAACTAGCCCGTGATTGGTGATGACTGGTACAACCTGTCATGAATGCCAAGCAGACTGCACCATGAATTGGAGGCTTTTCAGCAAAAATAAGGGCATGTTCAACGAGAAGACTTCTGATTGTGGAAATCGAAGACGAGCTAACACCCTGAAGTGATACTTGAATACAATGGTGAACTGTCCTTCACAAGTTATGTATTTCATAAAAAAAATTGCTACATCGCCCCATGGACGCGGCAAAGAGTTCCGATCATACCCCTAACCTTTTTGAACGACGCTATTGCCAGCCTGTAGAAATAATTCTGGGAATTCTGGGAGGGAAGTTCTTTGTGAAAACCAGCTCTATCCCTGCTGTGGCAATCCACTGACTTCTGCAATAACTTTCTCTGTGATAGGGATTTCTATCCCTCTGACCAGAGAGAAATTCTCATTCAAATTGAGTGTGAATTCTGCTATAAGCCCCTTGTGGAGCACTTGAAAGGTATGTTTTTGACAAACAATTTAGTGACTTTTTAGTAACATTTGTAACCTTTTCTGCATCATGAACTCAAAGAAATAAAGAATTCTAATAAAACGTGTGAGAATTAGTATGGAAATCTTAATCGCTGATAATTGTCATTTTTCTATGCAGGGAAAGGTGGAAACGAAGAGCTGCCGTTCAAAAGGGAAAGAAAAAGGAGGAATAACTGCTGTCCCTCTAGAAGGGAACCGGATGCAAACGAGATCGAATAGATCAAAGCAGAATGACCCAGGAAAGGAAGAAGGGATACCAATTCGGCGGAAAAGGGAAAGAAAAGTAAAGGATTAACGGCTTGGTGAATCCCTCAGGATCTTTGATCCTGAGGGATCGCTGTTTTACTTATTTTGTTACCTAGATATCTCCGCCGTTACTTTTATAAAAAGGAACAACATCGTTAAGCAAAGGGACTTTTATGTAATTTTCAGTTTCAGACTAAACTTTGATCATCAACTCTCACTAAGACCTGGTTTATTGTACGTTTGTTGATGCGTTAATATAAAAGACTTGGTGTTTATTTCATCCTTGCGTCTGGAGTAACCTAAGGCGGTGTACCGTTGGAAGCTAAGGGCCCGGCTCCGAAGGACACTTGCTTTTGTATCATTATAACTTGATTTCTGCATGGGTTTCTTATCTTTATTGCTCGGTAATCTGATATGCTTTTCATGTGCTATTCCATGCTCTGCTACGATTAATTCATTAATGGTTCTTTCAGGAAATCCATGTAGTGACTCTGCATTGCATGATTGAATCTTTTCAGAGTTGATTGCATGTTATTAGTCTAAACCAGCTATTTCTGTTACAGAGCGTTTGTACTGAATATTACTGTTATTAGATTCATTTGAAATCCCGATTATTGGAATCCGGAAGTAATGTTATTCTATTTGGAAACATAGTCGTATTCTCCTTAATCGTCAGATTACTATATTAGCGTGTTGTGTGTATATATGCTTGATTCCTACTGTTCCATAATTCATCAATGAATGTTGTTCCATAAAGTACATTCCATCCAATTTGCCTTAAGAGAGAAGATTTTTATTTTATTGCAAAGTGTGAGTTTGTTTCAATAGAGCAAGTTTGGTTCTGACTCGCGAGACTTAGTTCATTTGATTGCTGTTCCATTTACTGCTATTCCATTTTAGACTTGTTGTTCCATTTCCTATTGGCTGTTCCATTTTACTTTCTGCCGTTCCATTTACTTGCATTTGCTGCTTTGGTGTGAGAGAAGGTCTAAGGCTGTAGTGAGCCTCAGCAGTCGTTGCCTAGCTCCCAGACCTATGGTCCATGCTCTAATTTCCTTTCCATCAGTTTCTAGAAGGATGGGTTATCGCTTCCGTACCCTTGACTGATAAGCTGTCTTGTGTGATTTTGAAGTAATTTAGTCATAGTCTAGCATCCGTTTACTCTTGTATTTTCTGAACACTGTACTACTAAGCATTACTCTGACGAATAGCCTCGGATTGAGATACTCTTTGCAATAACAAAACGTTCCCGGATTGACTTGTTAATGTGGGATAATTAGAGGTGAAAGAGACCCTTGTTACAACTCTACACCCCTCATCAAATCCCTACAACCTGTTAAAGTAGACGTCCTAGCTTGCATTGACAAAAACCTACCACACCTCTCTATTTTTATGGACCAAGGTGGTATCCTTCAGCTCGTGACACACAGCCAACCCACCCATTGCTATAGAAACAATAACAACACTTGGACACAGTCGGCTGTTGGGGAGAGAGTAACAAAAATCAAATTAACAGTGATGGTAACAACATGGTGGAACACGAGGTAAAAGGCGGTGAAAGCGACCCATGATTTTTTTGAAAAACGTAAAGAATTATGGCAAATCATTGTAAGTGCGATGAAATAATTATGATAATTAATTCATATAAATTGGAAAAGACCAATTGGTTATCGAATGTACATAATTCAAATTCCAATGCATCAAAATAATTATTACGAAATGACGGAATTTATGGGTGTACCGTTCGCACAAGGTTTAATAATGATATATGATATGTCATTATTGTGGTTTTAAATACGCCGTCATTTACTTATGACGGGACCCCCCAACCTAAATGTAGCCGTCCACGGAACATATATGTATCATCGATGGAATATTTTAATTGAATCCGTAAAATTCATCGGAGGCATACCTGGGGACCTTCCTGCTGGTGGAGTAACGACAGAATAACCGGCAGAGTAACGACAGTGGTGGAGTAACAGCAGCGGTGGAGTAACAACACCGATGGAGTAACAACAGTGGTGGAGTAACAACATCCGACACTCATAAATTTTTTTAGGAGTAACAAAAATGGCTTAGTAACAACATCGGCGGAGTAACAATAACGATGGAGTAATAGCATCCGACACAGAGAATTTTTTTTAGGAGTAAGAGCAGTGGCGGAGTAACATCACTGGCAGAGTAACAATAATGGTGGAGTAACAACATCCGACACTTGGAAAATATTTCAGGAGTAACAACAGTGGTGGAGTAACAACACCGACGGAGTAACAACAACAATGGAGTAACAACATCAACTATTACTTGGAAAATTTTCTCAGCTCCTCATCATCAGATTTCGATCGTTATTCCTGCAAAAGAAAAAAAATTAAGTAGTAACAACATATTTATTTATTTTAAGAAGAAGAGAATGCAGAGGAAGAATTCTCTTCACCAACAAACATCAAACCAGATTTATCAGAGATATGTTTGATGAAGGCGTCCTTAGAAGTTGGACGGTGGTATAATTTCAGATGGTGTCCGTTCACTAAGAAGGAAGCACAAGTATCATCTATTGTAACCATTATGACTGTTCCATTTTCAAACACAACGTCCACTTCATAGGGCCCCATCCAGTGAGTGAAAATATTTCCTTTAAAATCTTTGAAACGGGAGTCATAGAGCAGTGCCCAATCTCCTTTATGAAACACCTTATTCTTGATAAATTTATTGTGCCATTTCATTCTCTACTGTTGAATAGTAGTATTTTTCTAGACAACCACTGAACGGATTTCATTTAACTCGTTTAGCTGTTCCAGATGGTGTTTCTGGGCCTCTGATAAGTCCAATCCTACTTCCAAAGCTGTTATGAGCATACTGATCTCAATTTCTATTGGAAACAACAGGGATTTCCCATAGACTAACTCAAATGGTGAAAACTTGGTTGTGTTCTGCCATGTTGTCTTGTATGTCCAGAGAGCTTCCAAAAGTTTCTGAGACCAATCCTGACAATGGCTTGCTATAGTCTTTGTCAAGATATTTTCCAATACCTTGTTTGTACTTTCTACCTATCCATTCGCTTGGGGGTGGTATGGAGTTGTCACCCTATGTTTGACTCCAAATTTTTTCATAATCCTTGCTATCACATGGGATGTGAACTGTTCCCCTCCATATGAAACAATCTCCCTTGGAGTACCATACTGAGCAAAAATCTCTTCAAAAAGAAAATCTGAAACCACCTGTTCCGTTGCTTTCGCAACAGCTCTGGCTTCCACCCACTTAGTCACATAATCAGTGCAGACCAGAATGTGAACCTTTTGATGAGAAGGTGGGTTAAAAGGTCCAACGAAGTCAATTGCCCACTTCTCAAAAGGCTCGAGGACTACCTGGGGCTGTAATGGCATTTCATCCGATTTTCCAGGCTGCCCCATGCATTGACAACTATCGCATCTTTGATCTCGGGCATCACGAAAGATAGAAGGCCAATTATATCCCATTTGCAACATCTTGTGGCTCATTCTTTTATCTGCAAAATGTCCTCCAGAAGGGCTATCATGGGAAGCCTTCAATATCTCATAAATGTCATCCTGAGATACACATCGTCAAATCTGCTGATCAGCCCCTATGTGAAAAAGGTATCTTGCCATTTATGAATATCGGGTACTATGATGAATAATTTTCTGCTGTTCCATGCATGAGAAGTGAAGAGGTACCTTCCTTGTAGCATGATAGTTAGCAATATCTGCATACCATGGAGTGTTAACAGAAATTGAAAAAACATGCTCATCTGGAAAACTATCTTCTATGGGTGTACTTTAAGCATTATTATCTAGTCTAGATAGAAAATCAGCAACCACATTATCCTTTCTTGGTTTATCAACTATGGTGATGCAAAATTCTTGAAGTAACAACAACCATATTGTAATATGACCAGGAGTAATGGGTTTATTCATCAGATACTTGATTGCTGTGTGATCAGTGTCTACAAGGCAGGATACCTGGTAATATAATGTCGTAACTTGTTGATGGCATAGATGACAACAAGGAATTCTTTCTTAGTCACTGTGTAGTTTAACTCGGCAGGAGCCAAGATCTTACTAACATAGTATACTGCATATTGCATTGCACCTTGTCTACTTGCTGTCCCAAAACTGCTCCAATTGCTGTCTCAGAGGCATCAATATGGATATGAAATGGTAATGTCTAGTTTGGCCCTCAAAGGATCGAAGCTCTACAGACAAGTTCCTTGATCTTCACAAAGGTTGCATCACAATCATCTGTCCACACAAAATCTGCATCTTTTGTCAGCAATTGAAAAAGTGGATGTGCTATCTTAGCAAAATTTTCTATAAAGCACATGTAATAACCAGAACAACTGATAAAGATACATACTTGTGTAGGTGTTTTGGGTATTGGAAAGTGCAATATTACCTTTATCTTAGTTGGATCCATCCGAATTCAAGCAATTGAAAGCAAATGTCCCAAGACTATTCCTTCCTCCATCATCATGTGGCAATTTGCTGTACCCAAATAGACATGCGTCTGTTTACATCTTTCAAGAACTTTTTCCAGTTTTACCAGCCCTTCTTCAAATGAGTCCCCTTATGGAGTAAAATAGTCCATATAAATTTGAACACTATCATCTACCAGATCAGAGAAATTCCCTAAAATTTCCCTTTGGAATGTTGTAGGTGCATTACAGAGAGGAAATGGAAGAACTCGGTATGCAAAAGTTCCCCAAGGGCATGTGAAAGTGGTTTTATCTTGATCCTCGAGAGCTATCTAGATCTGGTTGTACCCACTAAATCCGTCCTAGAAGGAGAAGAACTTCTTCCCAGCCAAAGTATCCAAGACTTGATCAATGAACGGTAAAGGGAAATGGTCTTTTTGTGTGCCTTGTTTAATTCTTTGTAATCTACACATATCCGCCATTTACCATTTTTCTTGGGAACAATCACCAACGGGGAAACTCATTGGCTGTTCGAAATGGGGTAAATAAATCCTACATCCAATAGCTTTTGAAGTTCTTCCTTGACAATGTTTTTCAGAGCGGGGTTCATTCTCCTTTGGGGCCGTCTCATAGGACAACAATCCTCTTTGATATATATATGATGGGTACATAGATTTTCAAGAATCCCCTTCATGTCTATATAGTCCCAGGCGAAGGCTTCTTTGTGATTTCGGAGAACATCTAGAAGCTGTTTTGTTTGGGATTCTGACAGATTTGGGTTAATATTCAGGGTCTTTCCTGGCTCTATCTCTACAGAAATGTTTTCATGGGACACAATTGTGGGTAGTTCTTCAAATCCATCTGTTGTTTCAATACTTTCTTGTGTTTCACAGCTCAAGACAAATTCTAAAATTCGCTGATTCGAATCTAAAATAGAATAGGGGTTGCTAAGGAAGGTAGTAATTATATCATCCTCAGTTTCTGTTTTTAGCTGAAGGTCTTGTCCAATAGTAAGAACTGGTCTTAATTCTTCATCTTCAGATTCATACTCTTCCTTTGATAGCGATTTCTTACGACCAGATGGTTTCACTAATGGGCTAGGTTCTCTAGGAGGGTATAACGTAAGGTTTTTAGTAATCTACTTGTTTAAGATAACCATATTCCCAAAACGACACCCAATGTAAGTGTCTGCGGTTCCCAACCACAACCTTCCCAGAATCAAGGGATGGCCACCAGCTGGGGACTGTGTTTGCAACACTAGGAAATCCACAGGGTAATGCCATGAATCAAATGAGATTGTATTGTCTTCTAACTTCCCTACTGGTTTGACTGTAGATCTATCTTCCAGTTCTAACACAGTAGGTGTATGTTTCAGGTTTTGAAGACCCAATGTATGCAAGGCTTCAAAAAAATGACATTTATAGCAGCACCCAAATCTACCAGTACATTTGGAATTTCCACTCCATTAATTTGCATAGTTAGAATTGGGTTCCCCGGGTCCCCATATTTCACAGGCATAAATTTTCCCATCATAAAATCTGATAACTTTCCCATCACATGAATAGTGAGTGGGTCCCTTGATTTCTTTCTAGGCTTTTTAGCACAATATTACCTAAGATTTGTTGCATATATAGGTACATCCCTCATAGCTTGTAACATGGGAATCTTAACAAACAGATTTTTTAACTCCCCTAACAAGTCAAACTCAGCTTGAGGGATTTGTTTACTCAAGGCCAATCTTTCAGGATAGGGCGGGTCAACTTGATGTTCTTGAGTAATTAGTAGTTGAGGAGGTGTTTGATTTTTACTAGCTTGGTTTGATTTCTCTTCAACTGTTTCTGGTTCTTTAACCTCATTTCCAACTTGTTCAATAATAATAGGTGAGGACTGAGCATATACTACCCATCTGGATCTCAAGTTCATCTCATAAAGTTCTGCGGTAGAGATACTGTATGGACGAAGGTTGAGGGTGTCAGCTTGCTGAGCCCCTTTATTGTTAGGATTTAGATTGGGTCGGATAGGAAGTTGAGGGTGAACAGGCGGATTACCAGGAGGCATGTTAGAGGGCAACTGAAGTTGTTGTTGTGGCATTGAATGGGGAAACTGTCCAAGAGGAGAGGGTCCACACCAGTTTGGGGCCCATGAAGAATTCGAACTAGTTTGAGGAGCCCACTGTTGCCAAGGTGGAAACTAATATTGGGGTCACATAGGTGGATAAGGCATGGACTGAGGACCCATATTAAAATTGTTAAAATATTGAGATGGATCCTGAAACATACCTTGATTTATGGTTGGTGGCCGAGGTTGCCATGGCTTTTTAGATCCCATAAAATATAGTTGGTCTACCTCTTCGCCTGTCCCTTGAAAAACCACTTTCAATCCTGGCAAGGAGGGGCATGAACTTGTTGCATGACTCAACTCACAGATTGCACATTCTTCCACAGAGTTCAATGGACATTCTCTAGGTGGATGCTTCTTTCTGCACTTCGGGAAAAATATAGCCATAGTCTTTTCCAATTCCATTTGTTTTTGTTTTACTTGCAGTGTGTCCATCTGTGCAGACAGGGTGCTCAAGATATTAGTCCTTAAGTTATCCAACAGGTTTCCAATTTATGCTCTCGTGACACCTCCACTAGATACTTTTGTCAACCAAATTCCTTGTTTATTCCTTGCAACTCCCCTCAACCACTGGATGCACAACTCACAGATGGTATCAAAATCCTCTTTTGATATATCTCCCTTTCCTACTATGTTTAACAGTTCCAGAGAGTCTTCTTGAAAAGCCCGGAGAAGGATAATTTTCAAAATTTCCTTATCCAGGTTAGAATGACCTGATCTCTATAGTGTGTACTTAAAACGTTCCACACAATCCTCCATATTCTTGTCTTCTTTCTGCATGAACTTAAAAATTTCTTCCTTAATATCCCGAGATTTGTAGTAATCCTGATACTTCTCTAGAAAAGAGGTTTTGATCCCATCCCATGTGGAGATTGTCTTTCCTCCTAGACCCATAAACCATCACAGGGCTGTCCCTTTTAATGTAGCACAGAATATTTTCAGTTTTTGAGCATTGGTTATGTAGTCATATCCCCAACACACAATATCAAATTCAAAAAGGAATGTGTTGGGGTCTTCAGAAGTTAGCTCATGAAAGCTAGGTAAAGTTGTCAAAGGAATGGGCTTCGTTGGTGCGCCAGTCCCAAGATCCTCAATTGGGAAGTCAATAATAGAGGCTGTGGGTGTGTTGTCTTATGGGGGCCTGACCCAGGTTCAACGTTAGTTAGCCAAACAAATACCTACACTATTGGCCCTTTCAAGCATCAGCTCGCGGAGCACGGACTGAAGTATCATCGGAAGCAGTATGGGGGGATGTTGGAACCAAGTTTCCGCACCCTTGAGATGGTTGTGCTATTGATTTATTCCAACTATACCTGCATTCACATAGGTTTCTTATCCCTCTACTCTACCCTTTAGTACCTTCACGAAATGTTACAATCAGCTTTCGCGCAGCCCTAACTAGGGGCTCGATCATTCCGTGCTGCTAGGGTAGCAAACTATGATATCTCCCAAACTAGGCTAAGTATCTTACTTATCTTATTAACATATCTTATTTAGCTTCACGTAATTAGATTTTCTTACTTCCTTTCACTTAACCAATACATTTATATACATTTGCGCATCATATAAGCTTTAGAAGTGAAATTCATACCCAATCTAACAGATGCATAAACATGAAATAAAGACACAAAAATTATAGAATACTTCTCTTTATTGATAATTCCAGATGATTACAGACTCGACTTGCCCTGCGCACTTAGCTGCAGGGGTCCGCGCACTCAGCGGCAGACTTCTAGGCCTCTATGCACTCAGCTGTAGAGCCTCTCCTTACGCTACGACCCAAAACTTAGACTTCTACTTCAGAGCTATCTCTCATACATGTTCAATCCTTCTTCCATGTTAATTCGTGTCTTTAAGCTACTTAAACCTTAGCTCTATTTATACAATCCATGGTCCGCGAACCATGGGTAGATCTTCTACAGCCTACATTACATTTTCAAAATAAGGGCGGACAACCCTATGACTCTTTAACAACTACACGCTCTTCAACCCCAAAATGTGGAGTCTTTAGAGTTGGATTAAAAAATTGAACCAAAATATGGGCTTTAAGCCCCAAAACTGCCCTTGGGGGATCCCGCAGCCAACAAGGTGCCATGAATATCCTCCAATAATCACTGGGAATTTCAGTAGGTTCTGTAGGGAATGATGGAGGGGGTCTTGTCACGGAAGTTTGATTTGCTTTAACAACACTTCCCTTATCTCGTGGTGATATAAATACCCTTATAGCTCCTTCCTCCTTGACACAATGGCTTGATCCCTTAGACCCCTTTCCTGCAACTTCTCCTTCCCTACTGGAATGGGCTGGTTCCTCAAATCTTCTGCTTGCAACTTCTTCTTCCTCTATTATCAGCAACGATACTCCTTCATCAGGTACACTGTTGCATACTTCTTCTACTGCTGGAAGGGTTTGTTGTGTTGAATCAACAAGAGGTACTGTGGATAGCACTGGCTATTCAATAGATTGTCCCTCTGATTTCATTTGAGTCCCTGCCCTCACAGCAGCACGAGAAGATGCCTCTGATTCAGCTTTTGCGATGATTTGTTGGATATAAGTGTTCCTTCCCAAATCTTGTCCTCCTTTCTTCGGGGCTTTTCCTCTGCCCCTTTTATTCGAATCTCTGTTCATGCAAGTTGGTGAGAGGGAAATATCTAAATTAAATCACTATGCTCAGGACTTGGAGTAGGGTGTCAAAAGACCATTCCCTCCCCAGGACGATATGTTAGGTTTTAACAAAAAGAAAAGAAAATGACTAAAAAGAAATCTAGGGTTTAGGATCTATAGCAAGGTGTCAAAAGACCATTCCCTCCCCAAGACAAGAGATCAGACAAGAAAAGAACATGCATAAAGGAAATCTAAAGCTCAGGACCTGGAGGAGGGTGTTAAAAGACCATTCCCTCCCTGGGATGAGAGATTGGGTTTTAACAACTCAAAAAAATTCAGAACAATTAACCAAAGCAAGCGACTCGTCCCAAAAACAGTAAAAAGTAATAGAAGTCAAAATAATAAGCTCAGGACCTAGAGCAGGGTAGAATTTCCCTCCCTAAGATGAGAGATTGTTCCTTTGGTCAATACAGATCATGTCTTGCACCTTGTTAGCCTTCCCCGGCAACGACGCCAAAATGTTGGTGTCTGAGTGTGAATAACTATTCCACCATTTTCCACATTAACTTATCAATTCAGGTGCGTATAATTTTCAAGGTAACACGCAAGGTATATGCAGGGGCAAGGTTACAATCTAACATAACCAAGGATTCACAACTACAAAATCAAAGCATCGTTGTAATAGTATTTAGAAATAAATTGCAGAACTTAAAAAGGCATTCACAACAATTAAATAAAGCATTGTAACAACAACAAGAAATTAGCACACAATAACATAAACAACACACATACAAAAAATATGCAACACTTAATCAAAAGAGCGGGCCCAACTCTTTGATCAGGGTTGTGTTAACTCACAGCTACGAAGAGAACATCAAACTTTGTCGCATTCAATTAATATATAAGAAACTATTACAATGTTTGTCTTTGTGTGGCTAACCCTTCGCATAGGAATAAAACCCCTTTTATATAAATACATGGGAACAACATATTCCCCAAATCTGGAAACTAATGCCCAAAAATATACAACTGTTTAGAACAACAACTAATTTCTGAGAGAGAGAGAACAATAAAGATCCAAAATAGGTCTGGGAGCAGCTGAGAGTTGGTTATGTTGTTGCAGCATTGCCGAACAACTATTGTAAACGCGGGACTGCCGCTGCGTGCTGTGAATGTGATACCTGTCCACCGGAATCAGCGGAATTAACAACGTTTAGTAGTTCACATAGGCAAAACCCCCGTGACCTTACTTCATCAATTAAATATTCCAAGAGACGTTAGAAGGGAGGTTTACCTTGTAGATTTATCACAGTTAACACATATCATTTGGTGCAAAAAGGATGAAAGGAAAGGTGAAAATGTAAGGAAAAGATAGGCAGATTTGGTGTCCAACACCATGCTCTAATACCACTCTATAACTCCCTCCAACATCTACCCAAGTAACCAACCAACCTGGGTAAACATGCGACGAGATGTTACTATGATTGAATTCGACCTCCTATGTGACCTTAAAGAAGTGGAATGGATGGAAACATAATACACAAACATTCAACATCAGCTTTACGACCCTCAGGAACCAATCCAACACTTTAGACAACTTGCCATTGGGTCCCACTGAGATTTTGGACAATTTAGGCCTCAGTCAGTCTCATGCTATAGGAATTACAACATCCAGAAACCCAGCATTGCTCTCACAGGCTTGCCTCCCAGTGTCTAGAGACTCATTTTTCTAGTTCTGTGCCAATGTCCCCAAGATTTGAGCCACGTTTTCAGGCCCAGTGCTCAAGTCACTTCCCAGAATGGAATGATAACTTAAAATCAATAAAAGAATAGGGAAACAATGATGCAAAAGAAATAAGTTAAACAAGACCTTAACCAGACCCCTACTAGCTATGACAGGCATTTCGTCAAACATATCATCAACATGTAACCTATAGGTGTAAACAACAGAATTAAGTGTAGGGATTTCATACTTAGCTTAGAATCGCTATGAACCATTGTTTCCTCATGTCATCATCTATTAGGTCATAGATACATTATCCACTCATTTACAAGTAAAAACATGCTGAGAGCCATACATAGCTGTTGTCATAAAACATACATATAAATAGCATAATAACAATAGAAATACCATGAATATATCAGCCATAAGATCCACATATAAATCAATACATTTACACGTGCAGCCAAGGAAATGAATTTCTCATTAATGAATGAAATAAACAAACAGGAGATGGGACTACCACGTTCCACTTGACCGTAGAATGGCTGAGCCAAATCTCTCTTCAACCATTCACCCATGTGTCATATTCCAAGTATGAATGTGAGACTCATATAACACACCAAAAACACAAAAGAAACATGGATTCCATCGGATTTATCCACTTACACCATGAGGAATTTGAGTGCCTCCTAGTCTCTCAGGCTTTACCGCAATCCATAGTCTGCTCTAGGGATGACTAGGCCCTACATCGAGACACACTCTCTAGGATTTATTGTACATCGCATCCTAGGAATACTAGGCCCAATGGAGAGAAATACACCTCTTGGATTTACCATATATCCTGCCATTAAACGATAAGGATTCCTAGGCCCATCAAGGCACAAAATCCTAGCTTTAGCGTAACCCATAGTCTGGCTCAGGGTTTACTAGGCCAGTGGCTTTACCATGATCCATAGTCCAGTTCAGGGAAAACTAGGCCATGTGTTTTCATTTCAGAGATCTGCCCCACTCAGCTTTGAATCCATCCAGCCATCCCACATTAACCGAAGTATGAGAACCCATCTCATCAAAGCTATCAGGAAATGATAAGGCTAGGCTGAAGAACATTGTCACACCTGGAAAAACCCATGCCCTAGTGGAAAAGAACCACATGCAATACCATTCATGCCAAATATAGCAATGAAAATACACATACAAGTCAATACCTGCAATGAAGCCTGTTGTATGTAGCTGCTTGATCTTGCCTTTCCCTTCTTGATCTTTGTTTCCTCTTGCCTTCTTTGAATTTCTTTCTCCAATGCCAAAGTGCTCCAAGAAACTCTAAGTGTCCAAGAGTGTGAGAGAGAGAGAGAATAATGAGAGAGCTCCAAAACTCAACTGACAAAAGGTTACACTGACTAAGCTTGCTCACTAATCCTAAGAACCTTTTTATTAATGAGGCCTCTATTTTCTTCATTTTCCATTATTTTCCTTCAATTTCGTCCTCACATGCAACCTGTGACCTTTCACCTTCCTTTTCTCCTAATTTCCTTCATTTCCATAAATAAATGTGCCAAAATGTCTTTTTTCCTTTCCAAAGTCTAAGCCATTGCCTTTGTCAATTTCCTTAGCCATAATAAACTGAATGAACACCCATTAGGATGTATTTCCAAACATTCAACTTGGAATATGTGTCCCATCAACTGTGGTCTTATATATTTTTACATGAGTTTTTTAACCAGGGTTGTTACATGAGTGGTGGCTTCCTTCCAGTAGTAGCTGGAGAAACAAGAGGAGGTAGTAGCCTTCAACAAGTAGAAGTATGCACATTAGTAAGAGTTTGTTCCAGTTCAAGATGTAAAAAAATATATTATTTATAATAAGAAGAAGAAGGCAAAGACAACAACAACGGTGGGTTTTCCACCTAATATCATGTGTTCTTATGTGTTGATGTTTTGTGCTCTTATGGTTCTCGTGACTTTATGATTAAATATTTCTCATGGTTTACTACTTATTCTTAGATCTATTGTCATAATGTGTTGTTAATTAAATGGTGGTTCAATTAGCATTGCAAATAAAAGTATTAATTGGGTAAAATTTGATTTAACACGAAATACTGATTCACCCCCCCTGCAGCATTTCTAACAAAGTATAATAAATATTTCAAAAAATCCTATTATTCACTTGAAAACAAAACATATTCCAATCAAGTGTCACTTCCTGAGAGAACAAGTAGTATAACAAAATGTCAAGTTGGACTATATTGCCACCAAAGACCACATTGCAAATATTTTCACAAAACCTCTTCCCAAAGAGACATTTGAGTATCATAGATAATAATTGGGAGTAATTTCCATCTCATCACTAAGTACATCAAGAGAAGAAAATTTTTAGGGGAAGGATCCCTTTGCCATTGATGTAAAAGGGGGAGAGTTGCAGACAAGAGGAGTATTGCAATATATATATCTGAGGTTGTATGTACAGAACCATAGTTACTACCTCACTTATATAGACAGAAACAAAGTTCCTACTACACCTCACTATTAGCACCTCATATGGATGACTCACACAATTAGCAACTCACATAGTCGATCATAAACAAAAGGTCATTCCCAGTTGTAATTGGTTAAAGACGTGACCATTTCGAGGCAACCAGGTGGAGGGAGAATAATTCAAACCTCCAGAAGGCCTGACGAGGGCAAGCGTACCACCAATATTAGAGGTAGAGTCACACACACACACACAGAAACATATACCCTTTTTATTTCAATTTTCCAAATAACATGGGAATATAATGAGAATATTCCCATGATATTTGGAAAAGTGAAATAAAAAGGGAACTAATTATTTATTTAACAAATTATGTGAATTTTAAGAATTAAAGTTATCCACGAAGGGTTATGATAAAGTTATTCATGAAGGGTTATGATAATGCATAAAATGAAAAAATATTGGAAGGAAAGTGCATGTGAACAAAAATGTAATTTGTGGAGTGAAGCAGTCATCTTGACATTTTCGCTATAACTTTTTTCTTTTCTTTTCTTTTCTATAGGATGCTTCAAATGGTGAATTTTTGAGCATATTTAAGAGGGAAAGAGGGGAAAATTTGATTAAAATTTAAGATATGGGTTTGCATGAGTTCATTATCATTTCAAAGATATATGTTGTGGGAGTTAGGTTTTGTGATTGGTCTTGAAATCTACTTCAAACAAGTCATCTTGGGATATTTTAGACAATAAAAGTTGGAGCAGATCAAGAAGGAATCACAAGGTATGTATGGTAATATTTTTATATTCTACTTTGCTATAAGTTCAGAGATATACCCCATGGAATCTATGGTTTGTGAATGGTTTTGAAATCAATCTTAGATGAGTGAACCTCGAACTTTTGTTATAAATCCCTTTCTATGAAGAATTTGACTAGTAAATTTTGAGCACATTGAGAAAAAAATTGAAGGTATGTATGGTAAAAATTTCATATTATATTTCATTGTAATTTTGGAAATATATCCCGCGGAAGTTATGGTTTTTGAATGGCCTTGAAGTTAGTTTTAAACTAGGAAACTTGGAACTTTTCCTATAATTTTCTTTTTGTGAATAATTACACTCAAATTTTAAGGATATAAATAAAAAAACTTAAGCTACATATGGTAAGAATTTCATATTTTATTCACTATAATTTCAGAGGTAGTTCCTATGGAAGTTAGGGTTTTTTAATGGCGCTAAAATGAATTTCAAAAGATTGATCATAGCATTTTCTCCACAATTTATTTTCCAGGACACTTTAGTTTGTGAAATTTTCAGAGATTTGAGGAAGATACTGAAGTGACTCAGGTCAACATTTTGGAATTAGAAATAAATAATTGGGTACATGCAAAATTATACAAGTTTGCATTTGGGAAGAGGTTAAAAATCAACAAGTTTTGGGTAAGTTTCTACACAATAAAGATATTGGTGTCTCTTGCTAATTTGGTGCTTAGTAGTAGGGATTAATGTCTACAAATATCTAGAAAAGTAGGTTGGTTCTTAAAAATAATTATAAAATGAAGTTTTGTGGCTTTATCCTGAAGGGGTTTCCCATTAAATCTCGTGTTCCATGTTCTGCATCTAATATATCTCACATGTGATTGTTTTCTTATGGTTCATAAATATTGAGGAGGGCTAGCTTTCACGTGGTTTAGGCTCCAGGGGAATGCTTTTTAAGCTAATACCAGGAAATTCCATATTAATATAATTCTTCCATTAGAGCGAGTTCGGTCTTATCGCGAAGAAAGATTATAACTACTCTTATCGCGCATGTTATTGTGATGGGAACACAAACAATATATAAACGAGCGGGCAATCTCTTTCTTTCTGTGTGGGATGATGCCGAGGAGAGAGGAGAATGCGTCGAGGCAGCAAGCAGTAAGTGAGAACCTTACTTTATTTCATAGGCTTCTACTTGAAGAAAGAGCCAGAATGAAATTCTTCCTTATCAAATGGGATTATCCCTCTCGGTGGTCGGGAGAAGGGTTTAACCCCGTTTGGCGAAGGATTTTTGGATAAACTGGACCAACCCCAGTACATGGATTTTCTATCTTGTTTGAGGAGAGGAGGTGTTCAACTAAGTAAAAATTGTCTTATACTGATTCACCCCCACCCAAAAACACCTCCCCATGCTTGGTGTCTCAATATAAGTGCGTGCTTAACACAAAGGATTGTAATCCCCATTGTGGCTCAATAGAGGGCCAAGCATGGGTGCTGAAGATTTAGTGGACAAGATTCCAACACAAGTTTAAATCAAACTACCTTTGTCAAGGAAAGAGGAAATAGAAAATAATCCATTCCTATGGAGGAAAAGGTGGTTGGAAAATGAGTGTGCATCAAGCCACTCTAATATGCTTTCAGAGGCTTGGAAGAGAACAAAAAAGTGATAATTTTTCCACCAAAATTTACTCCAACTCTTAAGAGACCAATCAAATAAGATAAAAGCATTATCACAAATTTAAAGGGTATCACATAATAGCTTTGGTTTATTTATGTTGCAAGAAAAAGGGTCATAACAATAGAAATTGTTGGCACTTTAAATGAAAATTAGAGGAAATTTTAGCCTAAAAGTGCCCAAGAAATTTTCACATAATTTTCATGTCGTAATATGTAAACAAATCAAAATATTTTAAATTTAAAAAAAGGTACATGTAAATATTTTAGAGGGAAAAGAAAAACTACTCTTTTTTTTTTTTTTTGAAATTCTGTTTTTGGCTTATCTCCTTATATGTTTACTCACTCGTTGGATGCAAAATTAAATTTCACATCCAATGAGTACCCATCATGCATACTTTTGAGAAGACCCACATTGACAAAAAATGAAGATACATAAAAAAAAAGTGTGTTGAACACACTTTTTTAATGTATCTTCATTTTTTGTCAATGTGGGTCTTCTCAAAAGTATGCATGATGGGTACTCGTTGGATGCAAAATTTAATTCCGCATCCAATGAGTGTATACACTTGAAATTTTAATAAAACTATAAGGAGATAAGCCAAAAAAATAATTAAAAAAGGTAGTTTTCTTCTTTTCCCTCCAAAATTCATAACTTTTATTTTATTATTTTAACTATTATTTTATTACTTTTCCTTAGGAGGTCACTTTTAAGCTGAAATTTCCTCGAATGGGTCAAAAGATTGATGTGGAAAACATTGCTAGTATTATAAATTGATTAGACAATGGGAATGTAACATCACTATCACTTAAACTCGTTGATATTGTAGTTGTAATTAATTATGATATTGATCCTTGTATGGGAATACAAATGTAAATGGGAAAATACCTAGAATAATTGTAATGGTAATTTAATATCAGTTGATGAAGAGGTCAGTCCTTCACAAAAACCATGATAATCCATGAGAGGAGGGAAGACAAAAAGAGAGGATTGGAGAATTAATATTGTTGAGGAATTATTGGATGTGCCAAAGGATCATGAAATATGATATTATTAAACTTTCCCCAAGAAAATATCAAATGGGAAGGTGTAGTAATAACTACTGGAAATTATGAGGGAGTGGGACAGTAGTACCAAAATACTTAGAGGTATGGGAATCATACCACTAGGACATTTCTAGAGTCTAATAATAAGCTTCTAAACATATCCCGATCGACAACCTTGATACGAAAAATATACCAAGGAAGAACCTAAAGAGGCAGTGGGAAGCACTTTTGGGGAAGGAAAATAGAGACACTTGTGCATAAGACAAAAAGTGGTGTGAAGAGTGAAGAATAGGGAGACAGAGCAAGAGATATGAGAGGATTCTCTCATGTGAACAAAATAAAAACCTTATGGACATTGAGTTTGCATGGTTTTGTGAGTAGGCTTAGTGGTTGAGTCCTTATCTTGAGTAAGAGGGTCAAATGGATTACTACGGAATTTGTTTTTGTTATGCACAATGATGAAGGGAAGTAATAAGGGACCCTTGACTGAGCAAAATGATTCTTTCATGTTGTGTGGGCCTAGAATGGATAATTTACTAAGGAATCTTGATGAAAAACATGCATTAAAGCATCCAACAAAGGAACTGAGGGACTCTTGGCTGAGTGAAGGGTTCTCCTTATGTTGTTCAAGCTCCATTGTGGCCTCGTTGTGAATTACAATAGGCCTTAGATCTAGAGGTTGAAGGAATCCATATTGACTTCTAAGTGGATGAAGGAGAGTGGCCTTCATCGTTACAACATTGATATCCTCAAAAGAGATTTTTCCCTTGGATTCTCATTGTCTAGAGCTATAGAGAAGCCACCCATAATAACTAGACATACTTATGGGCTTGATGTGATCTTTACGGAATTGATGAACTTGATTAGATGAATGGGAAATTCCTTCATGAATGCTGAGATTGCAACAAGATGATGGAGCTTAGTGAAAAGATTCGCCTTCACTAAGTGGGCCCGCAGGCTATTTTTGGCGCAAGTCTATTTTTAGACATATGGATCATGTCTATGGATTGCAGGTTGCTGTTTATGGATGATTGATCAAGTTGGGAAAAAATAGATGGACTTCTATTTTTGATGAAAGTGTGAGTGATCAAAGTCTATTTTTAGACTGGCTGTCAAAAATAGAAAAGTCAAATATTATTATCTCACAATAATATTTGGACTATAAACTTAATCTTATTCTCTTGGAGCACTTCAGTTTGAGCTACAGAGGTGGCACATGCAGCTGTCAGAAGGAAATACACTTTTCTTATGAGTCAGTTGAGTTGTTGCATGCATGACTTTAGTTAGAACTCAATCAGTTGAGTTTGGTGGAGTTGATTGTGGAGTTGATGGAGTTGTGTTCAGTTTAGCTTTGTTAAACTGGTTGTATTTAGTCTAACTGGCAAATAGACTAGAGATGAGTTGGGTGAATTAGTTATTAATTAATTCACAAGTTATTAACTCATAATACAACTAATGAATACATCAGTTAACTCAGTTGCATGTCAGTGCATGTTCAGTTCAACAGGGACAGGTGGTAGAGAATCAGATTGCTATCAGTTGTGACTATAGTTGTGCACCAGATCTTGCACAATCAAGGGATTGAGTATGCCAATGAGTTTGCTCACGTATTTGCCCACATTATAGCTTGTGCTCACGTCCAACAAAGTGTGAGTGACTATTTTGCAGGTGAAAAACGAGTTTGGTGAGCCATTCTCATCAGTTCTTGAGCAGGTATTGAGCAATGGAGGCAGGCAAGCAGTGGAAGAGATTTGGAGATCAGATCTGAGCTGTATTGTGTGTAACATGGGTGGAGATACTTGTGAGAAGTATTATGCTGTGTAATGTTACATGACTCAATCATTAATATACAGATAGTTGGGGTTTTTAGCGAGATGCTTTCCCCGGGATACATACTGTGTTAATGTGTGAATGCTCTTGATGTTTTATTGTTATTGATGTTGCTATATTGATGATCAACGTAGAGGAGCTTATGTATTGTGTATGTTTTCCGCAATAGTACATGATTAGGATAATCTCCATTGAATATGTGTTAAATTATTCAAAATTTGTACATGGTATCAGAGCAAGCTAGATAATTGTAGAAAAAGTTTCTACATGGTATCAGAGCTGTTGATCATCAGATCTACTATTCAGGAAGTGTTTACATTCTATTTCTTCAGGCAGAGTCTGTAATCAGGCCAGGTATCCTCTGGATTCATCCTTCCTTTGGAAGGTGAGATATCCGGTGAATGCCCATACAGTCAATCTCTGTACGAGAAATATTTTGTTCTCACGAATTCTAGATCGGAAGCGGTTGAGTTGGTTGCTGGTGGAAATCAAATTTGCAGCAGTGTTGTTGAAATGTCTTTCAACGGATTGCAAATGTTATTCCAAAGCAAGAGCGACCTGGCGCACAAGGATAAACTCAGTAACAATAAAGGTGAGAATGGATCTTCATCAAAGGTATCTGATGAAGAGAATTGCGCTTTGGTTGCCAAAGCAAAGAAGGGGAAGAACGAGAAAGCTTCTCAATCTGGTGCGAAAGGCAAGAAGCAGGATATGTCCAAGGTGAAGTGTTTTCACTGTCACCAGCACGGAAACTATGCCACAAATTGTCCGCAGAAGAAGAAGAACAAGCAAGCTGCTGGATCTGCAGGGGGAGAGGCCTTAGCTTCTCAGTTTGAGCTTGATTTTTCATTGATCGCATGCTTGGTTTCAAGTGTGATGGGATCAGTGTGGTTCTTGGACAGTGGTGCGTCTTTTCACATGACGGGAGATAGAGATTTGTTCTCTGATCTGGAGGACAAAGATCTTGGAGTGCACATCGAGATGGGCGATGATGGTAGATACAGTGCGACCGGTATCGGTACCGTTTCCTTTGAGAGGGAGTCTGGTAAACCCTTTGTATTGAAGGAAGTCATGCATGTTCCAGGATTGAAGAAGAATCTCATCTCAGTTGCGATGTTAGAAGACAAGGGGTTAGATGTTGTTTTCAGCGAAGGAAAGGCCTTCCTACGCAGCAAGACAACTGGTGAGACCTGGAAGATAGGGGTTCGAGTGAGGAACCTTTATCAGTTGCATGTAGATGGATGCACAACAATGGCGGGCAAGGCAGAAGGATTGGTGAGCCGGGATGATGGCGAGTTGTGGCACAGGAGATTGGGTCACCTTCACCATGGAGCCTTGAAGATATTGCAGCAGATCACTACAAGGCTTCCTAAAGGCACACTTGCGCAGTCAGATCAGTGCAAGGGGTGTACTTTGGGGAAGTTTGTGAAAGCCACCTTTCACGAGAAGGATAGTCGCGCCACGACGATCCTTGAGAGAATTCACACAGATGTGTGTGGACCTTTCTCAGTTGCTTCGACAGCAAAACACAGGTATTATGTGATTTTTGTTGATGATTTCTCTCGTAAGTGCTGGATATTCTTCATGCAGAAGAAGAGCGAGACATATTCAAAGTTCTGTGAATTCAAAGCACTGGTCGAGAAGGAGTTGGGGAAGAAGGTGAAGGCTCTTAGGAGCGATAATGGTGGTGAATACATCTCGGATGAGTTCAAGGATTTCTGCAAGGCAGAAGGGATTCGTAGAGAGCTCATAGCTCCCCATAACCCACAACAGAATGGGGTAGCTGAGCGGAAGAACAGAACGATTGTGGGTGTTGCACGGGCAATGTTGCATGATCAGGGCCTACCCCTTCACTTGTGGGCGGAAGCATGCAATACAGCAGTTTATGTGCAGAACCATTGTCCTCATAGGATACTTGGCATGAGTACACCTGAGGAGACTTATTCTGGTAAGAAGCCTGATATTTCTCATTTGAGGATTTTTGGTGCTAACGATTACATGCATGTGATGAAGGATGCCAGGAAGAAGTTGGAGTCGACCGCAGAGGTTGGGATATTTGTGGGGTACACTGATACGCCCCACAACTATCGTGTGTATTTTCCAGACAGTGGTAAAATTGTTGTGCGACGGGATATAAAATTTCAGGAGGAGAAAGCCATGAAGTGTTCGCTTGAGAGGGAGCTACACTTGCATGCAGATGAGGAGCTATTAGTTCCTAAGGATGAGCTTCAGGACGTGGATCAGCCACATGACGAGGTTCATGGAGTGGAAGAGACCACTCATGCAGCGCCAACCATCAGAGGGCGAAAGCGCTTGACAGAAGCTGAGCGACTGGCTCAAGATGCAGAGGAAACTGTAGGACCACCTACAGCCCAACGCAGGCAGAGACAGTCACCTGATCGGTACACTGGATACATGGCTCTTATGAGCAAGTGTGTTGTGACTGAGCCATACTCTTTCGAGGAAGCTGTGGAGGATCCCACATGGGTAGACGCCATGGTGGAAGAGTATGATTCTATTGTCAGAAACAGGCATGGGAGATTGTTCCTAGACCGGAAGGGAAATCAGTGGTGGGTTCGAGATGGATCTACAAAGTTAAGCAGGCAGCTGACGGGAGTGTGGAGAAGTACAAGGCAATATTTGTTGCCCGAGGCTTTTCACAGATTGAGGGGATCGATTATGAGGAGACCTTTGCACCTGTCGCAAGGTATTCTTCCATACGGACGATTCTTGCTCTCTCAGCGCAGATGGGATGGCACATTCATCAGATGGATGTGAAGACTGCGTTCCTCAACGGAGTCATTGAGGAGGAGGTGTACATTGAGCAACCCGAAGGCTTTGAAGTCTTCAGCAGCGAGTCGCATGTGTGCAGGCTCAAGAGAGCGCTGTATGGGTTGAAGCAAGCACCACGTGCTTGGTACACACGGATAGACAGCTATCTCACAGGACTTGGATTCTCCAAGAGCGAGGCGGATCCGAACCTATACCAGATTGTGGTGGAGGGTAAGTTGCTTATCATTGTACTGTTTCTGATGATTTGATTCTAACGGTTGATGAGCTGTTGATACTGTCATGCAAGAAGGATCTTGCTACAGAGTTTGAGATGAAGGATTTGGGCCTCCTTCACTATTTCCTGGGATTGGAAATATGGCAGTGCAGTGGTGGACTGTTTGTTTCTCAGGGCAAGTATGCTCGGGAGATACTGGAGAAGTTCAACATGCATGGCTGCAAGCCTGTTGATAGTCCTCTTCCTGGAGGTTGGAGGAAGGAGGATGCCACTTCGGGAGAAGAAGTGGATGCCACTGTTTATCGACAGTTGGTGGGGTCGCTGATGTATTTGGTCAATACACGACTTGATATATGTTATGCAGTTAACCAGCTTTCACAAGCTATGGTTAAGCCTACCAAGCTCTTCTAGAAGGCGGGCAAGCATGTATTGCGCTACTTGAGAGGCACATCGGGATATGGTTTGTGGTACAGACAGGAGGATGAGGTGAAGCTATGTGGCTTCACGGATGCAGATTGGGCAGGGAGCCCAACAGACAGAAAGAGCACATCAGGAGGGGTCTTCAGTATTGGATCAACAACAGTTTCTTGGTACAGCAGGAAACAAAGATCCGTGGCACTCAGTTCAGCGGAGGCCGAGTATATGGCAGCAAGTTTGGCTGCATGCGAGGCTATATGGATGAGGAAGATCCTAGTTGGTTTGTTTGGTTCTCATTTGGATCCTACTGTGATTTACTGTGATAACCAAAGTTGCATTAAACTCTTGGCTAATCCTGTATTTCATGATATATCTAAACATATTGACATCAGGTACCATCATATCAGAGATTGTGTGCAGCAGAGGATCATGTTACTTTCGTACATTCCAACGGAGGATCAGGATGCTGATATTCTGACGAAGGCTCTCACCAGGAGAAAATTCGAGTACCACCGAGGCAGGATAGGGGTTGCTGATAATCCATATCTTGTCAAGAGGGAGTGTTGAGATTGCAACAAGATGATGGAGCTTAGTGAAAAGAGTCGCCTTCACTAAGTGGGCCCGCGGGCTATTTTTGGCGCAAGTCTATTTTTAGACTATGTCTATTTTTAGACATATGGATCATGTCTATGGATTGCAGGTTGCTGTTTATGGATGATTGATCAAGTTGGGAAAAAATAGATGGACTTCTATTTTTGATGAAAGTGTGAGTGATCACAGTGTGAGTGATCAAAGTCTATTTTCAGACTGGCTGTCAAAAATAGAAAAGTCAAATATTATTATCTCACAATAATATTTGGACTATAAACTTAATCTTATTCTCTTGGAGCACTTCAGTTTGAGCTACAGAGGTGGCACATGCAGCTGTCAGAAGGAAATATGCTTTTCTTATGAGTCAGTTGAGTTGTTGCATGCATGACTTCAGTTAGAACTCAATCAGTTGAGTTTGGTGGAGTTGATTGTGGAGATGATGGAGTTGTGTTCAGTTTAGCTTTGTTAAACTGGTTGTATTTAGTCTAACTGGCAAATAGACTAGAGATGAGTTGGGTGAATTAGTTATTAATTAATTCACAAGTTATTAACTCATAATACAACTAATGAATACATTAGTTAACTCAGTTGCATGTCAGTGCATGTTCAGTTCAACAGGGACAAGTGGTAGAGAATCATATTGCTATCAGTTGTGACTATAGTTGTGCACCAGATCTTGCACAATCAAGGGATTGAGTATGCCAATGAGTTTGCTCACGTATTTTCCCACATTATAGCTTGTGCTCACGTCCAAAAAAGTGTGAGTGACTATTTTGCAGGTGAAAAATGAGTTTGGTGAGCCATTCTCATCAGTTCTTGAGCAGGTATTGAGCAGTGGAGGCAGGCAAGCAGTGGAAGAGATTTGGAGATCAGATCTGAGCTGTATTGTGTGTAACAGAGGTGGAGATACTTGTGAGAAGTATTATGTTGTGTAATGTTACATGACTCAATCATTAATATACAGATAGTTGGGGTTTTTAGTGAGATTCTTTCCCCGGGATACATATTGTGTTAATGTGTGAATGCTCTTGATGTTTTATTGTTATTGATGCTGCTATATTGATGATCAACGTAGAGGAGCTTATGTATTGTGTATGTTTTCCGCAATAGTACATGATTAGGATAATCTCCATTGAATATGTGTTAAATTATTCAAAATTTCTACAATGAATTCAGCCTGTAATGCTAAAGTAGAACTTCCCTCATGGTTTCACTGTCTAGCTCAAGGGTGGGCAACTACAAAAAAATATTGTAGTGTAATTGATCCTATGGTGGCGAGGAATGTAATTCACCCTTCATTAATTGCAAACAACATAGAATCTTAATCATATAAGAACCCTTCCAGAAACAATATTTATAATGTAAACCACACTAATGAGAAAAAAATGATAACGTATGAGATGTGTAGATTAATGGGATTGTTTTTTGAATGGATATTATGATCTATATGCGCTTTCCATTTATGATGTGAACTAATAAATCTAGTTGTATTGGCTGCACAATATTCATATGTCTACTAATCCATAGTTAATGTAATCTTATGTTGTTCCTTTCATGTTTATAGATAGGAAGTAAAAGGCTCACCTTGAGCTGGGACACCCTCCTTCCACACTTACCCAAGTTCACCGGTCCACTGGGGTAAATATGTGATGAAGAGTTACTATGATATGACTCAACCTCCTATGTACATTTAAGGAAGTGGAATCGTTTAACCAAAACTTTATTGGCCTTTCTTAGGAACTACAAGACCCCTAGATTCTAAACAATCACTCTAGGTGCCCGGACCCTGAGCCAGACTTCCTTTTCATTGACCTGGAATCCCATACATATGCATAACACTCCCTAAATTCGACTATATCCCTTTAGTCGCATGGATGACCCTTCCTCCTAATGACTGCAGTCTAATTTACTCAGTTTTGTGCATGCGACCTTGAGATCTGAGCCACTTTTCAAGGCTAGGATATAGACCTCTACGCATAACTTAATAGAACTTTCCATAATGATCAAATACATCAAGAAAAAGATAGATACAAAACTTAGTCAAGTAATTGCCTAACCAAGCCCAACCATGATAGTCATTTTTTCAAACACATTGATAACATGTAATCTATAGTTTAACCATTCATTTACTAATCAAAACATGATGAGATCCATAAATAAATTTTGTCATAAACCCATTCTTGTAACCAACATATAACCAAAATATTAACAATGATAGAACAACCATTAAAGCCATATAATAACAAGTATAAATACCCATGAAATACAAGGGGAAAAGAGATCTTATTAACATATGAAAAAGCCAACCAAGTCAGGGACTTCCATGTACCACTCAACCATAGATTGGGTTGAACCAAATATTTCTTTTAGCCAATCACCTTCGTGCCATATTCCGAGCATGAATGTTGGACTCACAACAAAACAAATAGGGCTTCCTCAAGCTTTACCACATATCCTTCCATTATCGGTCAAGGGATTTCTTGGCCCGAAACCCTCATCTATACATCCGGATTTATTGTAATCCTTCCATTATTGGTCAAGGGATTCCTAGGCAAAACAATAAACATACACTACTAGGCTTTACCGCA
Organism: Pinus tabuliformis; assembly: GCA_031772625.1. Lineage (NCBI taxonomy): Eukaryota > Viridiplantae > Streptophyta > Pinopsida > Pinales > Pinaceae > Pinus > Pinus tabuliformis. The sequence goes on along the minus strand of CM062804.1, from coordinate 49,501,919 downwards.
ATCTTTCCAAAACTGGTCTAGGGATCACTAGCCCCTAAACAAACTTGGATGCCTCTAGATTCCTTCACCAATACCTTGAGGAATTTTCTCATCTATACCCTGAGGCTTTACCGTGTATCCCACCATTACTAGTCAAGGAATTCCTAGGCCCTTGGGAATTTTCCTAAGACCACCTCACCTAGTTACAAAACCATCCGACAATCTAAAGCTCAACCAAGCAAAAGAACCCCATCACACTATGTATATTCAGAAATGGCAAAGAAAGGACGAAACCACTGTCACACCTGGAAAAACCCATGCTAATGACAACAATAGAACCAAATACACACATGCATGTACCATGCATGCCCAAACTAGAAAGGAAATCATACATGCAACTTGATACCTACAAGTAATCTCATTGTAGCTACTTGATCCAACTCTTCCTAGCTTGATATTTTATTTCCTTTGATTTCTTGTCCTTCCTTTTCCTTTGTTTCTCCAATGCTATAGTGCTCCAAGAATGATCTAAGTGTGCAAGAGTATGATAGAGAGAGAGAGAATAAATAGGGGGAGCTCCAAAACTGAACTAAAAAAAGGTTAAACTAACAAAAGCTATGATGTAACATCCCTGGTGAAAATTCCATATAATAAAAGTTAATAAAACAAAAAATAATAACCACGGTTAATGGGACACTTATTACAAGCTGAATGTTGGGCAAAACATCCTAGTGTGGGTGTTCATTTCGGTTTATTGTGGCTAAGGAAATTGACAAAGGCAATAGCTAAGTCTTTGGAAAGGAAAAATGAAATTTTTGGCACACTTATTTATAAAAATAAAGGAAATTAGGAGAAAAGGGAGGTGAAAGGTCATAGGTTGCATGTGAGGAGGAAAATGAAGGAAAATAATGGAAAATGAAGAAACTAGAGACCTCATTAAGAAAAAGACTTCTAAGGATCAGTTAATAACCTTTTGTCAATTCAATTTTGGGCTCTCTCATTATTCTCTCTCTCTCTCACTCTTAGACACTTAGAGTTTTGTTGGAGCATTTTGACATTGGATCAAGAAAGGAAAAGAATCCAAGAGGAAGCAAAGATCAAGTAGGGAAGAGCAGGATCAAGTAGCTACAACATGATTCGTTGCAGGTATCGATTTACATGTGTATTTTCCTTGCTAGATTTGGCATGCATGGTATTGCACGTGGTTCTTTTGCCGTTATGGCATGGGTTTTTCTAGGTGTAACAATGATTTCAGCCTAGCCTTTCCATTTTCGGATAGCCATGGTGTGATGGGGTTCTCATGTTTTGGTTGAGTTGGATTGTCGTTATACGAATTCAAAGTTGAGTGAGGTGGAACTCTGAATGATAGAGCACATGGCCTAGTGGTCCCTGAACTAGAATATGGATCATGGTAAAGACATTAGCCTAGTGACCCCTAAGCTAGACTGTGGGTTGCGGTAAAGCCAAGATTGTGTTGCCTCAGTGGGCCTAGGAATCCTTGCCGGTGAATGGCAAGATATACGGTAAAGCCAAGAGATCGTTTTCTCTCCATTGGAACTAGTAATCCCAAGTTTGGGATATGCAGTAAAGCCTGGAGAGTGGGTCTCGGTTTAGGGCCTAGTGATCTAGATTTGCATTGCGGTAAAGCCTGATAGACTAGGAGATAGGAAAATTCCTCATGGTGTAGGTGGAGAAATCTAGTGGCCTCCATGCTTGTTTGGCTTAGTGATTGGGTGGAGATCACGATAAGGCCTATTATGACATGTTTATTGTGTTTTCTTAGTTATCTGGGATGGATTACGGCAAAGCCTGGTTTCTATTGATGAGGATGAGGTGGTTTAGCCTTGATATGCCCTGGATGGTTCTTTTGGTTTGAATCCCACATTCATGCTTGGAATATAGCACGAGGGTGAATGGAAGAATAGAGATTTGGCTCAACCATTCTATGGTCAGGTGGAACGTGGTAGTCCCATTCTAGGTTTGGATTTTTCGTCATTACTGAGAGGTTATTTCTCATTGTATTTCTATGAGTACTATACTGATTTATATTTGGATCATATGGCTGTGATTTCACTGGAATTTATGCTGCTATTATGCTGGTTATATATGTGTTTTATGACAGTGGCTATGTATGGATCTCATCATGTTTTTGTTTGTAAATGAATGGACAATGTATATATGACCTAATAGATGATAATGCAACAAATGATATGAGGGAACAATGGTTCTTAGAAATTCTCAGATAAGTATGATATCCCTATGCTTAAATATGTTATTTACACCTGTAGATTACATATTTGTGATATGTTTGATGAAATTCCTATCATGGCTAGTAGGGGTCCGGTTAAGGCCTTGTTCAACTATTTGATTTTGTATCATTGTTTCCCTGTTATTTTTCTATTATGGAGATGCCATTCAATTCTAGGCAGTGACTTGGGTTCTGGGCCTGAAAAAGTGGCTCAAATCCAGGGGATGCTGGCATGCCTATAGCATGAGAGCATCCAGAGCCTCCTGGACGTTGGCAGACCTATAACATGAGAGTGTCCAGAGGTTAAGTGGTCAAAAACATCAGTGGGACCTAGGGGCTAGCTACTTGAAGAGTTGGGATGGTTCTTAGGGGTCTTGTAGTTGATGTGGAAGGTCTTTATGTTGTGTTTCCATCGATTCCATTTCCTTAAGGTCACATAGGAGGTTGAATCTAATCATAGTAGCCTCTTGTCGGATGTTTACCCTGGTTGGACAGTTACTTGGGTAGATGTGGGAGGAGGGTGTTACATAGTTGTATTAGGGCATGGTTCACCCCTAGGACTGGATGGGAAGTGTGTTGGTCATGCATTCATGTCATTTTCATGTGTGATTAATCATCCTTGTGGTCTATGTGCTTGTTGCATATGCATGGTGTCAGTCATGGTTGTAGTGATGTCGCCATGTGGAAGAGGATGTTGTTGATATGAATTACGTCTTTATAAGTGTATGATATGTTACATGTTGTTATGCTTGCGTATTATTAATATACATCGGTATGGTTGTTTTTCTCATGCATGATGTCATGGTATGTGTAGTTGATATGGTCATGCATTGATGATTGGACTCTAGCTAGACTGATGGTTACATGGTTATATGCTTATGTATCATATGTATATATGTTGTTATGATTATGTCATACATGTGTCACGCTGATTTGATGATCTTGCAGATGAGGTATCCTCCCCAAATCATTCTAAGGTACATTGGTTTATTATGATTTGGTTTAGTTGACATAGTATGCCTTATAGGAAATAGATCAAATGGCTAGAAAGATGGTAGACTACAAAGACTCTCCCTATGAATCAAATGAGCAGCATGGTGTTGGGCACTCTTATGATTTGGCAGACACATTGAGAAGCTTGAAGGAAGAAATAAGGAGTTTTAAGACAGACAAAGATAATATCATACAGGCTTAAGAGAAACAAGCAGATGTTAATGCTATACTTCTTTAGATTTTGTCAGAATGGCAGCGATAAGGGCCAGTTTGGATCAGCGCCCATGGACAGGAGGACAAAAATAATGGGGCATATGGCAGTAGGTCTCATGGTGGTCATATTTCAGATAGAGATGACACTATTAGATATGGTCGGTTTTTGGATACTCTAGATAGGAGAGGTGATGGATACATGTACTATTCTAGTTATGGTTCTGACAGGCATCATGATCGACAACATTATCATTCGTATAGTAGGAGTGATAGTAGGTACTTACCAAATGATTTTAAGAAAGAAAAGCCACCTACTTTTGATGGTGACTTGAAGAAACTAGAAGATGCAGAGGCTTGGATACTTGGGATGAAAAAATTCTTTGAGTTGCATAATCACACAGATAACATGAAGGCTAGAGTAGCGATCTTCAGTTTGAAAGGTGCAACAAACATTTGGTGGGAAGATGTGAAGCGGGGCAAAGACATTAGGACAAATGACTTGAGTTGGCATGAGTTCAAGAGGATTTTCAGGAATAAATACTTGTCAGAAAAGTACTATGACATTAAGGCCAAAGAATTCTATGAGCTAAAGATGGGATCAATGACAAATGAAGAGTACACTACCAAATTTATGGAGCTATTGATGTACGTACCGTATCTTAAAGATGAGAAGGCTAAAGTTCAATGATTTTTTAGTTGATTTCCATTAGTGTTTATAGATCGGATTGAGTATGATGAGCCTCGGTCACTTGAGGAAGTTATTGGTAAATTAAAGCATTGTTATGAATAGTCAAAGCATAAGAAAAAATATCAACAAGGATGGAAAGAGAGAGACAAAGGTAAAGGTAAATGGCAACCAAAAATGACAAGGCCTCAAAATGCAGATGAGAAAGAAAATGTGGCACCACAAAAGAGGTTCAATGCAGCTAGATAGGGACATGGGTCACAACAACAGCATAGAGGTGAGGGTACTGGTTAGTTGGAGTGTTGGACATGCAGTAAGGAGCACCTTAAGAGAGATTGTCCATAGAATCAGGGTGGTAGGCCTCAGATATATAGTGCACAGGAGGCACATAATGTTGGGGATGTTGGTTAGAGCGTTCCTTGTATTTATGTAGCGTTGGATAACAAACAAGCATACCATTAGGCTTCTATCATTGAGATGGACAGTAACCTTTGTGATCAAGTTATTTTTATTTTGATTGACCTGTTGTGGTCATCAACAACCCCCCTCTTCGTTTGATATTAGTAATAACATCAAACAAAGGGGGACCCTTAGCCAAAAATCCAAAAAATATTTTTGTTTGAAAAAACCTTTTGTATCAACCCCCTAAAAGCTATATCGCGTCGCAAAGGAAAAAGGAGCGCTTTCCCAAAGCACACAAACATACCAAGGAAGAGCGACGCGAGAACCCATCGCATCGCGAGCATTAAAAGCGCTTAAAAAGGGAAAACCTGAAGAAACGCCGACGGCCGATATGCGACGTCGCACGTCGCAATGTCGCATGAGCAGCACAAAGTGACAAAGCGAAAACCTTGCGATCTTGTGATATTGCGATATGCGATCTGCGACCATGCAAAGCTGCGATCTGCGATCTATGGTTTGCGACGAATGAGACTGTCAATGGCTGCGACGCCACCTATGGTTTGCGACGAATGAGACTGTCAATGGCTGCGACGCCACCTATGGTTTGCGACGAATGAGACTGTCAATTGCTGCGACGCCACCTATTTACATCGCAATTTTCAAGACTGCGATGCAAATCGCAGAAATCATTCGTCGCAGGCATTCCTCAGCATGATCTGTGAGCCCAAAATTAGGTGTGCACCTTACGGGAAATTAATGACTGCATGCTTGAGTATCCAGAAACGATTGCATCGCATTTATCGAAGAGTCAAGTCATGATGAATGTCAGAATTACGCATTCATTAGAATTTAATGCTTTCATGTCAATCTTTTCATCATTTCCCTTCTTCTTTGCGTAAACTGCAAGACATGCTACTGATATAAATCTATATGCAGGAAACATCTAAGGGAAGAGCGCCAATAAGACAACAGAGAGGAGATGCCTCCGCAATTGGATGCCGCATGCAGCAGAACCACGGATTCCAGAATATCGCCCAACAGGCACTGATGAAAATAGACTGTCCAAGACTCAGAGTCAAAGGCGCACAAAAGCAGCATGTTTACAAAAGATCCTGAAGCTCAAACTTGGTAAAGCAGAGAAAGAAGCGCAAGAGAAGGAAGATGCTCCAGAAAAGCCTGGAACAAAGAACGGAAACAATTCTCGAAACAGGGGATTGTCCATACAGCGCGACTTCTAACTCATTAAGTCATTCGCACGACTGGGAACCGAAATAGCAACAGCAAAATCAGTTCGAGAAGAAACTGGGTTGTACTAAGTGTGCGCACAGCGAATACACCCAGCCAGAGAAAGGTTTTCGAAAATATCTTCTAGCCTGTCAGAAAGAGGTGCCAGCTCTTGTTATTTCTAATTATCAAGCTCGAACAAAAGGAAAGGACAACCAGCCGACTCTTTCAGGGCGAACAACGCATTGCTTACAGCACTAAAGAACAGATACAGAAACGGTTAGAAATTAGATTTGATTTTTAGAAATAAATTTGCTTTTAGTAAAAGGGCGGTCATTTGAAGCCGTTCCCTCAATTTGTGTAATTAAAATTAGCCGGTTAGTAGTATTTAACCCTTCTCGTTGCATTGGAGAAGGGTCCGGAAATTTGTCAAAAAACTTGTCCTCAGAACATGCACTTTTGCACCCTCGGAGGGGGTTTTTGATGAATGGACGGATCAAGATTTATTTATGTTTGCATTTTAATACCTGCTACTGATGTTGCACTTCTGTACTCTTAGTAGGCATTAGAAGTAAGTAGAAATAGATCATTATTGCTTCAGGTCCGTGAGTATAAAGTCAGTCATAAATGGTAGTTTTATCTCTTGACGAGTTTCTGCTTGCATTCTTAGAGTAATATACAGCTGATGTTGTTTATATGTTAACGTATGAATGAGTGGACTACCATTTGGCACTTTTGTACGGTGGAGTCATTGATTTGTGCTTAATACATGAATAACTGATTATGCGATATGCTGTTCACAATCGTTCTGCTTAACTTTTTATGCAGGATGGTTCATCTTAATTGATTTATATTCTCATAATAGCTGAATAATCTTCATTACCAGTTATTGTGTGAAACCTTTCTAGATCGCATAATGGAAAAAGTTCTATCCCGGGTTAGCGTAGATTAGATGTGTTATTCTTTGTAGATTAAAGTAGTATAAAATTCACTCCTAGAGTTTAGAACTAGATTAGCTTAGAAATAATTCTATATTTTCATTATCATATTCTACACACACACACATCACTAAACTCTACACACACACACCCCCTTAGAACGGGAAGCTGGTCCCGTTATCCCCAGTCGGACCCGCTACACCAAACGGGCACGGAGCCGCCAACCAGGTTCCCGACCGGGTGGGTATCCCCCTTGTTGTTGACCCGATTTCAGGGCCCTCAACATATTTGGCGCTAGAAGGAGGGCCCGAACTATGAATGGCACCTAAAGAAATATCTAAATACCATTCTGAGAGTAATACACCCTCATCAACTCCCTCGACTTCTCCAACACGGTTAAACCCGGAATTTGAAGTCGCTCGAGTATCTACCACTGCTATCATTGAATCCCCTGAAATTCGGACTTTGATTCGTAAACTCCAGGGATTTTCTATTTTTAACCAGAAGTCTAATAAATCTAAAAGCAGTGTGACTTCGCAGTATAACCCTGCTCATCCCCTTACCAGATCAAAGAGTGAAAAATTTGGCATACAACCAAGTGAACTCCCTCTCCCTACCAGGAAAAGAGCAAGGAAAACACCACCAGAGTCTGACAGTCGGACTCCTTCATCCACTTCGTCCATATCAACTCCCTCACCGCGAAGTCAACCACCCACTCTTTCATTCCAAATCACTCACCCATCTTCTACAAACCTTCCTCTTCAAACATCAAAGATCTTAATATCTTCATCTTCTCAGCATCAGAATTCATCTTCTACACTTCCATTAACTAGCATCTCAATGATGGCCCAGTCTCCATGGAACAATCCTGGGGCGGTTTTAATGCCTCCACCCCTGAGCCCTATACCGGCCCATCCTGAGAAATGGCTGCCTAAATTCAATCCGAAAGCAGGCATGCTAGCCGAGGAACATATCAATAATTTCATGCTTTCTATTAATCTCAACGGAGTCACTAACGAAGACGCTGTTGTCCGGCTGTTCCCTTATACAATGCAGGGAACAGCCGGGTCATGGTACTTTTCATTACCTTCCGGATCCATCACTAGCTGGGACACTTTTCAAAGTCAGTTCCTCACCAAGTTTGGTGATGACAGATCCACGGCGACATTGATCAGTGACCTATCTAATCTTAAGGCTGAGGCTAGAGAACCCATTAAATATTTTAACTTACGGTTCAATAAGATCCTCAACAAAATCCCCGCTACCTCACAACCCAGCGAGGAAGTAAGATGTGAATGGTACATCACGGCTTTACCTCCAAACTTGGCTATCTTCGTAGATAGGGCAAACAAGACCACCTTAGTCGACAACTTGACAGAAGCGTTAGCAGTGGAAAAACGCGTGGTAGCCCTAGAAAAGAGATCTGCTATAGAAGAACGCAAATCTAAGAAGATCTCTTTCAAAGAAGACACCAAGAAGAAGCAAACGAAAGATCCTTTCGATTTGGAAGGATTACAAAAAGTGTTGAAAACCATGTCAAATGAGATGATTGATATTAAGAAAAAAGTAGCAGAGACTTCTTCGAAAAATCCCTTTAGGACTTTTAAAAGAAATCCTCCCATGGAGGTAAGACCACCTAGTGTTGTCTCAAACGTTGAATCTGAAGAAGACGAAGAAGAAGAGAATACCACTGAAGGGCAAACCGACGAGGAAGAGGTCATAGAACTACAAGGAATGTGGGACTTCATCCTCCCACAAGAAGAGGATCAAGAAGCATTTCCTGTTAGCACGAGAAGCAAAAATCAACTTGATCCTCCCATAACTACCCCAAAACAAAAGGGTGCAAGCCCTGCAACAAAAGAAAAGGTCGCAACAAAAAAGACAACTGCTAAAGCGACCCAGATTAGCCCAGTCCAATCTGATCAAACGCCTCCATCAAGAACACTAATAGTGTCGGATGAAATGGAGTATAACATCATTGATGACATGAAGAAGACTAGGGCTAATATCACTTTGTATGAATTGAGTAAATTGAAACACCAGCAGAAAATAATGATGAAAGAATTACATGCTGTGCCTACCACATCTTTACCTACAGCGGTAGCTTCCCACAATCTGGGAAGGCCTCCAACCAACACGATCAATAAAATTGATCCAAATGACATCGCCTTGATTGGAGGAAGATCAAGATCTCATACTCCTCCTTTTCTTCTCACATATGAAATCTTCAACAAAAACATGCACAATTGCTTGGTCGATTCTGGTGCTTCAATGAATATTTTACCCAGGTCAATATGTGCTAAATTGAATGTGCAACCTCAAAGATCCGCAGTACGCATAGTTCAACTTGATCGATCCCAAGTCGAAGTGATTGGTGAACTCAGTCAGGTGACCATAAGATTGTCGTCTAACCCGAAAGTTTGTCAAGTTATCGACATTCTAGTAGCTGATATCCTTGAGTTCTATGGTTTGATTCTTAGCAGGGATTGGTCGGAAAAACTCCACGGATATTTTTGAACTGATTGGTCGCACATGTGGTTACCATACAATGGTAAACCAAATCAGATAAAGGTTGAACGAGAGTTGCACCAAAAATACATAGTGACAGAACTGGAAGGAGAAAATGAGGCCATAACGTACAATAGCAGCATTGTAGGCAATTACACAATAGATTCTTTCCTAGGTAATTTCAATGCTCATATTTCACCATACTTAGAGAATTCAGTTTTATCCCAAGTTGAAAATTTCTCACAAACTGATGACTCAAAATGTTTTAGTTTTTTAGATAATTTTGTAAATATATCTTTATTTTGGAAATTATATTTTGACGGATCTAAATCAAATGAGGGAGCAGGAGCAGGATGCGTTCTGATTAACCCAGACGGGAACAAGATTATGCTCACATGCAGACTTGAGTTCGATTGCACGAACAACACAGCGGAGTACGAAGCCTTGGTTCAAGGCCTATACAAAGCAATCGGATTGAACGTTAAGTATCTTCAAGTCTTTGGAGATTCGGAGATCGTTGTAAAACAGGTACGTAACACCATACATTGCCTGTCAAGTCATTTAAAGCATTATCAATCATTAGTTCAAGATCTCACTGCACATTTCATAGCATTCAACATCTCGTCAATTCCAAGAATTCAAAACGCGAGCGCAGACCTGTTAGCTAACGTAGCCTCTAGACTTATCCCTTCTGAAGATTTTAGTCCTGATAGGTTTTCAATAGAATTGATCTTTAAACCATCCATCCCTGACAATATCACCAATTGGAGAGTGTTCAACGACGATCCTGACATCGTAAATTTCCTTACTTCTGAAGGATCCTACTCAAATCATATAATCGACGAAGACCATCATGATCATCAAATACAACAAAATAGCTCTGACAATGCTATACCGAAATCGGTGGTCAAGCTAGAAGATCTATATGATTTGAAAAGTCGGTTTAAAAGGTCCGCCAATGCTAAAATTTGCAGTTCTACCCTGAACTATGAATTAGTAAACCTAGGGACCGATCAGAAGCCACAGAACGTTAACCTAGGCCAGGGCCTAGCCCCTGAAGAAAAATCAGCATATATCCGTCTTCTGAGACAATACAAAAACGTTTTTGCCTGGAATTACGATGAGCTGAAGACTTACAACACTTCTATCATTCAACATGTTATCCCTATGATTGAAAATGAAAAACCTGTCCAGCAGAAGCTCAGAAAAATGCACCCTAACCTAGAAAATCAGATAAAAACTGAGCTTAATAAGTTGTTGAGAGCCAGAATAATCTTCCCCGTCAGGCATTCTAAATGGGTATCCAATATGGTGCCCGTTAGGAAGAAAAACAGAGACATTAGAATCTGTATTGATTTCCGAAATCTCAACAAAGCCTGTCAGAAAGATAACTTTCCCCTCCCACCTATGGAGCAAATTCTACAGGCAGTAGCAGGCTCAGAATTAATGTCATTCCTGGATGGATTCTCAGGATACAATCAAGTACTGGTGCATCCCGATGATCAGTTAAAGACTACGTTCCGAACCAAATGGGGAACTTATGCATATCGGAAGATGCCATTTGGTCTGATCAATGCCGGAGCTACCTTTCAGAGAGCCATGGACATTGCGTTTAAAGGGTTAGTCAATAAATCAGTGGTGATTTACCTGGATCATATAACAGTGTACTCCAAAAATCGAAACAACCACCTCAAAGATTTGAAGTAAATCTTTCAAAGATGCTTGAGGTATGGGATTTCGCTCAACCCAAAGAAATCTTTCTTTGCGTTAAGCGAAGGGAAATTGCTCGGATTCATAGTGTCGAAATCCGGTATTCACATAGAACCCGACAGAATCAAGGAAATTTCCGAAATATCCATACCTCATAACAAGAAAGCCATGCAATCCTTCCTTGGACAGATCAATTTTGTCAAAAGATTTGTCCCGGATTTTTCACGTATTATTTCTCCCTTACAAAATATGATAAAAAAGAATTCAACTTTCAAATGGGGTCTAGATGAGCACGAAGCATTTAACTTAATCAAACAAGCTATCATCAATGCTCCATCTTTGGCCACCCCAAATTTTTCAGAATCTTTCATCTTATACACTTTTGCCTCAGAGAAATCCTATGCCGCGATTTTGACCCAAGCAAATCAAGAGAAAGCGGAAGCTCCAATTGCATTCTTTAGCTCGAACTTACAAGGTGCTGAAATTAATTACTCAGACGTAGAGAAACAAGCATATGCCATTTTCAAAGCAATCAAATATTTCAGACCTTTCTTGCTTAAAGCCCACACCAAATTCGTAGTGCCGTTTCCAGCGGTAAGAAACCTTTTGGTGCAGAAAGACGTGGGCGAGAAGAGAGCTAATTGGATTACCGCTTTACAAGAATATGATCTTGAGATCAAACCAGCAAACATCGTAAGAGGTCAAGGCTTCTGCAAGATGTTAGCCGGAGCATCGCAAATCCCAGAGAACTCATCTAAAGAGGTACAAGCATATGAGGTAAGCCTAAACGATGCAGAATCATTATATGCTGACACCATTTATTTTCTTAAGAACGGGTATGCTCCATCACATCTGGATCATACCAAGAAAAGAGCTCTGAGATTAAAAGCTAAACAATACCAGCTCATAAATGATGTCCTATTTAAAAAGAATTACGATTCTGTACTCCTTCGGTGTCTTGAGAAAACTGAAGCCGAAAAGGTTTTGCAGGAACTTCATGTTACACTAAAAAATGTCACCATGGCTATTTACAGTCGGTATGGCTCTATCAACAGTCATACTACCCTCTTGAGCAAGTCTTATGCCTCTACTATTCATGTCAAACTCCAAGAAAGAGAGAAAGTCCTTACAAAAATGTTTATCTCTGGGTACGCAGGTTCTCTCAAGCCTTGCCTGCGGGTACGCACCTTTTGTTCATAAGGTCTGCGTCCAAGGACGCTCTGTATCTAAAGGGGCAGGTGCGTCCCTCTGAAAAGGTTAAAATGCGCAAGTTTTATCTTCAAAAACTTACTTGTGGTCATTTCTAGAGCATTCTAGAAGGTTGTTTGATGTGTATTGAGCGCCTCCAGATGGTTCATGCACTCCTATCAAAGAGGAACTTATCCCATCAATAAGGGAGTGATCCCATCCAAAGAGGGGACTATCCCATTGATGGTGGACCTGATTAACTTCCTCTTGAGCACTATAAAAAGAGGCATTGAGCCAGAAGGAAGAAGGTTGAAAGCTATAGATTTCTAAGGGTAAATGCTGCAGGAATTAGGACTCCCATTTAGAAGCTTGTGAGGAGAGATTGTCATCTTTACTTGTTCTATTTGGAAGTGGGTGAGCTTTGTCAAAGTAGAGGAAGACTCTTGTGGACCCTGGAAGGAGCTTGCACAACACCAAGGCTCAGGTTGTAATGGTTCCTTTTGATTACCTTTAATGAAAATTGGTCCATTCTTCTCAATAACTTGTTGTTGATGGGTTATTTCATGTACTCCTTGGTCTATATGTTGAATATGCTTTGTTTTATGTTATAATCAGGTGCTATTTAATTGTTTGACTGTTGGTGATTGCAGGTTTTGGAGAAAAGGAGGAGCTCATCCAGATCAACAAAGCTTGGACTTCTACAATAGCGTTTGGACAAAGGTAAGAACGAAACACTTGATTTCTCATATCATAATGTATGTTTAGAGAAGGATAGCTCCAGTTTGTTTTGTTTGTCATTAGAATGTCTTAGACTTCTAGGAAGGTCAGTTGTGTCCGCACTTTTGACTGATTCCGTGTGACAAATTGGCGACTCCACTGGGGATCCATTGATGTGAAAGTCTTTTCCTTTGAATGAACTTTGCTCTGAGAAAATTGGTTTATTTTCTGGTTTTTGGCTTTGTGACTTTGTTTTTGGGTGGGTTAGCTTAGGGTTAGATTTATTTTGTTTTTTCTTGAATTTTCCAGTAGGACGCACCCTCTGAGTGCTGCACAGTGCGTCCCTGGATGCACTTTTGCTGTGTGCACAGAGCGGGCCCGCACCTGTGCTAACGGGTTGCCTGCGTCCCCTGCCAAAATTTGAGAAAATTCCATTTTTTACACTTTTTGCTCTTAGATTTTGTTTTTTCTTAGTTTTTTCTGCCCAGATTCATTAGTCCCTTGCCAAAAATCTTCACCTAAGTTTTTTTCATTAGCATTCCTGCTCTAAGCTTTCATCAATTGGGTGTTTTGAGTCTCTTTTTTGAGAAATTATTAATTTGATTTCCTTTGGTCATTACTTGGAGGTTTGTCTCAGTCCTTTCACAATTTTGCATCTTTTTGCTTCTGTTTTTGCAAAAAAAATTCCCCCTCATTCGCCGGGGGGGGGGGGGGGGGGGGGGGCTAAATTGTGTATGAGTGTTAATCGCCTTTGAGTATTTTTATTTTTGATCTTTGGAACTCTCACCCAATTTTCTCGACTTGCACTTGATTGGTTCTTAGATCACATTAGAATCATCTTGTGTTTGAGGATTCTCTTGCATAGATCACATTTGCATAATTAGAATTCTCACTTTCAGAATATGAATGAAAAATGTGCATAGATTACATTTGCATACTTTTCAAGTGAATTGTGCTTCGATTACCATTGCATAGTTTACATTCTGAAAAATCAATCGTAGATTTAGATCAGCTTTCTTTGATTTGAATTTACACAAAAATAAAAATAAAAAAATTGGTTTGGAATTGATTTGCATTAGTTTTTCTTGATAAAATTAGTGCATTAGAGAATCTATTATATTTTCTCTTAGTGATCAATTTTTGCATTGTTGGAAGTGAATGGAAACTCTCTCCTTACTTTAGTTAGGATTCATCGAATTGAAAGGATTGCATTATCATATTCGATTGCATTCAGTTGAGTCGGGTCATAACACCATTGGTTTCGTATCCATTTACCCATTTGAGTAAAAACAGCCTTAATAACACAGCGCTTAATTAAAATTCATCTAGTAATTTTTACATTTCTAGGGCTCTGATACACCAACATAGCTTAGGCTAGTGTCTTGGAGTAGGAGAGTAATTAACTCTCCAAGACAGCAAAACCAAATAAGTAGCTTATCTTGTGGTAGGATAAATCCAACTGTTTCATTTGTACTCTGGGAAAGCTCCTCTTAAAGGAGAAGCACGAGCTCGTGTCCGAACCAGTGAGGGGATCAATCCTCCCTCATTGGGAACGACACCAGACACGCACGTATTACAAACGGTAAACCTCGGATTAACCATTGTCGAGGAGCCAGGGGTCACTTGTCGGTAAACCTTAGATTATTGTCAAGGAGCCGGCAAGGGGATTGAGCTTGATACTCTGCCCTTGCGTGCTATCGGAGTGTAGACTGTTCCCCCAGGTGCATTTGTTGTTGTTGGTAACCTTAGTGACCATTATCTTAGGATTATACCCAAGGTGACGGTGGAGGGAAGATCCCACTGTACCTGGAGCAGACGTCGGTTATACTCACTTGGATTTTCTGGGGGGTTCACTTCACTCGAGACGGTTAAAGTGGAGGAACTTGGTCCAGTCTATTCATTAAGCAGGTTGCCGGGGTAACTGTTCCACCCACTATTTCTGTACTGGATTCTGCGAGGTTGGGCTTCATCACCAACTAGTGTTTTCGGTCCGGAGAGCTTACTGTTTGTGTGTGGTTTGACTCCTAGATTTGATAGCGCGTGTTAATTTGTTTGTTTTTACTTTTAGAGACCATAGGTGTGAATTGTGAATTTTAATTGTTAGGTGTGCATTGTGAATTGTTAATTTTAGTTTTAAATTGTTAATAAAATTCACTGAAGTTGAATATAATGGCAAATGTTTCGGAATTTATCAACCTAGGAACCCCTCCCAATGAGAATCCTAGTACTTTTCCTTACTTTGGAAATGTTGGTCCTCCTTATATGGCTACTTTGTCATTACCTGGATTTACAATAGGATTACTGATATGGTTATTTTCAACTTCGTTGGCCCAAAGTACTCCAATTGTTCCATCTCAACCGGATGCTTCACTTCAACAGAGTTCACCATCTCAACATCACCAACCTTCTGTTGACCCTTTACCTTCTTCGCCTAATTTTTCTTCCTCCATTTCTTCCTCTTCGCCTGGTAAAAGCCTTGATGCTAGTAACCAGGAGGCTAATAAGAAGAAGAAAGGGAAGAAGAAGAAGAAGAAGAAGAAGCAAGATAAGAAAGAAGTCAACCAACCAACCATGGCTGTAAGTGTTAGTTGTGTTGAGGAAAATTCCGACATGCATCGTAAACCCAAATACCCTTGCAGGCTTTGTAAGGGTGACCACTTCCTTGTCAATTGCCCTAGTATTCCAAAGGTCTTGGAAGTATGGTCAGAAAAATCTCATCAACTTTCCGTTGATCCATCAACCAGTGATAGTCAGGTTCCTGGGAAAAAGGGTAAAGTTAGGTTTCCTTGTAAGTTATGCAAAGGGAGTCATCAAACTCACATTTGCCCTCACATGGATGAAGCCTCCACATTGTTGGAAAAACTTACTGTTTCACCGCAAGAATTTCCAACTGGTTACCGGAAACTTTCTCCCAACCTACCGTCAACTGACAGAGTGATTGATCTAAATTCAAGTACAGTCGATCACACTCTTCCATTGGAGAGTGAAACTCATGTCACTCAGGTTGATGATCTGTTAGTTGATCAAGTGGTCGATTCAATTTCACATTCGGTCGATCACACTTTCCCTTTAGAGAGTGAACTTAATACCGCTCAGGTTCTTCTTGTTACATCAGATTCTTCTACGTCGGGGGGCATTTCACCTGTTTCTACAGAACCCCCTCCAAACACTGAGGTCTTTTCCTTTGATTGGAATAGACTTACAGAACCTCGTCTTCCTTCCTCCATCCCTTTCCAAATCATTGTCAAGGCTGGTGGTAGGGATATACATCGTACACAGGTAGATGAAGGTGCTTCTGTTAGTATTTTATCCTCAACTGTTTGGAAAGCTTTGGGTTCCCCTCAGCTTGCGCCTATTACGCAAAATCTGAAAGCTTTTAACCGCACCATTAGTGAACCTTTAGGGATCCTTCCTAAGTTTTCTATTACCTTGGAAGGTAAAATTGTCTGTATTGATCTTATGGTAGTTCGAGGTCCCTTGGATTTCAATTTACTCCTTGGGCGAGACTATGTTTATGCAATGAAAGCTGTCGTATCGACACTCTTTCGCGTGATGTCTTTCCCTCACATTGGAAATATTGTGACTGTAGACCAGCTTTCGTTCCCTAGTCTTGTTTCAACTACCAATAATATGACACCCCTAAATGTTCCTGATTCTAAAGTGGTATCTACCCTGCCACGGGTTAATTATGTGGCAACTGGTCCCATGTTTTCAGTTACCGATGTAGGTGAGCCTCTCACTGTTGATTTAGATCTGGTAATTGACATGGAAAAATCTATGGGATTATTTGAACACGATGTTCTTATCCCTTTTGAGTCCCTTGACATGTGTTCCTTCCAGAGAAGTGTTCTTCCTTCTGATGAAGACCTTTTGGAAGCCATGATCAAGGTGTGTCCATTGACATGACTTTCTTCCAGTTGGAAGCCATGATCAGTGTGTGTGAGGATAGTTTCTTCTAGTCTCAACCTCATTAAAAAATGAAACTGGAAGTCATGAGCATAGTTCCTTGTCTTGTGTCAAGCTCATTAAAAAATGAAACAAGGAGTTACGAGGATAGTTTTTTCCTGTATCAACCTCGTTAAAAAATGAAATAGGCTGTAACGAGGAAAGTTCCTTTTACTGTGTCAACCTCGTTAAAAAATGAATCAGTGTGTACAAGGATAGTTTTTTCCTGTATCAACCTCGTTAAAAAATGAAACAGGCTAGCATGAGGATAGTTCTTTTACTGAGTCAACCTCATTAAAAAATGAATCAGCTAGATTTTAGGATATGTAGTTAGATTGTAGAAAGTAGGATTTTGAGGATAGTTCCTGTTACTGAGTCAACCTCGTTAAAAAATGAATCAGGTATGAGGATAGTTCTTTTCTTGTGTCAACCTCCTTAAAAATGAAACAACTCCCTTTTCAAGTTAAATATTGAAAGTAAACCTTCATTCCATCCATCTGGTTGAATGCAATGAAGCCTGGGGGGCATGCACCTCGCTTTGCATCATTATACTGAGGGCATGCGAACTTTTTGAGCATAGTTCCTTGTCTTGTGTCAAGCTCATTAAAAAATGAAACAAGGGTAGGTTAAGTAGGTAGACTGTAGAGAGTATTTATGAGCATAGTTCCTTGTCCTGTTTCAAGCTCATTAAAAAATGAATCAAGGATTTATGAGCATAGTTCCTTGTCTTGTGTCAAGCTCATTAAAAAATGAATCAAGGATTTTAGAGCATAGTTCCTTGTCTTGTGTCAAGCTCGTTAAAAAATGAATCAAGGTTTTTAAAGTAACGTTTTTTGTTAGGTAGATTATAGAGAGTAGTTATGAGCATAGTTCCTTATCTTGTGTCAAGCTCGTTTAAAAAATGAAACAAGGGTTTTGAGGATAGTTCTTTTCCTGTGTCAACCTCACTAAAAAAATGAAACAGCTCCTACAAGTCTTTCCAAGATCTTGAAAGCAAAGCTTCATTCCATCCACCTCATTGAATGAAATGAAGCTTGGGGGGCATGTACCTCGTTTTGCGTCATTATGCTGGGGTCATGTGAACTTATAACAAGCATAGTTTTTCATTTCAAGCTTGCATAAACATGAAACCGAATCCGAGCATAGTTCTTTTCCTGTGTCAAGCTCGTTAAAAAATGAAACAAATCCTCCTCTACTTGAGTCGAGAGATTGACTAGATCTCATAGATGTTAAGTTGTATTTTTAGGTTAGTTATTTCAGTTTTTGCATAATTGTCTTACAGTTTTTAGGTCAAGTCTTTCAACTGATCTCGTAACTCAACCTTCATTTCATCCAACTGGTTGAATGAAATGAAGCTGGGGGGGCATGCGCTCTAGCAGTTATGCTTAGGGGGCATCAAGCACAGTTTCTCTCTGTTTCAAGCTTGTGTAAAAATGAAACTACTTTGAAGCATAGTTTTTATCTATTTCAAGCTTTTGTAAAAATGAAACCTATCTCGAGTCAATTTCAGTTATTTTCAAGACTCGTTAAACTCATGAAAATCTCGAGATTATTTTGCTATCTTTCATTCTCGTAAAACAAATGAAAATGCCGAGTTCTTTCCGTCTTTTCCTGCTCGTAAATTAAATTGAAAGTCGGCCATATGAGTACATTTTTATCATTTTTTCAAACTCATTAAAACTTACGAAAAAATGAAAACTATGAGTATATTTTTATCATTTTTTTCGAACTCATTAAAACTTACGGAAAAATGAAAACCATGAGTACATTTTTATCATTTTTTCGAACTCGTTAAAACTTACGAAAAAGTGAAACCTCAGAGTCATCTTTTAAGCCCTTTTCTGACTCCTAAAACATGAAAATATTGCCGAGCGTTTCTTTTACACTCGTTAAAACGGAATTAAAAGACGGTCCCCTTATAGCTCTTTTCTGACCGTAAAATCAGGAAAAGATTGCCGGGTTTTTGTCGTTTCAAACTTGTTACGGAAATAAAACGACGTGTCCTTGATCGCTTTTTACTTTTCAGGTCAGTGACACTAATTATGAAAGTACTCCTTGGTCGCAAGATCAAGCGGTTCCCCCAGGTATTATTTTATACTTTTTCGGGCTTGAGGGACACAAATCTACGAAAAAGTTCAACTTGGAGTCTTCTTAAGTTTTTCAGACTCTCTAAAATTGAAAAACGCCGAGTTTCTCCTATACTGGGCTCGTTAAACATTTCACAGTAAAGGACCTGTTCAATTACAAACAGGAACGAACCACTCCTTCCTAGGGTTCGAATCAAAACTGGGTTGGACTCATCCGAAGGATGAGCTTATAATCAAGCATATGTTATCGTCCTCAAGCTTGTTAAAAATAAAGAGGTACTTGCCATAAATGGTGGGGGAAAAAAGAGAAGAATGAGCCTATTTGTTACCTTTTGTCTCAAAAGAAACTTTATTACCACTCTTGGACACGACACTTTTCGTTCACCTGGGTTGGGAAATCCTTTACCTCACAGTCGATCAAACCACTTTTGAAAGTCTTCAACCGGGTTCCGGGGATTAACTTTGAGTTATTTAGCACCAAACCATCTGTCGTGTCGTTATGTGTTCAAGAGGTCTGCAAACAAAACTTTCATCTGCAAAATACTTGTCATCCATTTGACCATCCCTGAGTCAGTCCTTACAGCAATATTTCTTCAACTTGAACAATGATTTCGTGTTGTGGGCTTGCCCGCAACGGGTCACTTTCTATCGACATCACTTCACGATGGACCAGCAGGTGGACACTATGCCGGAGATGCGACTGCACACAAAATCTTGCGTGCAGGATATTATTGGCCCACACTGTTCAAAGACTCATACAATCACGTAAGGAAATGCCAAGTCTGCCAGACTGCTGCAGGAAAACAAAGGAAACCATCCATGCCACTACAACCGGTCAACATCGACCAACCATTCAGTCAATGGGGCTTGGACATAATAGGTGAGATCGTTCCTCACTCTTCTAAGCAGCATAAGTATATCCTTACAGCAACTGATTATTTTACCAAATGGGTAGAAGCAGTTCCTCTCAAGACAGTTCATTCTGAAAACATTATTGAGTTCATAGACCAATTTATCATAACTAGGTTTGGATTGCCAACGGCCTTAATGTTTGATAACACTTCATATTTGACTGGAAATGCTATAACTGAGTTTGTGCTTAAAAGAGGGTTCAAACTGAAATATTCTGCCAACTACTATCCGCAAGGTAATGGATTGGCTGAATCAACAAACAAGAACCTAATCAGAATTATCAAAAGAACAGTTGACCAAAACCAAAGGAATTGGCACAAAGCACTGGTAAATGCTTTATGGGCTGATAGAATCACAAAGAAAGCTTCAATCGGCACTTCTCCCTTTAATTTAGTTTATGGGAGGGAAGTGGTTCTTCTGACTCACTTAGTTATTCCCTCTTTGTCTTTAGTGCAATACATCGATGAAGTACCTACTTCCTCATTACAATTAAGACAAATGGAAATAATCAAACTAGAAGAACAAAGAGAACAAGCTAGGAAAACCCATGCTCATCACCAAGCGCTAATAAAATCTTCTTTTGACTCAAGCATCATAACCAAAAAAAACTTTCAGATGGGCGATTTAGTTTTGAAATGGGATAAGGCTCATGAAGAAAAGGGCAAACATACGAAATTTCAGAAGCTGTGGCTTGGCCCTTTTCTGATTGTGGAAGTCATAGGCCCATCTACATTCGTATTGCAGGATCTGGCAGGAAGGAGAGATTCTTTACCTGTCAATGGACTGATTTTTAAATTATATTTTCCATAGAAGAGAAATCTTCTAATTTTTGTAGGATAGATTTAGTTTTTAGTTTTTATTTTTGTTTTGCTTTTCTCTTTTGAATAAAACCCGTTGTAGATGATCATTTAAGAAGGATTCATGAAAGAGCACGTCAATTCTCTATCAGATTTTGATTTCGCTTGTACAAATATCAAAATTTTTGAAAAGTCTGAATTTTATTATTGACAAAAAGAGTTAACTTCACTTTGATCACGATACTCGTTTCAACCTTTAAGAAACTTTGACAAAAGCAGCCTTTGGCAAAAATTTGTTTTGTATCAGCACCATGAAAGGTATCATCAATAATAAAATAAGTACTCTCTGCAAAGCTGTTGTTTTCAAAAACTCTATTATTGTCGTCCAGAGCTTTCTTAAGGAAAAACAATGACTTCCTCCCTGCAAAAAGGAAACTACAGCATCCAGAGAAACAATCCAAGCAAAACACTATATCTCAAAGAATAAGAGGTCTCATCACGAGCCGGCTTATCATGATCACAGATATTATAAATTGCTGACTTTGCCAATACTGTCTATCAAAACAGGGCAACGACTTAAGATTGTTGCAATCCAAAGACAAGAGGTCTCATCACGAGCCGACTTGTTCAGCAAAAGTGTAAATCAGGTGAATGACTGTGTCATAATTTGGCCACCAAACCAAGACATTGTTCTTTAGAGAATTAAAAAAGGAAAAGTGTGTTAAAAAGGATTTTTCTCTGGAATGTTGCGAGTAACCTCAAAGCAGGAAAAAGGATCATTGCTGGATAATATGGTAACCCTGTCGAGGCTATGGACGCTTGCGGGCAGCAGAGGCTCTACCTACGACAAATGAGCATACTTTTAAGCCAGTACGCAGAGAAGACCTTATTTTATCTTTTATCAAGACCAAGTAATGTCTGATGCAAGTGCAAGAAGAAACCTGAGGAAGCAAGAAATTGAGATATAAAACAGGTTGAAACAAAATATCGTCGACAAGGTGAGGGGCAATCTGCTCTATCTGTCCATAACAAAATTTAGACATATAAAATTTTTTTGCTGTTTCGGAAGTGAACGGTCAATAGAAATACAAAGATAACTAGTTCTTCACAGTGAATCGCCATTGTTGTGGTCATCAACAACCCCCCTCTTCGTTTGATATTAGTAATAACATCAAACAAAGGGGGAACCTTAGCCAAAAATCCAAAAAATAATTTTGTTTGAAAAAACCTTTTGTATCAACCCCCTAAAAGCTATATCGCGTTGCAAAGGAAAAAGGAGCGCTTTCCCAAAGCACACAAACACACCAAGGAAGAGCGACGCGAGAACTCATCGCATTGCGAGCATTAAAAGTGCTTAAAAAGGGAAAACCTGAAGAAACGCCGACGGCTGATATGCGACGTCGCACGTCGCAATGTCGCATGAGCAGCACAAAGTGACAAAGCGAAAACCTTGCGATCTTGCGATATTGCGATATGCGATCTGCGACCATGCAAAGCTGCGATCTGTGATCTATGGTTTGCGACGAATGAGACTGTCAATGGCTGCGATGCCACCTATGGTTTGCGACGAATGAGACTGTCAATGGCTGCGACGCCACCTATGGTTTGCGACGAATGAGACTGTCAATGGCTGCGATGCCACCTATTTACATCGCAATTTTGAAGACTGCGATGCAAATCGCAGAAATCATTCGTCGCAGGCATTCCTCAGCATGATCTGTGAGCCCAAAATTAGGCGCGCACCTTACAGGAAATTAATGACCGCATGCTTGAGTATCCAGAAACGATTGCATCGCATTTATCGAAGAGTCAAGTCATGATGAATGTCAGAATTATGCATTCATTAGAATTTAATGCTTTCATGTCAATCTTTTCGTCATTTCCCTTCTTCTTTGCGTAAACTGCAAGACATGCTACTGATATAAATCTATATGCAGGAAACATCTAAGGGAAGAGCGCCAATAAGACAACAGAGAGGAGATGCCTCCGCAATTGGATGTCGCATGCAGCAGAACCGCGGATTCCAGAATATCGCCCAACAGGCACTGATGAAAATAGACTGTCCAAGACTCAGAGTCAAAGGCGCACAAAAGCAGCGTGTTTACAAAAGATCCTGAAGCTCAGACTTGGTAAAGCAGAGAAAGAAGCGCAAGAGAAGGAAGACGCTCCAGAAAAGCCTGGAACAAAGAACGGAAACAATTCTCGAAACAGGGGATTGTCCATACAACGCGACTTCTAACTCATTGAGTCATTCGCACGACCGGAAACCGAAATAGCAACAGCAAAATCAGTTCGAGAAGAAACTGGGTTGTACTAAGTGTGCGCACAGCGAATACACCCAGCTAGAGAAAGGTTTTCGAAAATATCTTCTAGCCTGTCAGAAAGAGGTGCCAGCTCTTGTTATTTCTAATTATCAAGCTCGAACAAAAGGAAAGGACAACCAGCCGACTCTTTCAGGGCGAACAGCGCATTGCTTACAGCACTAAAGAACAGATACAGAAACGGTTATAAATTAGATTTGATTTTTAGAAATAAATTTGCTTTTAGTAAAAGGGCGGTCATTTGAAGCCGTTCCCTCAATTTGTGTAATTAAAATTAGCCGGTTAGTAGTATTTAACCCTTCTCGTTGCATTGGAGAAGGGTCCGGAAATTTGTCAAAAAACTTGTCCTCAGAACATGCACTTTTGCACCCTCGGAGGGGGTTTTTGATGAATGGACGGATCAAGATTTATTTATGTTTGCATTTTAATACCTGCTACTGATGTTACACTTTTGTACTCTTAGTAGGCATTAGAAGTAAGTAGAAATAGATCATTATTGCTTCAGGTCTGTGAGTATAAAGTCAGTCATAAATGGTAGTTTTATCTCTTGACGAGTTTCTGCTTGCATTCTTAGAGTAATATACAGCTGATGTTGTTTATATGTTAACGTATGAATGAGTGGACTACCATTTGGCACTTTTGTACGGTGGAGTCATTGATTTGTGCTTAATACATGAATAACTGATTATGCGATATGCTGTTCACAATCGTTCTGCTTAACTTTTTATGCAGGATGGTTCATCTTAATTGATTTATATTCTCATAATAGCTGAATAATCTTCATTACCAGTTATTGTGTGAAACCTTTCTAGATCGCATAATGGAAAAAGTTCTATCCCGGGTTAGCGTAGATTAGATGTGTTATTCTTTGTAGATTAAAGTAGTATAAAATTCACTCCCAGAGTTCAGAACTAGATTAGCTTAGAAATAATTCTATATTTTCATTATCATATTCTACACACACACACATCACTAAACTCTACACACACACACCCCCTTAGAACGGGAAGCTGGTCCCGTTATCCCCAGTCAGACCCGCTACACCAAACGGGCACGGAGCCGCCAACCAGGTTCCCGACCGGGTGGGTATCCCCCTTGTTGTTGACCCGATTTCAGGGCCCTCAACATGACCCTAGATCTAATTAGAGCTATATTAGTCCTAACTTGGTGGATAAGTGTGGTTTGAGTAAGGAATTGCATGAAAAATATTGGTTATTGCAGTTGGCTACAGGTACAAAGAAGCGAGTTCATCATTGGATAAGAGCTCGTGCATTTGATTTGAATGGTATGCCTACCGCAACACATTTGAATTTATTATGTTGGGATCCTACAATATGTTTTTGGCCATGGATTGGTTGTATCTTCATTGAACCAAGGTGGATTGTTATGAAAAATAAATTGAGTGTGTGGATGACAATGGGGAACCAAGAGTTTTGCAAGGAAAGAAGAAAGCCACATCAGTTAGGATGGTGACAACTATGCAGGAAAAGTGCAGTCGCAGAAGGATGTGTGTTATTCGCAGTACACATTTCTAGTGAAAAAGTTAAGGAAGTTGAGGATGCAAATGTTTTTAGCAGGTACCTAGTTCTACAAATTTTTTTGGATTTGTTTCCTGAGGAGATTTCAGAGTTTTCACCTCACAGTGAGGTAGACTTTTATATTGTGCTAGTGCCAGGGGCAGCTTTAGCATCAAAAGCACATTACAAGATGAGCACACCTGAGTTGCTGGAATTGAAGTTGTGGTTGAAGGAAATGTTGGACGAGGGATACATTAGGCTAAGTGTATCACCATAGGGCACACCGGTATTATTCATGAAGAAGAAAGATGGAACTCTCAAATTATGCATTGACTAAAGGTAGTTGAACAAAGTGATTATTAAGAAGAGGTATCCATTACTGAGGATTGATGATTTGTTTGATCAGCTGAATGGAGCAACAATTTTCTCTAAGATAGAATTGAGGTGAATATATCATGAGGTATGCATCAAATAGGACATTTACAAGATAGTTTCCGAACCAGGTATGGGAATTATGAGTTTGTTGTAGTTCCATTCGATTTGAATAATGCTCCAACTACATTTATTTGCTTGATGAATAGTGTGTTGCGTACGTATTTGGATAAGTTTGTTATTGTGTTCATTGATGACATATTGGTATATTCTAAAAATTAGAAAGATAATGTCGAGCATTTAGCAGTAGTGTTGAGGTTATTGAAAGATAATCAGTTGTATGCTAAGCTCAACAAGTGTAGTTTCTTTCAGACTAAGGTACATTACTTGGGACATGTTATCTCCAAGGAGGGAATTGCAGTAAATCCAGAAAAGATAAGGGCCATCATGGAGTGGGTAGCTCCTAAGAATTTGGATGAGGTGAGATCTTTCATGGGGTTGGAAGACTATTATAAGAGGTTCATCGACAAATTCTCACAGATTTCTTATCCTATTACATCATTGCAGAGGAAAGGTATGAAGTTTGAATGGACAAAGGAGTGTGAGGCTAGTTTTGAGAAGCTTAAGCAGTTGTTGACACATGCACTAGTGCTAAAGATTGCAGCAGACAAAGAGTTTGTAGTGTGCACAAATTTTTGCAAGAGAGGACTTGGTGGAGTCCTTATGTAGGATGGACAGGTGGTGTGCTATGAGTCACAACAACTAAATGAGCACGAGAAGAACTACCCAACACATTGATTTGGAGTTAGTAGCGAGCATACATTCATTCAAGAGGCACTATCTTCTTGGTAGGAGGTTTGTACTTATGAGTGATCACATTGGGTTGAGGTATTGGTTTGACTAGATGAATCTAAATGCTAGGCAAGCTAGGGGCAAGTTAGGCCCCTATACTACTAGTGTAACCCATTATTGTTATTAGTACAACCCCATTATTATATTGTTGTAGCCATGTAGTCCCCATATTGTTATTATTGTGCCCCATAGAAGCCCACTATTGTTATTGTTGTGCCCTTACATTATTATTGTTATGTCAGCTCTGATTATATTATGACCCCTTAGACTCCTCTATATAGAAAGGAGGTCTTGTCATTTGTATCATCCAAGAATTGTTCATTTGTGTAATATAAAGGAGGTTGCCCCCTCGAAGAGGCTAAATTCTAAGGCGTTGATCTATCTTTTTATCTTTTTGTGAGCTGGTTTCCTAACATTTGGTATCAGAGCTTTGGATTCTAGGGTTTCACTGCTCCAAACAAGTCATCTTGGAATTTTTGCTATAAATTATTTTATGGGATGTTTCAGAAGCTAAAAGAAACCCATTTGAGACGAATTTGTGCTAAACCTCGGGTCCAAATTTCAGATCTTGTCTCACTATATTTTCGGATATATGATCTAAGGAAGTTAGGGTTTTTGCAAGCTCCAAACTTTCATCTAAAACAGGTCATTGCGACATTTTCGCTATAACTTTGTTTCTGTGACGTTTTGTTGAGGGCCCCGAAATCGGGTCAACAACAAGGGGGATACCCACCCGGTCCGGAACCTGGTTGGTGGCTCCTTGCCCGTTTGATGTAGCGGGTCCGACTGGGGATGATGGGACCAGCTTCCCAATCTAAAAGATGTGTGTGTGTGTTTGTAGATTTTGAAGATACTAATCAAAAGGTAATTTTAAACTAATTTAATTCTAGACTCTAAACTGACTCTATGCTACTGTAATCTAACAAAAACATCACATCTAATCTATACTAACCCCGGGTAAAATTATTTCATTATGCGATCTAAAAAAGATTTCATACAATAACTGGTAATAAAGATCATTCGGCTATCTTAAGAATATAAATCAATTAAGATGAACCATTCTGCATAAGAAGTTAGGCAAAACAGTTGTGAACAGCATATCGCATAATCAGTTGTTCATATGTCAAGCAAAAACAAATGATTCCACCATACAAAAGTGCCAAATGGTAATCCAGACATTCATACATTAACATATAAGCAAATCAGCTGTATATCACTCTAAGAATATGAGCAGAAATTAATCAAGAGATAAAAGTACCATTTATGACTAACTTCACTCACAAACTTCAAGAAATAACGATTTATCTCTACTTACTTCTAACATCTACTAAGAGTATAGAAGTGTAACATCAGTAGCAGACATTAAAATGCAAACATAAATAAATCTCGATCCTTCCACTCATCAAAACCTCCTCTGAGGGTGCAGAAGTGCATGTTCCGAGGACAAGTTTTTGACAAATTTATGGACCCTTCTCCAATGCAATGAGAAGGGTTAAAATACTACTTCCTAATTCTAATAATAGTTTATTACAAAATTGAGGATACGGTTCTCAAATGACCGCCCTTTTTCTAATTTAGTCAAAAAGGAAATAACAACATTCTAAATGAAATTACTTGTGAACTTGGTCTTTGAAGTTGCAGCTGTCAAGCATAGGTTTGAGAAGAGTAGGCTGGCTGATTTCTGCGCTTAGCTAGGCTGCGAAAACGGCATCCATAAGAGCTGGCGCTACCTTCTCGGCTGCGTTCGTGATGCATCTTACTGTCATGCATTGGCTGTGCGGTTTAACTAAGTATGTCCAGTAACTTTCCCAATTTAGTCTATCCAGTGCCTGGATTGTTTTCCTGTTTCCCTGCGCTTTCTGCCTCCATTCTGTCTCCAGTTGCAACTTGCTCGATAGGTATCCCGGGGTGGTCTCTGAAATCAAATTGGCTCTGTGTAAATTTTCATTTACACAGTCGATAAGGATGCTCGCTTGTGTCGCCGCTGTATCTGCTGCTAGATCCGCCTGTGTGATTTGTTTGTCCCATTTATTAAAGAGCAGCTCCTTGTGATTTTCATTAATCTTGGGTGCCCCTGCTCTTTTCCCTTCCTCATCATCTTGCCAAGTCAAATATTCTGTTACTCTTTTGTTGTTCTGATCATAGTCATTCCGCAATTCCACCACCTGGCTGGTGATCCTGTCGCTTAGTTCACAAAAGTGTCTCCACTGTGATATTCTACGTTCCATATCTTCCTGTTGCTGTGATAGTTTCTCGTTCAAGCCGATGGAATCTGAAATAAACTCTGCCAGCTTAGGTTCATCTTTATGCATTTCTTGCACCGTCTGCAGTTGCTTTTCTTTTTCTTCAAGACTTCTTTGATAGCTTACCTGCATCTGGCGAAAGTCTTCTTGTAGCTTTTCGAGCTGTCGGGAAGCTTCAGTGTTTGCGCTGGCTTGTTGCAACTGTTGTTGTAGCAGTTGTATTTGATTTTCATGTTCTTTTAGGAATTGCTGAACTTCAGAGGCCTTGTCAATAGTTGCAGAAGCATATGCTCCTGCAATCTGAGACAACTTCGTGAGATTCTCGGTTGGATTATTATTTGGGTCTTTCCATAAGACGTCTAGATGTTCAGCATCTTGAGACAGTTCATTCTCAAGCTTTCTCTTCTTTCTTTGTCTCCTTACAACTCCTTTGTGCTGGGGACTGTAGAATACGTCTAGTGGAGGAATTTCTTCTACGTTGAGTAGAAGTTCTGAGGATGGAGCGATAGGAAGGTGTTCTGCTTCTGCGGCGCTACTGACTATGGTCGAGACGACCTCTTGCACCACTTGTGTATTGCCCACAGGTGTCTTCGGGACTTGCCCTTCAAGATTAATTAATTCATTAAAGGTTTCCCACTCTTTATCCAGCTCTGTTGTGACAAGAGGTGTTTCGACGACAGGAGGGGGAACGTTTCTTGGTGGTGAGGCGATAACTTGCTGCTGAGCCATCGTACTTGACTGAGCTGTGTCTTTGGTTGTTTCTTCGTTCTTTTCTTTGTCGTGCACAGACTCTTCAAGATGTTCAGATATTTCTCTTGCAGTGCTGGACTTAGATCTGGAAGTGCTGGACTTTTCACTGAGGCTGATGCTCGGAGTCGGTTCTCTAGTAGCTACTCGCAGCCCTTCTAGTGGAATACTAGCCAGCCTTCTCTCTCTATATAACGTGAATTTCTGGAGGTCGTCTAGAGACAACCTTGACTGAGCTTCTTGCAAAATCTCTTTGAGCGAGCTCTTACTCTGAAAGAGATCATCAAACAGATATTTCCTCCTAGAGAACACTCTTATCTTGACGTTGGTTGTAAATTCCTGGGCCACATTATTTGGGTCGAATGGTCTTGATGAGAACTTAAATAATTGAAGACACGTCACATTCTCCACCTCGTCAAAAGCGTGTCCCACATCGAACAAAGAGAAGGCCCCACAAGTGACGGGAAATTGAGGCCAAATGGCCTTCTTTTTGTCCTTTAGGTCCTTGGTTAAGCCGCCTTCAGAACAAGTTTGATAAGCGATTTCCCGGGCCAACAGTTTATCAGGGACATACAAGGGTAGGACATGTGGAGGTATAGTGCTTCCAAAAACTCGAATGTAGGTAAACCATTCTTCCCCAAACCATCTCGCGATGGGGATGATGTCAATTTGGGCCTCGGGAGAGCACCTTGGGGGGTCCTTATCATATATCATTCTATGTATGGGCAATATGAGCCCATGGCAAATCTGGTAAAAATGAGGGGCAAACTGGGAATCCCATAAGACTTTATGATAAACATGGATGGGCAATGGGTCTTGGGTAGTCCATTTCCAACCCATGGTAGGAAAATTTGATACAAGACAGACAGAGTCCATTATATAGGCAGACAAATAAAAATGAGGATAGACCCTTTGGGAGAAGGATCTCCTAGAACGGTAATTGACAACCGCCGTGTATAGAGTATCAGAAAGGATTTTGGCCCAATCTACTATCTCGGAGCTAGTCGCGGCATCAACTAACGGTAGCCATTCAGATGAAAACTTATTGATATCGGGCATACCAAATAATCTACAAAGCATGGCTGCAGCAAAACAATATGGAGAGGTAAGGGAACCAGTGCTGTACATACCGTTTTTATCCTTTTTCAACGGCTCATCTCTTCTTGACCATTCTTTAGTGGTGTCTGATAGATCCAGATTTTCTACTGCGAACTTCTTAACAAACTGTGCATTATAGGTCGCTTGCGGTTCAGGAAGATGATACATGAGCTTCAGGTCTTGGGCAGCAAATGATCCCACGAGCCCATGTCCCTGGACTTTGAATTGCCTATTTGCCAAATCCGCATCATCTAGAATCCACTTGATCATGTCTTTATATGGTAGGATCTTCGGCCTTGCCGCTATTCTATGGAGGAAAGAACACGCTAGGTCTTCCAGGGATGCCTCTGAAGGACGTGATGCACCCGCGACAGCAACAGTTACCTTCATTATTCTAGGGTTCTCTTCTTCTAACAGCCTATACATGCCTTCCCATGTTGAGATACCTGCATCTCTGTTGCAGGCTGTATCTGTGTACAGGGGCGCCATCTCCTTGGTTTTTTCTCTTGTTTCGGAGCTTTGAGCTTTGTTCTTCTTTCCCATTTCGCTTTGCGCTTCTGTCTGATTTGCCTTCGCACTTTGCTCCTGCAGGTTACGAGTGAAATGGAAAGACTGATCAGAAAGGTGATGGGAGAGTTTTAAATGCAAGAGATAATTAGATATGCCACCTTACGTGAAGCAAATCCGCATCAAGGCACGTGTCTTTATTCCACTTAATAACTGACAACTAATTTATTACTATCATTAAAAGCGCATAATTTCAA
The DNA here is from genome assembly GCA_031772625.1 of Pinus tabuliformis. Lineage (NCBI taxonomy): Eukaryota > Viridiplantae > Streptophyta > Pinopsida > Pinales > Pinaceae > Pinus > Pinus tabuliformis. The sequence continues at coordinate 49,471,459 of CM062804.1, read as the reverse complement.
GTCAAGTTATAGTAAGTGGCTTTTCTTTGGGTGACGCGCCCGAAGGATTCGTACTAAGGTGCTTTATGATTTTCCAACGTACCCTTGCATGTCGCGCAATCGCAAATCACAACGATCGCAATATCGCAGATCGCAATAATTCAATGTTTGCCAAACTTCGCCTGCCTCATTTTTGCGATATGCGATCGCGCGATCGCGATATCGCATATCGGCAGATTTGTAAGCTTTTCTTTTAGTATGTTGCGATGCGATGTTGTTATTAACACTGGGGCGGCGCGCATATTGGTCTTTAGAAGGGAAATGAAGGTGTTTCTTATCCTTATGTGGTGCGACCTTAAAGATTTGCTTTCATGAACACAGGCTTAGGCTTAAGACATTCGAGAAACCTTTTCTAAGCGTATGGTTGTAACCTCAAAAAGAAATCCTTGCTTTTCCTAAAAAATTAACTAAGGGTCCCCATTCATTCAGTATTGTGGCTGATACTAGATTGAACGAGGGGGGTTGTTGCTGGCTACAACAATTGGCGATTCACTTGGGAGAACCAGTTATCTCTGCTCTTTTTCTATTGACGTTTTCAAACTTCTAAAAAATTTTCTCAGGAAATTTGAACTTTATTATAAAAAGATAAAAACAAATGATACTTCAAAGCGTCAATGATGTTTTGTTTCAGCTCCATTCTAGCTCAATTACTTGCATCCCCAGATTGTATTCGAATTTAAATCAGTCATTACTTGGTCTTGTAAAACATAAAAATAAAGTGCTCTCTATGTATCAGTCCTTCTTAAATATGCTCCTTTGTCGCAGGGAGAGCCACTGCTGCTAGCAGGCGTCCATAGCCTCGACAGGGTTACCTATTATCCAGGAATGATCCTTTATCCTGCCTCAGGTTATTTACAACTTTTTCAGAAAGAATCCCTTTCTTGATGTTTTTTCCTTTTTTATTCTCTAAAGAACAATGTCTTGGTTTGGTGGCCAAATTATGACACATTCATTCACCTGATTTACACTTTTGCTGAGCAAGCTAGCTCGTGATGAGACCCCTTGTCTTTTGATTGCAACAATCTTGAGTCATTGCCCTGTTTTGGTAGACAGTTTTGGCAAAGTCAGCAAGTTATAATATCTGTGATCATGATAAGTCGGCTCGTGATGAGACCTCTTATTCTTTGAGATATAGCATCTTTTTAGGTCATTCCTCTGCATGTTGTGTTTTCCTTCAGCAGGGAGGAAGTCAAATTTTCTTTCCTTAAGAAAGTTCTGGACGACAATGATAGGGCTGCTTTTGGTAATGGCTGCTTCCACAGAGTCTTTATTTTAATATTGATACCTTTCATTGTGCTGACCTAAAACAAATCCTTCACTGAGATAATTTTTTTTTTTTTTTTTTTGGAGTTGAAACTATCATCATTTCTGGGTCAAAGTTCTATCGATAATAAAGATCAAATTCTCAAAAGATTTGCTGTTCATAGGAGCCGAAGTCCAAAATCTTTAACAGAGACAAGGTGTCTTTAGTAAACGTCAAATGCCGTTTAGCCAGAAAAAACATTACTTGAGAGAGGCCTAAGTAAAATGATATTTCCAATGGAACCAACGATTCATTATTATTCCTAGCCGTATGAATCTTCCAAGCCTCAGTAAAAAGAACCAAATTTCCCTTTGATCGAAATTGTTGGCTAGGGAATAAGAACCTACAACCTCAATTGGAATTCTGTCTGATTTTCTTTTCTCATGAGAAGTTTTTTCCAACTGAGTACCTATTGGATCATAAAAATTAGGATGAATTTCTGATGTGAATTGGTGATCTTTCAATAGGAGGGATAACAAGTCAAATTGTGAAAAGGGATTTTTAGTTTTGATGGCTTGTAACCCGTTGCTTGTTGACGTTGAGCTTTTAGCGATAATGAAAGTTCTCATATATAAATCGCTAAAATATAATTTATCAAAAATTTGAAAATTTAAAAAGAAATCCGATTTTGTACAAAATGAATGCAAATGAGAAAGAAATGATTGGGTATTTATACAAATAGTGTTATTGCACAACTGGGAGTTACTTGCAACTTTTTTCTTTTCACAAAAACTGGCCAGGTTTTGTGAATCAGGAACTAAGTCATGATTGCGAACAGGGATGGAGCTTTCCTCTTGATATGAATCATAGATCGGAGTATTGTCTTGGATAGTAGAATTATTCAAATGAGCTTTTGCTTTGAGATGAGGGTCAGATGGAATAATTCCTGATCTAAGATGTTCCTTATTAACTGACCCTAGATGAGTTACTTGTGATAACTCAAAATCATCACAATTGTCAAAGCAACTATCACGAAAGACTTTACAGTTTTCCCTAGGTTCCTCTTTTTCATTATATGTTTTCAGACAAGGGAGGTCAGGCAGCTCTCGTTTGATATTGATCAAAGGCTGTGCTAAAGTGGTCTCTTTATTTTTAAAACCCAATGATGATTTGTTTGAATAACCCTCTGTGTCTGTTGAGATATGCTTGATATTATGAGGGGAAAAATCATCATCACTAAAAACATTGGGGTAAAGAGAAAAATGCGAATCTGGAATAATGCATTTAAAAACATCAAATAAATTTTGTTCATCAGATCCACTATAAGCATTGGGCTTTAGATCATACCTTTTTGTGCCGATATTTTTTGAAAGAGAAACAGTTGGTGGATCTAACCTTGGCATCAACATTTGTTGATTTGAAATGATATTGTCTGATTCTATGTCAAAGTCATCTTCTGGTTCCAAGGTAGTCTCCCTTTCAGTATTTTCGTCTTTGTTTTCTGGTACTAGAGCATGCAAGACTCCTAGGCTAATCTCTGTTTGGTCAGATACAGGAGGTAGGAAATACTCGTCACAATCTGAAGATTCTTCATCTGTGAGCTCATTCTCGAGGTCATATTGTAGACATTTAAGATGAAATCGCATATTGAAATCCCTTACGGATTCGTCTTGTTTCCGCAGATAGTCAATTTCATCATAGACCTGGTCGTATTCATAGCAATCAAATTCCAAGATGAAAGTCCTAACGAATTGGTCCCAGCTGTGGATTGATGCAACTGGGAGGTTTCTGCACCATTTTCTAGTTTCCGCTGTGAATGTAAGAGTAAAAATCCTGCACAAAACGCCTTCATCAATTTTCTGAATATCAGAACTCGAAACTCTTTGAATGAATTGCAGGGCATGGTGGAATGTAGAAGAATTATTCTTACCATTGAATTTTACCTGAGACAATAGCCTTACCACATCTGGTGGAGTGTTGGAAGAGGCAGGAACATGGATGCAACTCCAAATAGGAATTCTATGAGTAGCCATCCTATTTCAAGATTTCTAATTTAAAAACATTCCAACAGACAATATGCTCAGGCCCTCCTTCTAGTGCCAAATATGTTGAGGGCCCCGAAATCGGGTCAACAACAAGGGGGATACCCACCCGGTCCGGAACCTGGTTGGCGGCTCCTTGCCCGTTTGATGTAGCGGGTCCGACTGGGGATGATGGGACCAGCTTCCCAATCTAAAAGATGTGTGTGTGTGTGTAGATTTTGAAGATACTAATCAAAAGGTAATTTTAAACTAATTTAATTCTAGACTCTAAACTGACTCTATGCTACTGTAATCTAACAAAAACAACACATCTAATCTATACTAACCCGGGGTAAAATTCTTTCATTATGCGATCTAAAAAAGATTTCATACAATAACTGGTAATAAAGATCATTCAGCTATCATAAGAATATAAATCAATTAAGATGAACCATTCTGCATAAGAAGTTAGGCAAAACAGTTGTGAACAACATATCGCATAATCAGTTGTTCATATGTCAAGCACAAACAAATGATTCCACCGTACAAAAGTGCCAAATGGTAATCCAGACATTCATACATTAACATATAAGCAAATCAGCTGTATATCACTCTAAGAATATGAGCAGAAATTAATCAAGAGATAAAAGTACCATTTATGACTGACTTCACTCACAAACTTCAAGCAATAACGATTTATCTCTACTTACTTCTAACATCTACTAAGAGTACAGAAGTGCAACATCAGTAGCAGACATTAAAATGCAAACATAAATAAATCTCGATCCTTCCACTCATCAAAACCTCCTCTGAGGGTGCAGAAGTGCATGTTCCGAGGACAAGTTTTTGACAGTTTCTGGACCCTTCTCCAATGCAATGAGAAGGGTTAAAATACTACTTCCTAATTCTAATAATAGTATTATTACAAAATTTAGGATACGGTTCTCAAATGACCGCCCTTTTTCTAATTTAGTCAAAAAGGAAAAAACAACATTCTAAATGTAATTACTTGTGAACTTGGTCTTTGAAGTTGCAGCTGTCAAGCATAGGTTTGAGAAGAGTAGGCTGGCTGATTTCTGCGCTTAGCTGGGCTGCGAAAACGGCATCCATAAGAGCTGGCGCTACCTTCTCGGCTGCGTTCGTGATGCATCTTACTGTCATGCATTGGCTGTGCGGTTTAACTAAGTATGTCCAGTAACTTTCCCAATTTAGTCTAGCCAGTGCCTGGATTGTTTTCCCGTTTGCCTGCGCTTTCTGCCTCCATTCTGTCTCCAGTTGCAACTTGCTCGATAGGTATCCTGGGGTGGTCTCTGAAATCAAATTGGCTCTGTGTAAATTTTCATTTACACAGTCGATAAGGATGCTCGCTTGTGTCGCCGTTGTCTCTGCTGCTTGCTCCGCCTGTGTGATTTGTTCGTCCCATTTATTAAAGAGGAGCTCCTTGTGATTTTCATTAATCTTGGGTGCCCCTACTCTTTTCCCTTCCTCATCATCTTTCCAAGTCAAATATTCTGTTACTCTTTTGTTGTTCTGATCATAGTCGTTCCGCAATTCCACCACCTGGCTGGTGATCCTGTCGCTTAGTTCACAAAAGTGTCTCCACTGTGATATTCTACGTGCCATATCTTCCTGTTGCTGTGATAGTTGCTCGTTCAAGCCGATGGCCTCTAAAATAAACTCTGCCAGCTTAGGTTCATATTTATGCATTTCTTGCACCGTCTGCAGTTGCTTTTCTTTTTCTTCAAGACTTCTTTGATAGCTTACCTGCATCTGGCGAAAGTCTTCCTGTAGCTTTTCGAGCTGTCGGGAAGCTTCAGTGTTTGCGCTGGCTTGTTGCAACTGTTGTTGTAGCAGTTGTATTTGATTTTCATGTTCTTTTAGGAGTTGCTGAACTTCAGAGGCCTTGTCAATAGTTGCAGAAGCATATGCTCCTGCAATCTGAGACAACTTCCTGAGATTCTCGGTTGGATTATTATTTGGGTCTTTCCACAAGACGTCTAGATGTTCAGCATCTTGAGACAGTGCATTCTCAAGCTTTCTCTTCTTTCTTTGTCTCCTTACAACTGCTTTGTGCTGGGGACTGTAGAATACGTCCAGTGGAGGAATTTCTTCTACGTTGAGTAGAAGTTCTGAGGATGGAGCGATAGAAAGGTGTTCTGCTTCTGCGGCGCCACTGACTATGGTCGAGACGACCTCTTGCACCACCTGTGTATTGCCCACAGGTGTCTTCGGGACTTGCCCTTCAAGATTAATTAATTCATTAAAGGTTTCCCACTCTTTATCCAACTCTGTTGTGACAAGAGGTGTTTCGACGACAGGAGGGGGAACGTTTCTTGGTGGTGAGGCGATAACTTGCTGCTGAGCCATCATACTTGACTGAGCTGTGTCTTTGGTTATTTCTTCGTTCTTTTCTTTGTCGTGCACAGACTCTTCAGGATGTTCAAATATTTCTCTTGCGGCGCTGGACTTAGATCTGGAAGTGTTGGACTTTTCACTGAGGCTGATGCTCGGAGTCGGTTCTCTAGTAGCTACTCGCAGCCCTTCTAGTGGAATACTAGCCATCCTTCTCTCTCTATATAACGTGAATTTCCGGAGGTCGTCTGGAGACAACCTTGACTGAGCTTCTTGCAAAATCTCTTTGAGCAAGCTCTTACTCTGAAAGAGATCATCAAACAGATCTTTCTTCCCAGAGAACACTCTTATCTTGACGTTGGTTGTAAATTCCTGGGCCACATTATTTGGGTCGAATGGTCTTGATGAGAACTTAAATAATTGAAGACACGTCACATTCTCCACCTCGCCAAAAGCGTGTCCCACATCGAGCAAAGAGAAGGCCCCACAAGTGACGGGAAATTGAGGCCAAATGGCCTTCTTTTTGTCCTTTAGGTCCTTGGTTAAGCTGCCTTCAGAACAAGTTTGATAAGCGATTTCCTGGGCCAACAGTTTATCAGGGACATACAAGGGTAGGACATGTGGAGGTATAGTGCTTCCAAAAACTCGAATGTAGGTAAACCATTCTTCCCCAAACCATCTCACGATGGGGATGATGTCAATTTGGGCCTCGGGAGAGCACCTTGGGGGGTCCTTATCATATATCATTCTATGTATGGGCAATATGAGCCCATGGAAAATCTGGTAAAAATGAGGGGCAAACTAGGAATTCCATAAGACTTTATGATAAACATGGATGGGCAATGGGTCTTGGGTAGTCCATTTCCAACCCATGGTAGGAAAATTTGATACAAGACAGACAAATTCCATTATATAGGCAGACAAATAAAAAGGAGGATAGACCCTTTGGGAGAAGGATCTCCTAGAACGGTAATTGACAACCGCCGTGTATAGAGTATCAGAAAGGATTTTGGCCCAATCTACTATCTCGGAGCTAGTCGCAGCATCAACTAACGGTAGCCATTCAGATGAAAACTTATTGATATCGGGCATACCAAATAATCTACAGAGCATGGCTGCAGCAAAACAATATGGAGAGGTAAGGGAACCAGTGTTGTACATACCGTTTTTATCCTTTTTCAACGGCTCATCTCTTCTTGACCATTCTTTAGTGGTGTCTGATAGATCCGGATTTTCTACTGCGAACTTCTTAACAAACTGTGCATTATAGGTCGCTTGCGGTTCAGGAAGATGATACATGAGCTTCAGGTCTTGGGCAACAAATGATCCCACGAGCCCATGTCCCTGGAATTTGAATTGCCTATTTGCCAAATCCGCATCATCTAGAATCCACTTGATCATGTCTGTATATGGTAGGATCTTCGGCCTTGCCATTATTCTATGGAGGAAAGAACACGCTAGGTCTTCCAGGGATGCCTCCGAAGGACGTGATGCACCCGCGACAGCAACAGTTACCTTCATTATTCTATGGTTCTCTTCTTCTAACAGCCTATACATGCCTTCCCATGTTGAGATACCTGCATCTCTGTTGCAGGTTGTATCTGTGTATAGGGGCGCCATCTCCTTGGTTTTTTCTCTTGTTTCAGAGCTTTGAGCTTTGTTCTTCTTTCCCATTTCGCTTTGCGCTTCTGTCTGATTTGCCTTCCCACTTTGCTCCTGCAAGTTACGAGTGAAATGGAAGGACTGATTAGAAAGGTGATGGGAGAGTTTTAAATGCAAGAGATAATCAGATATGCCACCTTACGTGAAGCAAATCCGCATCAAGGCACGCGTCTTTATTCCACTTAATAACTGACAACTAATTTATTACTATCATTAAAAGCGCATAATTTCAAGTCAGGTTATAGTAAGTGGCTTTTCTTTGTGTGACGCGCCCGAAGGATTTGTACTAAGGTGCTTTATGATTTGCCAACGTACCCTTGCATGTCGCACAATCGCAGATCGCAGCGATTGCAATATCGCAGATCGCAATAATTCAATGTTTGCCAAACTTCGCCTGCCTCATTTTTGCGATATGCGATCGCGATATCGCATATCGGCGGATTTGTAAGCTTTTCTTTATGGATGCTAGTATGTTGCGATGCGATGTTGTTATTAACACTGGGGCGGCGCGCATATTGGTCTTTAGAAGGGAAATGAAGGTGTTTCTTATCCTTATGTGGTGCGACCTTAAAGATTTGCTTTCATGAACACAGGCTTAGGCTTAAGACATTCGAGAAACCTTTTCTAAGCGTATGGTTGTAACCTCAAAAAGAAATCCTTGCTTTTCCTAAAAAATTAACTAAGAGTCCCCATTAATTCAGTATCGTGGCTGATACTAGATTGAACGAGGGGGGTTGTTGCTGGCTACAACACGTTTCAGAAGCGAAAAAAAAACCCATTTGAGAGGAAATCAGTCTAAACCTCGGGTCTAAATTTCAGATATTGTCTCGCTATATTTTCGTAGATATGATTAGAGGAAGTTAGAGACTTTGCAGACTCCTGAATTACATTCCAAACAGGTGACCAGGGGAAAATCGTCATAACTTTTGTTCTGAGCATCAGATTGAAATTTCGTCAGAAGTTTTAGAAAGAGAAATTCCTATAGTTTTCTGTATATTATTTTCAGGTACTAAGATTGAAACAATGATACGTGACATGTCGTACAAGTTCTCTCTACTGAACTAGTCTATAATCAGGTCACCATGGGAGATTTGGCATAACTCTTTCTTGGATAATCAAATTCTGATAAGACTTGCGGGGTTAGAAAGAGAACTCAAAGAGCTACTATAGGAAGAAATTTTAGAACTTTGAGATCTCAAGTTATAGAGTTACAGTTGTTTCAAGATCAAGCTCCTAAAATCAAGAAAAATCGAGATGAGGAAGTTTGGTGGCACGATCCGGTAAATTGGATACTACAGATGGAGAAATATTTTGATCTACATGGTGTACCACTACTACAAAAGGTATGTATTGCATCTTCATATTTAGGGCAAGATCAATTTTTATGGTATAAAGGGCTTTGTTCTCGTAAACCACTTGTTACATGGTCAATTTTCACAGAGGAAATTATAGCACATTATAAGGATACTAAGAGAAACACCTTCTTTAGAGCAACACCACAACAATTTGAAGAAAAAAGAGCAAAAGGGCTTTGTTACAAAGTGGAAAGCAAAATTATGGAAACAAGGAAGTCTACCCCTCACAACTATAAAGATGGAAGTGCTGTTTCTCCAAGCCTTCCACAACCGACAAGGGTTACACCACAACAATTGGAAGAAAAAAGAGAAAAAGGGCTTTGTTACAATTGTGATAACAAATACATTAAAGGTCATAAGTGTGCCGAGAAGAAATTATTTTACATTGATTATGGAGAGGAGGAAGAAAAGGATCAAGAAACGTCAAACGAAGAGTATATACACCAGGAACCAACCCCAGATAAAGAAGAAATGAATCCGACCATATATTGTAAAGCATTAGAAAGAATTACTACTCCTCAAACTATTAAGATAGAAGGACATATCAAGAAGAAAAAGGTTCAAGAAGTGAAAGACCACATCAAGAAAAAAGAAATGAATTAGACCATATCTTGTAATGCAACAGCTAGAATTACCACTCCTCAAACTATCAAGATAGAAGGACATATCAAGAAGATAAATGTTCAAGAAGTGAAAGATCACATAGAGCATCAAGAAATGAATCCGACCATATCTTGTAATGCACTGAAAGAAATTACCACTCCTAAAACTCTCAAGATAGAAGGACATATCAAGAAGAAAAAGATTCAAGCAGTGAAAGATCACATCGGGCATCAACAACAAGTTCTCCAACTTTTAAAGGATAATGCCACTTTGGTGCATAATCAAATGAAACAACAGGAAGATAAACATCGCAATGAAAGAATCTAAAAGGCATCATAGGATAGGTAGAAGAGCTATGCAAATCGCAACAGGTTGTTCAAGGAGTTCTAGGTTGGGGAACAAGTGTACTTGCACATCAAACCAAATAAGAGCTCCTAACAAATTGGATCATCTACCAAGATGGCACCACGGTTTTTTGCACCCTTCAATATTATTGAGAGGATTGGGCCAGTATCCTATCGACCTGCATTGCCTCCGACAGTGAAATTACATGATTTTTTCCATGTGTAATTTCTTGAGAAGTATGTTAAATAGGTTGATAATGTGATTGACTGGTCTGTGTTGCAAGTGGAACTAGATGGAGAATTCCAATCGGAGCCTCAGTGTGTATTGCAGAAAAAGGTTCTCATGCTTCGGAACTGAGAAATCGGGAAAGTTAAAGTGCAGTGGAAGAATTTTGGGCTCGATGAAGCTACATGGGAGAAGACGGATCATATGCGGGCTATGTATCTGTCTTTGTTTGCCACTTGAGGCAAAGTGGTTTTGGTATATGTTTGATGATTTTTTCGTATACATACCTATGTATATGGATGTAAATACTACCATGAGCTATGTTATAAATCTCCAATAAGAGGCATGGGTGTCATGTCATTATGATGTTATGCTTGTTAGGTTGGTTTTCTTTTCAGCAAGGTGATCATTGTAAATAATGGATTGAGCTATGTTATAAAGATCCATTGATAGTATGTTTTATTTTCAGGGGTTTTTCTGAGGTATAGGTGTGGTTGACCACTGAGGATAGTGTCCCCCAAGGGGGAGGGTTTTGTAACAACCCTGGTGAAAATTCCATATAATAAAAGTTAATAAAGGAAAAAATATTAACTACAGTTGATGGGACACTTATTCCAAGCTAAATGTTGGGCAAGACATCCTAATGTGGGTATTCATTTTGGTTTATTATGGCTAAGGAAATTGGCAAACGGAATGGCTAAGGCTTTGGAAAGGAAAATTTCTATTTTTGTCACATTTATTTATAAAAATAATGGAAATTAGGAGAAAATGGAGGTGAAAGGTCACAGGTTGAATGTGAGGAGGAAAATGAAGGAAAATAATGGAAAATGAAGAAAATAGAGGCCTCATTAATAAAAATGCTTTTGAGGATCAGTTGGTAACATTTTATAAGTTCAATTTTGGGATTTCTTATTATTCTCTCTCTCTCACACTCTTAGACACTTAGATTTTTCTTGGAGCATTTAGGCATTGGATCAAGAAAGGAAAAGAAGGCAAGAGGAAGAATAGATCAATCAGGGAAGAGCAGGATCAAGAAGCTACATTTTGATTCTTTGCAGGTATTTATTTGCATGTGTATTTTCCATGCTAGATTTGGCATGCATGGTCTTGCATGTGGTTCTTTTTCTGTTATGGCATGGATTTTTCTAGGTGTAACAGTGTTTTCAGCCTAGCCTTGCCATTTCCGGATAGCCATGGTGTGATGGGGTTCTCATGTTTTGGTTGAGTTGGATTGCCGGATTGATTCAAATCTAAGTGAGGTGGGTCTCTGAATGATAGAGCACATGGCCTAGTGGTCCCTGAACCAGACTGTGGATCTCGTTAAAGCCACTAGCCTAGTGACCCCTGAGCCAGACTGTGGGTTGCGGTAAATATAGGATTGTGTTGCCCCAGTGGGCCTACGAATCCTTACTAGTGAATGGAAGGATATAAAGTAAAGCCAAGAGGTCATTTACTCTCCATTAGGCCTAGTAATCTCGGGTTTTAGATATGTGGTAAATCCTGGAGAGTCGGTATTGGTTTAGGGTCTAGTGATTCGGGTTTGGATTGCGGTCAAGCCTGAGAGACTAGGAGAAAGGAAAATTCCTCCCGGTGTAGGTGGAGAAATTTGGTGTCATCCATGCTTGTTTGGCCTAGTGATTGGGTGGAGATCACAGTAAATCCTACTATGACATGTTTATTGTGTTGGCCTAGTGATACAGGATGGATTAAAGTAAAGCCTGGTGTTGTAGCAGCTACAACCACCCTCCAAAATTTTGCCTTAGCTTAATTTGGAGCCTCCCTAGCAACCATCCTTAGCAGCATGTCTTGCATTGCCTAGGTACTTATGCTTTCAGTTGAGTTTCTTTGGCATAACAAATTGTGTTCACTAACTTGTTTGTCTTTCACCCGCAAGATGACTTACTGTGACTTGGTCTCAAACTGGTTCTTTTAATGACTTGGAAAATTGTGCAACACTAGAGGGCAACCGACCTTCCTCTTCAGAATTGCACAATGCATCCTGGCAGCTAGCACTGCTCTCCATAATTACACAGAGTAGGCAGGCTGCCTTCCCCAAGAAAATTGCGCAGAGCAGCCCATTATCGGGCTTTCTCTCAGAATTTGCATAGTTTTGACTAGAAGCCTTGGCTTCAGTCCAGAAATTGCGTAGAGCTTGAGGGTCAGCCAGAGCCACTCAACCAAGAAACTGCATAGAAGTCATCCTAAGGCTTGCTAACCATTGCATGTGCTTATAGGTTGACCAGTTCCCTCCAGGACTGTGAAATCTTTCCTTGCATGCATGGGCATTTTTTCACAAAAAAAGCAAAAGAAAAAAGAAAAAATAAAAATCATCCCTAGATTTTAAGGATCCATTTTTAGCAGCTAGGAGTTACATGCAAAAACCATTTTAGAAACCTCCTGCCAAGTGTCACTTTTTCCTTGAATTGTGGCATGCGCGTCATAACCCTAGATCTTGTCAAAACTATTTATTTGATGCCTCATAGCTCATTATTCACTTTCGATATTGGATTTATGGCATTCCTAGTGTGCCTAGGAACCTTTGGCAGACTCATCACAACTTTTTCCGGGTAAGTCTGTTTTTCATGTCTTTTGCCGCTTTTCTGTCAATTTTTACATTTAAGTTTGTGTGAATGTTATTTGGTTAGTTTTGTTGAACACTTTCTGTTGTTTCAATGCATGTTATCTTGTAGAAGCGTCATTTCGAGTTTTGCATTGTATTTCCTTGTTGTTGCATGCATGACATTGCTCTGCACTAATAGTCGCCATTGCGGCGACTCACTTCTCACACTTCATTGTTTTCCCATCTTACTGAATCTTGCACTTACTGGTTGCATGCATGTTCATTCACTCATGTCTGCACCCAAATTTTCATATGATTTTAATTCTTATTGATTTTCAGTCGCCCATCGGTAGGTCTGAGCTGCCTTAGCCCGGACCTTGCCTTGCCCGACTTGCACTGCACATTTCTGAGATGGAAGGCCTTGTATTGATACCGGGAATTGGGTAGAGGCTACCTCACACTGGCCTCCCAAGATGTGATTTGCGCAATTCTGAGAGACAGTGCCTCAGTTGGCCCCCAGGATTTCGCAGTGTAATTTCCTGGGTAGCGGTCATGTTGATTGAAACTGCGCATTACGCAGTTCCAGTCCTCAACAGCCCAAGATGGATTATGCTCTGCGTAGTTTCAACAATCAGTTAGCTCGCTAAAATCTTGGACTGTGCTCTGTGTAGTTTCAACAATCAGTCTCCCAGCCTCTCCCAGAGAAAACTACGTAATTTTCCCAGTCACTCACCTAAGTGTGTAGCATGTCAGTCCTCAAGTTGCTTTTGTTTTCAACTAACAATTTTATTTTCATGAGTGTTTCTTTGTCTCCATGCATCATAGGTTTTCATCAATCTCTCAAAAGTATAGGTGCATTGGCTACCAAGAGAGCAGGGTCAAAGGACACCATAAAGAGCACAACTGGAGATGTGGTCAAGTAAGTGTCTATGAGCTTGCCCATCTATGAAGATACTAAGTTTTTCATAGACAAGGAGATCAAGATTACATGGCAGGAAATCATTGAAATCTTCTCAGGCACCTTTGAGGAGAATCTGGAGTACCGCAGAGTCTATGTCAACATACACAAGTTTTACTTGTACCGGGTTGCATGCAGGTATCCCGCATTTCCATGCTCGAACATGATCCACTAGATTGTCTCACATACTGATCTAGAGAAAATGGTACTGAGAAGTGTTAGTGGAATAGAACTTGCTTCCTTTAGGGAAAAGAAATTTTAGCAGATGTATCACTTGCTGCAGCCAGTGAACAAAATGGATGCACTCTTCACCAATCCCAACAACAGTGCGAACTCAAGAGACATCTTGAAGATCTGGGTAAGAGAGTTGTCTAAGTTCAGGATGATACCCACCTAGGTATACAAGACAAGGACACTGCGAAAGGCTTATCAGTTCTTGGTCATCTTCGCATGCTGCTTATATGGCGAAGAGAGTACAAGACCTTCCCGTAGAGTTGGGTGATTGTGTTGGATCAACTGGTGAATGAAGGAAGACCTTTCAATTGGTCTGACATGTTGGCTCTCTAGCTAAAGGGGTAAGTAACAAATGCCCGACATCTGCCCAAGGGTCAGCAAGCAAATCACTTCATGTCTACTTACATGCTTGATGCAATTTGTGCCTGTCAATAGTTCCTTGGCTTGGGTTGGTCATGGACACCTTCAGAAACCTCTATCCACATCTATTGCAAGTTGTTCTCCGAGTGCAACTTACGTAGAGTTATAATACAACTATCATACCACTTCATCACCCTAGTGTACAAGATGATATTTGATCAGTATTTGCCTTGCATGTCACAGGAAACAATGGAGACATTGGTCAACATAGCAGATTGGTATGACTCATGCCTTGGCACCTTCATTCGGATGTACAACACGAAGAAGCTCCACATGTGTTACCAAAGTTTGTCATGGACAAGTTAGTCATGCAAGAGGTTGCATAACACATCTTGATAGGGTTGTTAATGAGACTACAGAGGAAGAAGAAGGCACCTTGGCCCGCTCTTTCTTTGTGGATTGGGTTGCATGAGATCTAGAGTCTCAAGCATGCTGAGGCCAAGATAGAGGAATTCAAGAGGTTCACCTTTGGCACTAGAAGTTTCAATCCATATGAATCACATGGCTTAGTGAAATAACACTGTGCAAGAGTGTATCATCATTGGATCCATGGGGCATGGCATTAGCCTGAGGAAGACCCATGGAGATACTACTATAAGTCCTTAAGGCTCAATGAACTAGTCAGAGTGCCTGTATAATGGTTAGTAGTGCACAAGGAAACAACACTTTGATAGAGAAACAACATCAGCAACAGTAGAGGGCAACAAACCTGTGCATGACAAAAGCAAAAGGAAGATTGCAGACATCACAAAGGCAGATAAAAGCTACAAGGTCAAGGAAGATCCACTTTTAGTAAGTGCAGATTTGCATATTGAAGCGAAGAAGCGACACCACAATAGAAGGATTGCGCAAAGACAAAGGGAGAAGAACAAACTAGAGGAGGTAGAGAAGAAGTCACAGTAAGTGAAGCAAAAACTAAGGGAAGAACAAGAGATGCATAGAAGGGAGAAGGAAGCACAGTAGGAACAATAACAACAGGAACTGCAGTGTGCACATTGATGAAACTACGCAAATCTAGGCTATTGAATCAGAATCGTTGGTAGATAGCAAACAAGAAGAGCAGTTGTAGGAGAAAGAATTCACTCAAGAGATTGAACAAATGTTGGAGCAGATGGACATGAATGTGGTTTAGCTGGAGCAGGATCAGGATATAGACCTCATGCCCAAGGGCCCAGAGGTCACTCCACAAGCTTCACCAGATCCAGGAGTAGAGCAAGTCCCAAGTGATCAAGGAGACACTGAAATCCTTGAGGACAATCCGGAAGCAGATGTGCACAACATATCCTTTGACGAGTCACAACACAGAGTTGTGCAGTTGCACAAAGTGCCCACTCCAGATGTCCATGCATCTCCTGTGCATTTTCAAGAACAAGTGATCATGTCCGATGTGCACAAACATCCAGCTACATTGGCTGATGCTATAAAGGCATATGCCAAAGCCACCAACTCAAGTGTGAGATTCTTGATAGATAATAACGAGCGCATGGCTAAGAATTTCAAGTAGCCAAGAAAAGAGAAGAGAAAGCTACAACATCTTCCAGAGCAGAGTGGAGCAAAGTGATACTTGATGAAGTATCATCTCTCAAGACAATTATGCGAAAGTTGTGCTTCAAGTTTGTCATTGTACATAAGTCATTTGTCAATCTTAATGGTTGGCAACAACGTTGTGCTAGGAGAGCACACATCATAACAGACATACACACTGCTATTGAACACATGCAGATATGGACAATGAGGTAAAAGGGAGCCCCGTTGTACTTGCTAAAGATGATGAAGCCAAAGGTAGTGGAGTTGAAGGCACGCATCCAAAGTTAGATCCGAAACTATGAGGAACTCCCACAAATCATCACCAACGTACAGGCTTCACATGTGTTAACACCCAGGTTGTTCCCTATGACTCCCAAGGGAATATGGCCGGGGTAACCACTAACCAATCTTTGGATTACAGTTCCTAGCCAAACTGTAATCAGAGAGGGCTCTCTCTTTATAATTTGTTTCTGTTCTGATAGTATTTTAGGCTAGCTATTATGTTCAAACCTTTGTTTTGTGTTTGGTTGGGTAATGTTTCAGTCAAGATATATGTGCTCTCATTAGAATGTTATATGTCATTGGGCAATGGAGTCAGTGGTCCTTTAACTATTTTGAAGTGCTGTGTGATGCTGCAGAGCAAGGTTAGTGTCTGAGAAATAAACTTTCATAAAGTGATTGGGTGGGTTGTGTCCAGTTTATGCAAGGCAATTAAGAATCTTACAGTAAATTGTTAGAGAAAGACAGTGAGAATATTGACCTAGGAGCATTTAAGAATTTCTAGGTGATATTCATACACATAGAATTAACAGCTACATGAGCAATTAAGAATTCGTGTTCGTGGTTAATTCTGAAGACAAACATTCACAGCGGTAAAAATTGAGTACAAGGTGTAGTGAACAAATCCTGCACTATTCTTTTTCTTTACTGCTAGTTTAGTGTAACATGAATATGATTTGATAAACATAAGAAAGAGACGAACAGAGATTAAGGAAAAAACTTGTTATTTCATCAGACAGCACAGGAATTCTGCATCAACACATGAATCCTCAGCAAAACACCATAGTTCCAGGAAATCACTGAGCTGATTTAGCTCTTTGTATTAAACAATTCTGTACAACAGTATACATGCCTCAGAGTGAAAAATTACAAACCCCTTATGCGTTACTAAGGGGAGCATATATACAAAGTTTACATAAGAAAATATCTGCATGGAGAGTGAATGCTACATTAATAGCATGCCAACCGCTGGAGTGTAGCAGCTGAGAAAGTTAATGCTGTAATAACTTTTGTTGCCTTTAGCTGTCAAAAATTGGTCAGAGCCTGTTGTCTTGGTGGCAGTTGGAGTCGGCTGATGGTACGCTGTCAAAATTTGCGCATTTCTTTCACCTTTTGGGCTAGCCGTTGTTGTCTATGTGCTGAGTCACATTTCAGCTGCTTTTAATGCTGACTTTATCATGCTGTTTGTCTTGTAGTGACCTGGAGCTGGCAGTGACTGAACAGCTGAAGCTACCGTGGCAGAATTTGAAGCATTGCTTGCCACCAATCCTATTTGGGCATTTGATGCCTCCTAATCTTTATCAAGGTCTCATCGGTCTCTGTATATCTGTAGAAATTAGGAGGAGTCTCAAAAAGATGATTCACTTCATTCTCAATAAAGAACAGGCCTTCCAATTTGTCATATAAGCTCTGTCCTGAGGGAGGTCCTGTTTGTTCAGATGTACTGCCAGATGCAGTAATCTGATTCTCAATGTATGTTGCCATTCTGTTGGAAAATTGATCCCGGGAGACTAGTTTTCCTGCACCAGTTAGGAGGCTAGGCAGGCGTTTTGCTTGCAGCACTGCCAACTTAACTTTGAATTCCTCCACATCTGCTGTGATCTCATAGCACTTCCTCTCCACAGTTTGCACATAGCTCCTGAGAGTTAGCACCTTCTTGGCTGTGAGGACAGCCTCTGTTCTGTTGGGAATGCCTATGGCTGCCAGTTCCTCCTTTTCCTTCCTGTTCAGGAAGTCTATCATTCTGTTGGCCTGCTCTGGTTTGTTTTGCAGCAGTGTTTTGGCCTTATTAATCTCTATTTGTGCTTGGCCCAACAAGTCCATCTGTTCATGCATTGTTTTTATTGATCTCCATTGTTGAGTGATGGATTGGCCTATTTTGGCCCACATAATCCTTTTTATGTCGGCCATGGCTATTTCTAGATTCAGCTCTTTTTCTAAGGCCTTTATCTTGTCCTTGAGGGCCTTTATCTCTCTGCCCTGTTCAGCCACAGTTACCTTTGACTTGCCATATTTGGCATCCAGTTCTGCCAATTTTGCCTTGGCCTTATTTATTTCATTGGCCTGGAGCTCCATTTCTTTGATGGCCTTGGTCAATTCCTCTACACTTTTGCTGGCTTCTGGAGCTGTTGTTGTTCCTGCTGCTTCTGTTGTGGGGGCCACTGCTGCCCCTGAAGTTGCTGCTGTTGTGGAAGTAGTTGGAGGAGCTTGGGAAGTGGATTCTCCCTGTTTATCTTGTAGTGCTCCTTCCAACTCTTTTTCCAATTCCCTGATCCTCTGGTCTTGCTGCATTAGGAGGTCTAGTTGGTCCTCAGCCTGTTTTTGCTTTTGAAGTTCTCCTGTTTGAGGGTGCTCTGTGGGCTGCAGCTTCAATCTTTTCTTCAATGCATTGAGGTCATCATCTTTCTTCTTCATGAGGGCCTTCACACCCGTTGGATCACTAGGATCATGTCCTAGATCAATGATGATCTCCTCAAGAGACTTTATTCTATTGTCTTTGGCCTGAGAGGACATTATCTCAAAATCCAACTGGGTGTTGGTGTTTTTTAGGGACTGTTTCAGCTCATGGGCCATGGTGGCCTTCTCTACCAAGGTTGCATAGACCATCTCCCCAGCTTGCTTATGGAGTTCAATCTGGTCCATGGGATGTATATCTCTGGCTAGGACCTCCACCCTTGTCTTTACAAAATCTGCAGCTGTCTTAGGCTGCGGCCCTTTGGGCTTAAAGTGGTTGAGGAGCAATTTTTCCTGCTGAATTTCATATACCGACATTAGCCTTTCTTGCTGGGCTGGTGTTGCATCTATGAATTGCTTGTAGACCTCAGCCCTTAGCAGCTCATTCTGAGCTTTTATTTGTTTGAAAGAAGCCTTAGTGCTCTTGGGCTTCTTGCTCTGCTGGGAAGAGGAGGACACCTCTAAGCCAAGTTGCAATCCTTGCTCCTGCTGAAAGGAGCTTGTTCCTATGCGCTGGCTGTCCTCCCTGTTTTTCCTTGAGCTGTCAAGGAATTCTTCAGTGATGTCTTCCACCTCTGGGGAGTCTAGCCTTTGTCTTTTGGCTTCTGTTTGCTGGGAGGATCCACTAAGAGGAGTGGACTCTTCTCTATCTCTTTTTGTACCCCTTTCCTCATGTGCCGGGGTCTGCAAAATTGGGGCAGTCAATGGCTCAGTTTGAGGTGGTGGTGTTTGCATTATTGGAGCTGCTGGCAGCCCAGTTTGCTCTTGCTGCTGTTCTGTTTGTTGCTCTGTTACAGGGGCAGGCTTTTCTTTCACTGCCTCTTCCTCTGCACCCATTATGCCTTTGTCTTTGTCTATCGCCGGTGCTGATGTAGAGGGTGCCTGTGGTGCAGTCCTTGTGGCTGAGGTCCCTTCTCCTGCTGAGTGAGGCCGTTTGAGGGGTACCTGCTGCACAGAGTCTAGGTCAAAGGTCTTTTCAAGCTCCATCATATTCTTAAGCATTATTTCATCTTCAGTCAGCTTTTCAACTAAAGTACCCTGTAGCCATTCTTGCTGGTTGGCATATTTCTCAATATGTGAGTATTGACAATGCCTATAACCTAGGAGTCTGTATTTGGTTCTTCTTGCAGAGATGACGCCCTCAGGGTCATAAGGGACCCACCGGAAACTATATGACAGTTTATATTTGTCCTTGAGGATGAGGTCAGCATCTTCCCATCCTTCCTTTTTATTCATGATGAATGGGCCCAGCTGGTGTTTGAACTTGAGGTGAGCCTTCTTCCTGGAGCTGTGGAAATGGGTGAGGTCAGACTGAATCAATTGCCTATAATATTCCAAGGCAAATATCCTCATGGGCACATACTTTGGGAGTCTGAAAGGACAGAGCTCACAGCCATAGATCCTGATGACTGTGTGTTCCTCATATAGGTACCAATCACCTATTTTGCATTTTTTGGAAAGCTGCAGAGCCTTCTGTATCTCTGTTGACATTCTGGGAGGAGGGGACCTCATTAATAGGCAAGAGACTGGATACACAAATTGGTCAACAAACTCACAATAGGAATAGGGCGAGTTTGTGACATTGTGATAGATAGAGTTCCAGAATATGACAAATCTTCTTTCCCCTCTATAATCCAGCTTTTTGATATAGCATGGAAAAGCTTCAGTCTGATAATACATGAAGAGATGATAAATATAGGCTGAGTACCTGAAGACACCCTGCCTGTCTACTTTGCTCAGCTGATCATGAATTTTATTAGCAATGAACTTGGCAAAGTTGTATTTGCGGGCAGGGGGTTGGCCTAGGCTGTAAACAGCCAGCAATACTAGCATGGTTTGATCCACATGCTCACTGGTGCTATACCCCAGCACATAAGAAATCATGTCCAGGAGTAATCTGCCCACTTTAGTGAAGTGGACATCCAAGTAAGGAGGTGGCCCTGTAGGCTGGCACTCAGGTCTCATGAATGTCCTGGTGACCCTCTGAATCTCCTCGCTGGTCATTTTGGTACCAGTGTCCAGCAGATAGTTCATAGAGAATGGGAACAACAACTCTGTCTGGTCAAAATGCAGCATTTTGTTGATGGTCTCAGGATTGATGTAGAAAAGGACCCTCCCAGATGGGGTGCTGATTGCCCTGTGGTGCACATCATAGTTCCCAGCACATAGGCGAATGATTTCAGGAAACACATTCACAGAGGGGAAACAATAGTATGGCAGGTTTGACTCCCAGATGCCACATGTGTCATGACCCATCAGATAGTCCTCTCTCAGCTGTCTGAAGGTTTGCAGAAAATCTCTGTTTCCCACATAGTCTTCAATAAGGTAGTCCTGGTCAGCAAGAGCTAAAGACTGCAGGTCTTTATTGGGTGGATTTAGTGGAGCAACACTGAGAGCTGTGGGTACAGGGGCAGCCATTGTATGGTTTGATTTGGAATGATATGGGTGCACTGGTTTGTAAATCTTTCAAGAGCTTAAGTGTTAGGCCAACTATGGATTAAGTCTGCAATGCTTTTTATAGTGAAAACACAGGCTTGCTTCTGCAGTCTTGGTAGGTTCACAGAGATTGTGAATTGCTAGGGGTGAACTGCAGAGGGTGAGTGAGATTTACTTTGGTGGAAAAAATGCTGTTGGTCCACACCCGGCAAAAGGGAACAATGCCGGGCACCTTGAAGATAATTTCACAGTTTTGGCCCGCGAATTGCCTGTTTGAGTGCTGAATTTCTGGTTCTGAGGGTAAGCAGGTTGACTTGGCTCACTTTAGGTAGTAGGTGCAGAGTTTTTATGGAATTCAACAGGTGTTTTAATGGAAATTTACAAAAAGATGGTATGCATGGGCCAAACAGAGGAATTACGGTGAATACTTGGATGAAACGCTTGAAAAGCCTGCGGGCCGAACTCTGGAGGTTGAATTGATGAATTTGAGCAGTTGGATTTTGAATTTGGAGGTCTGGAGGTGCTTTGGCAGCTGCAACGACTATCTCTTCCTTTACGATAAAATTCGGAAAATATGGGTAATTGGCACCTTTCCGCCGATGACGTCAGCATGACGTCATGGCAGGCCCGGGTACGGAGGATGACGTGGCTGCTGAGGTGTAAGCCAGGGTGGCAGGACACGGTGGCGGGTGGATAAGGTGGCAGGGCTACGTGGAGGATCATGTGGCGCGGGGGTGGAGGAGGGCGCTACGTCATGCTGACGTAGTGATGACGTAAGGGAAGGCGGTAAAGGAACGGTGGTAAGCGGGTTCCCCGCACCACCTTTGGGCAAAGGCGGTATCGGGGAGGGGGGCTCCGAACAACCCCACCGCCTGCCACGCGTCCCTTGTACGGGGCGGAAAACCACTTTCCCCGGACGCTAAAGGTCGGCAGGTCGGGGAGTGAAAATTACCGCCCACCGTTAGATCTTGAGCGGCGGGGATCGGACGGCTGGCGGGTCCTCCGACGGATCGTGCAGGTTGGGGGGTCCCGCTGGCCTATTAAAATATTCATTTAAATATTTTTGGCGGAAAACCTTAGGGTTAGGGGTTTTTTCATGTATTTTTTCGGGATTTTGGGTTTTTCAAGGGTTTTACAAGGGTTTTATAAGGAAAAAAGAGGTTTAGGAGTGGGTTTAGCAGGGGGAAGGGGTTTTCTGTGGCGTTTTGAGCAGAGGGAAGGTAAGGGTTTAGGGGAAAGGTTGTTGCTCATAACCAGAGGTTAGAACAGCCCCAAGACAGGGTTGACCACAGCCCCTGGTGGACTGAAGTCTCCTTAAACAACTTATTTGGCTATAGTGCCAAGGGGAGGGATATTTATACTATGTTTGGGGTTTATACACCATGGTGTTATACTAGTAGGGAAAAGGGCAGTTTAGGGGATTTAGATAATAGAAGTTAGGGGTTAATGTGAATGAGGAAAGTGAATGAGGAGTGATTTCATCAAGTGTATTTGAAAGTCACTTAGTTTAGGGAGTAGATCAAAATAAAAAGATTTTTAGACAAGAAATGTGGCTTTTAAAGGAACAAGAACCACCATGAAACCTCAGATCTTTTCATCAATCTTCATAGATGAAGGGATGTTAGTAATAAGAGTGAAAGGGGAAATTTGGGAAGTTAGACATGCTTCCTTGCTTTGCTGCAACCTGATGGAGAAGGGGAGCTTCTCAACCATTGATTTTCCTTTGTGGATATTTCAGCACACATTTATTTGCAAGGAATGATATTTCTGCAACCCCAACTGCCTACCCATCTATTAGCCTAGCATTTTTTGGTTTCTTCTTGGTGGGTGCACTTGGACTTGCAGACCCTTATTTGCCTTTTCTTTTCTTTGGCTTTTTCCTTTTGATTTTCTATCTACTGCTACCCTTATTGCTTCCAAGGTCCCAGATTATGCAGTTGGGAGCCTTACTTCTCTACCTAAGCTACTTGTCTGCCAAGATTAAACAGTTTGGACAGACTTCTTTCTCTATTCTACAACCGAAAATTTAAAACATGGCATGATCCAGATTAGGCTGTTGGACCATCCATCAAAGTTTAGACAACATCAAGCTATATACACAGAATGTTTTCTCATGGAAATATGGGATCTTTGCATCATCAAAGCAGAGCATATTTGGACCTTTCCTTGCCAATCATGAAATATGAAACCTATTGGTATAGGTAGCTAACAGTGGCTCCACATGGGGATGGTTTTTCATTTGAAAGACCAAGAACAGCAGGTCAGAATGCCTTGGCCCTTGACTGCTTTTACCAAACTTGAAGTATGCTGCTTTGAAATGCAAAATTGTGCTCTTCTTTCTTGGTAGATCTCTGAACCTATTTACCTTTTGCTGATAGTTAATAAAACTTGAGAAACTGCATTTTTACATCTTAACAGAAAATAATATATACATCTGGATATGTACAAGGGAAACTCAGGCTGCACTTATGGGTAGCAGTCAAAATAGTGCTTCAGCATCCTGCCATTCACAGGACCTTCATCCAAATCAGTTTCATTAAGACTTTTAAGGAAATAAGTGTTGTTTCCTTGTACTGCTTGGACAGCAAAAGGTCCTCTCCAAAGGGAATCAAATTTTCCATGTTTTCCTTTATCTTCCCTTCTTGAATCCCACTTGAGGACTTTGTCACCAATGTTGAAATCTTCTACCTTGGTTCTTCTGTCAAAGGCCTTCTTTAATTTTTCTTGTAGAATTTGAACTCTGCTGAAAACTTGGTCTCTAGTTTGCTGTAAACATATTATTTGATTGATCCTTCTTCGCATATCATTTGGTTCAGCTTGGCTTTCTTGAAGCAATTTCATGACAGGAACCCCTAGTGATGAAGGAAATTTGGCTTCTAATCCATAAACCAACTCATATGGGCTGGTCCCAATTCATCTTTTGGTTGTTAGTCTATTTGCCCATAAGGCATTAACCAACTTCTTATGCCAATTCTTCTTGTTCTCTTCTAGCACTTTCTTTATAATGTTTACCAGGATTTTATTTGATGATTCAGCAAGGCCATTTCCTTGGGGATAGTATGCAGTAGAATGGCCCAAGGTAATGTGAAATTTGTGGCAGAAATTCAGCATTTTCTTGGATCTAAAAGCAGCAGCATTGTCTGTTATTATCTTGTCAGGACAACCAAATCTAGCCAATATGTTATTCTCCAAAAACTGAATGATTGTTGAATCATTTTCTTGTCTGCATGGAGCAGCTTCAATCCACTTGGTGAAGTAGTCTGTGGCTGTTAAGATCCATTTGTGCTGGCCTGAAGATGAGGGATGAATTTCCCCAATGAAATCCAAGCCCCATTGTTGAAAAGGTCTCTCTGTTGCAATAGGCCTTAAGGGAAGTGGCAGTAGCTGTCTCTTTCCCTCAAATACTTGACATTTATGACATGAGGTGGTGAATTTCTTGGCATCAGAGAACATGGTGGGCCAGTAATAACTAGCCCTTAGTATTTTATCCACAGTGGACTTCCAAAACAAGTGCCCACCACAGTCACCTGCATGAAATTCTTTTATGATATTGTCAGTTTCATTCTCAATTAAGCAGTTTAGCAATATCCCTTCATGGTTTTTCCAAAATAAATTCCCATCCATAACGCAGAATTTAGAAGCTTTCATTTTTAAGAACCTACATTTAGTTCTGGACAATCCTGGGGGAGCACACAGGTTTTGCAATACATAAAATATATCAGAGTACCAAGGGGATTGTTCAAAGGCTACATTGATCTTTGGAGTCGCCAGCTCCGGTTCACTGTCCAGCTGGTTGATGTCTAAGGCTTGGAAGTTTGCTTCTGTCATTAGTTTGGCCAAACCTTGCCCTTTTATTAGTTTTGTAGGTTTTATCTCAATATCAAATTCCAAGATGTTGGCAATCCATTTTCCTCTTCTGCCCTCTAGATTTTCTTGGGTGAGAATGTCTTTGACAATAGGACTTGGTACATAGGCTATAACATGGGAGTATAGGATATAGATCCTAAAGTCTTTGATAGCCTTGACCAAAGCATAAGCTTGTTTTTCCATGATTTGGTATTTCAGAGGTGCATCCCTAAGAGCTCTGCTAAAGAAAGCAATGGGCTTTTCATTCCCTTGATCATCTTTCTGTAATAAAACAGCAGCAATAGTATGCTGGGAGGCAAAAGAGAAAATGATAAATTCTCTGTCAAATTGAGGATTGGTCAAGACCGGGGTTTGGGTAAGAGCCAGCTTTATACCTTCAAAGGCTTGATTTGCTTCAACTGTCCATTTCACTTTTGAATCTTTCTTTAGCATGTTATTTAGTAATCTGATTAGTTCTGCTAAGTTTGGGATAAACCTTCTCAAGAAATTGATTTTTCCCAAAAATCCTTGCAATTCTTTGATATTTCTTGGGTGGGGCATTTGTAGGATAGCTTGTATCCTGTCTGGATCAATTCTAATGCCATCTTTTGAAATGATATGTCCTAGTAGCTTACCTTCCTCCAAACCAAATAAGGATTTCTTGGGGTTCAAGGAGATTCCATATTTCCTACATGTTAGGAAAATCTGCCTTAAATGTTTCAAATGTTCTTGATCTGATTTTGAGAAAGGTGTAAGGTCATCTAAGTAAATGACAAGGAAGTCATGAATCTCTTTGGCAAAAGCAATATCCATTGCTCTCTGAAAAGTTGCCCCTGCATTTTTCAATCCAAAAGGCATTTTTACATATTTGAAAGTTCCCCATGGGGTTGTGAATGCGGTTTTGTCTTGATCATCAGGGTGTACTAAGATTTGATTAAATCCTGAGAACCCATCAAGTAATGAGATCCTTGAAGCCCCTACCACTCTTTGGAGAATGTGATCCATCTTGGGTAAGGGATAGTTGTCTTTGAGGGATACTTGGTTCAGATTTCTTAGATCCACACACAGCCTTATTTCACCAGTTTTCTTTCTTGTAGGGACTAAGTTTGAAATCCACTCAGAGAATCTGATTGGTGCTATGATGCCTGCCTTGAACATTTTCTTTACCTCTTGTTCCATTGCTGGGAGAAGCATAGGATTGATTCTCCTCAATTTTTGTTTAAAGGGTTTTTGATCAGGCTTGAGAGGGATAGTATGCTGGATAACAGAGGTATCATAGGACTTTAGATCCTCATAACTCCATGCAAAAACATCCTGGAACTCTTTAAAGAGGTCAATGTATTTAGGATTTTGATCAGGAGGTAGAGATGTAGACAATTTTATTATTTTGGGTTTGTCAACGGTACCAATGTTGCATTCTTCCATGGCTGCATTTAAGGGCTGCATTTTTGGTTTTCTGGGAATATCATTTGAATCAAAGATGTCCTCTAGTGGAGTTAGGCCTGTTGGCAGAAAATTGTCTTTCAGCTCTATGATTTCAGTTTCAACATTGGCCACTTTTTCACAACTGATTGGTTGAATTTGCTAAATGTTTTCCTTGTTGAAAATAGTTGGATTTAGCATTTGTTTTGTTGTTCTAGGTGACATTGGGTGGTTAGTCTGTTCAAACTGTATTTGTGATTGACTTGCTCCTTCAAGTATTTGTGATTGACTTGCTCTGTCAGTGTCAATATTTAATCCTGCAAATTCTTGTTGCAGCGTTAAAAAGTTGTTTATTTGCATATCATCCTCAAATACTTGCCAATCTTTAACATTGTTTGGAATGGAGGGTCTGTGTTTAATCTCAGCTGTGAAACAATTGTTAGGTTCCAATGGTAATGTGCAAGTACTAGCAAAAGTGGCCAAACTATGAGCATGCAGATTGTGGGTTCTAGGAATTTTAGTGATTTGGAATTCTGAGAAAAAGTTTAGCACTTCAGCAACAGCAGACCTATAAGACCTTAGTCTTTTGTCATTGGTGACAAAATTTCCCTTCACTTGTTGGATAACTAAATCTGAATCTCCCATGATTCAAACCCTGGCAGCTTGTAAGAACTTTACTAACTTGAGGCCTAGTAAGAGAGCTTCATATTCTGCCATGTTATTTGTACATCTGAAGTTTAATCTATAGGCTCTGCCTTCTGCATGACTGTTTTCTTTATTGTGTACCCAAACTCCAGCTCCTGCCCCTAATTTGTTGACTGAGCCATCAAATTCAAGGAACCATAGAATATTTTGTTGTGCAGGAGATTTAATGATCTGTTGATGGGCTGGCAATATTAGTTGAAGTTCTGGTTTTTTATCTGGCTTGTTTTCTAGGACAGTCTCATCATTTGATTGAATATGCTTGACAACTAGAGCAGCAGCAGTGTCTAGTGATTGGTTGACTATTGTTTCATGGGTGGTAATTTCTTCATTAGTGTCTTCCTCTTGTGTAAGTATCTTGGTTTCACCATCGTTTTCTGAGAGAGTTGTGCTGTCATTGAAGAAAATGTATGAGTCTATGTCTGAATGGACAGCATATATGGGAAAGTTTTGAGGCTTTTCTTCACTGCTGACCATGTATTTCATGAGTGTTTCTCTGTATAGTCTTTTTGGTTGCCCAAAAACAGAGATGGTGGCATATGACATGTCTAATTGTAGGGAACCTTGGAGTTTAGCTCCCCATGATCTTGATAACAACATCCCATACTTAGGTGGGATATCAGCAACTACCACATCCATTAGAATTGTTTTGTTTGGATATTGAACCAGAGACACACATAAATCTTTTATGAGACCTAAACACTTGACTTGGCTGGAGTCAAAGGAAAACAGGTCCTTGTATGGTCTTGTCATGTCTAGATTCAATCTCTCCATGACTGCTTTTGGCATGAGATTGTGAGAGGCACCTGAGTCAAACATTGCATTATGTAATATTTTATCATGAATATGTAAGCTGACATAAAAAGGTAATATTCCTGTGACTACTGTCTTTCCATCCACTTCTGGGCCAAACAGTAATTCTGTGGTGTCATCCAACACATTGACATCATCTTTGATGCTAGTGAGTTGAAGGGACTTCTTGATCTGTTGTTTATAGATGTCATGCTTGGCTAGTTCTGAGAGAGGAATTGCTATCTTTAGTTTGCCAATTTCAGTTTCTAGGTCAAAGGGTTTTTCAGATTGGGTTTTAGGGTTATGGACAACAGTCCTTTCCTTGTTCCCTAAATTTTCTTCTGGATTCTTATCTTGATTTTGGGACTTGTCTTTTTTACTCATCTCTTGAGGAGTAGTGTTTAAATTAGGGTGAGAGGATGAAATAGCCATAGGCTGCTATTTTAAGGACAATGGTTCAGCAATCTCTTCAATAATTACTTCCTCTGCAGGTGAATTTGTTTTGTCATTAGGCTCTGTGACTATGGCTCCTTTAGGCTGCTGATTATCCTTTATCTTTTCAGGCTGATTTATATTCACGGTTCTGCTCTTTAGATTATATTGTTTATGGACTTCATAAACAGCAGTGTCATAGCCTTGTTTAAAGTCAAAGGATTCACCTGATTTGGTTTGGAACAGTTTGATTTCATCATCCTCATGATCTTCTTGTGTTAAGAAAACTTGACTTTCACCATCTAGACCCATCAAATTAATTTGAGAATCTTCATTGGGTTCAGTTGATGTGGAAGTCTCTGCATAATTTTCTTGGAAAGGGGGTCTTATGGCTTGGTCAGCAGTGGCCTTGCCAACGTTTGGGTTTTGAGTTCTCCTAAAATTTGGATTCCTAGGAGGGTTGTTTTGTGGTGCTTCCCATGATGATTTTCTCTCAACCGATTCCACTCTATCACCCAATCTTTTCATTCCATTGAGTATTGCATCCAGCTTTTGATCAAAAGCAGAGGGTTCTTCTTTGAAGGTTGTTCTCTTTTCCAACCTTGCTCTGTTTCTTTTGGCTATCAGGTTAGCTTCCACTGTGACAGCAACCTTTTGGGCCTCTGCAAGGGTTTGAGGGTCTCTTTCCTTTAACTGATAGGCCATGTCAGGGTCAAAACCATCAGGGAATTTGTACAAAGCTAAATCAGGAGGGGGTCTTAAATTTTGTGGGATTGCATTATATACATTGTTGAATCTTGCACAATACTCCAAAACAATCCCTTGGGGACCTCTTTTGATAGTGTCATATTCACCAAGTGTGTGCAGAGGATCCTTCTTCTTCTCCCATCTGCTAGTAAAGGCTTGATAAAGCTCATCAGGAGTTGTGATGGAATTTGCATTCAGAGATCTAAACCAAGTCCTTACATCCCCAGTTAGGCTTTGAACAAACATCCTCATTCTCACACTGTCATCATCTATTTCATAGGTGTCAAAATGGTCTTGCATCCTTTTGGCATGCTGAACAGCTGTCAAAGGGCCAGTGGAGTCAAAATATGAGATTTTGGTTTGGTAATCCTGGGGTAGAGTTGCAGCATTGGCTGGTATTTGCAGGGGTGCATATCTGTTAGCCATATTCACAAGGTTTGGGGGATTTACAGGGGCAAGTGGGATAAAAGGAAGGGTGTGTACTAGAGGGGTAACAGGTGTAGCAGCACCTGGGGTATTGTTCAAAGAGATATGTGCAGTGGGTGAAGATGTACCAGGAGGGCTTTGAGATGTAGATGGTGAACTGGGGGAGACAGGGGTAGAGCGAAAAAGAACCTTAATAGGGGTTGGAACAGGTTCAGGGTGAACTGTCTCAGGACTCAAATCACTAGGATCTTCCTGCCTTTGCTGCTTTCTAATTATTCTAGGGATTATATTAGGATTTTCAAAAACAGCTTGTTGATTTGGGTCAGGGTTTGACCTAGTGTGTCTGGTTTCCTTTTTAGGAGCCAGTTTCTAAACTTCTTTTTGGTATTTTGCAGGATATTTTTGTGTCTACAGAGGCCAGACAAGATTTTGAACTTACTGTATATTTTCCAAAGCTAGCAGCAAAGGGAATGAGCAGCTTTCAAGAGATAAACAGAAATTGGAAAATCTTGAGGAAGCTCCCCAGCCGAGTCGCCAATTATGTTAACACCCAGGTTGTTCCCTATGACTCCCAAGGGAATACGGCCGGGGTAACCACTAACCAATCTTTGGATTACAGTTCCTAGCCAAATTGTAATCAGAGAGGGCTCTCTCTTTATAATTTGTTTCTGTTCTGATAGTTGTTTAGGCTAGCTATTATGTTCAAACCTTTGTTTTGTGTTTGGTTGGGTAATGTTTCAGTCAAGATATATGTGCTCTCATTAGAATGTTATATGTCATTGGGCAATGGAGTCAGTGGTCCTTTAACTATTTTGAAGTGCTGTGTGATGCTGCAGAGCAAGGTTAGTGTCTAAGAAATAAACTTTCATAAAGTGATTGGGTGGGTTGTGTCCAGTTTATGCAAGGCAATTAAGAATCTTACAGTAAACTGTTAGAGAAAGACAGTGAGAATATTGACCTAGGAGCATTTAAGAATTTCTAGGTGATATTCATACACATAGAATTAACAGCTACATGAGCAATTAAGAATTCGTGTTCGTGGTTAATTCTGAAGACAAACATTCACAACGGTAAAAATTGAGTACAAGGTGTAGTGAACAAATCCTGCACTATTCTTTTTCTTTACTGCTAGTTTAGTGTAACATGAATATGATTTGATAAACATAAGAAAGAGACGAACAAAGATTAAGGAAAAAACTTGTTATTTCATCAGACAGCACAGGAATTCTGCATCAACACATGAATCCTCAGCAAAACACCATAGTTCCAGGAAATCACTGAGCTGATTTAGCTCTCTGTATTAAACAATTCTGTACAATAGTATACATGCCTCAGAGTGAAAAATTACCAATCCCTTATGCGTTACTAAGGGGAGTATATATACAAAGTTTACATACGAAAATATCTGCATGGAGAGTGAATGCTACATTAATAGCATGCCAACCGCTGGAGTGTAGCAACTGAGAAAGTTAATGCTGTAATAACTTTTGTTGCCTTTAGCTGTCAAAAATTGGTCAGAGCCTGTTGTCTTGGTGGCAGTTGGAGTCGGCTGATGGTACGCTGTCAAAATTTGCGCATTTCTTTCACCTTTTGGGCTAGCCGTTGTTGTCTATGTGCTGAGTCACATTTCAGCTGCTTTTAATGCTGACTTTATCATGTTGTTTGTCTTGTAGTGACCTGGAGCTGGCAGTGACTGAACAGCTGAAGCTACCGTGGCAGAATTTGAAGCATTGCTTGCCATCAATCCTCTTTGGGCATTTGATGCCTCCTAATCTTTATCAAGGTCTCATCGGCCTCTGTATATCTGTAGAAATTAGGAGGAGTCTCAAAAAGATGATTCACTTCATTCTCAATAAAGAACAGGCCTTCCAATTTGTCATATAAGCTCTGTCCTGAGGGAGGTTCTGTTTGTTCAGATGTACTGCCAGATGCAGTAATCTGATTCTCAATGTATGTTGCCATTCTGTTGGCAAATTGATCCCGGGAGACTAGCTTTCCTGCACCAGTTAGGAGGCTGGGCAGGCCTTTTGCTTGCAGCACTGCCAACTTAACTTTGAATTCCTCCACATCTGCTGTGATCTCATAGCACTTCCTCTCCATAGTTTGCACATAGCTCCTGAGAGTTAGCACCTTCTTGGCAGTGAGGACAGCCTCTGTTCTGTTGGGAATGCCTATGGCTACCAGTTCCTCCTTTTCCTGCCTGTTCAGGAAGTCTATCATTCTGTTGGCCTGCTCTGGTTTGTTTTGCAGCAGTGTTTTGGCCTTATTAATCTCTATTTGTGCTTGGCCCAACAAGTCCATCTGTTCATGCATTGTTTTTATTGATCTCCATTGTTGAGTGATGGATTGGCCTATTTTGGCCCACAGAATCCTTTTTATGTCGGCCATGGCTGTTGCTAGATTCAACTCTTTTTCTAAGGCCTTTATCTTGTCCTTGAGGGCCTTTATCTCTCTGCCCTGTTCAGCCACAGTTACCTTTGACTTGTCATATTTGGCATCCAGTTCTGCCAATTTTGCCTTGGCCTTATTTATTTCATTGGCTTGGAGCTCCATTTCTTTGATGGCCTTGGTCAATTCCTCTACACTTTTGCTGGCTTCTGGAGCTGTTGTTGTTCCTGCTGCTTCTATTGTGGGGGCCACTGCTGCCCCTGAAGTTGCTGCTGTTGTGGAAGTAGTTGGAGGAGCTTGGGAAGTGGATTCTCCCTGTTTATCTTGTAGTGCTCCTTCCAACTCTTTTTCCAATTCCCTGATCCTCTGGTCTTGCTGCATTAGGAGGTCTAGTTGGTCCTCAGCCTGTTTTTGCTTTTGAAGTTCTGCTGTTTGAGGGTGCTCTGCGGGCTGCAGCTTCAATCTTTTCTTCAATGAATTGAGGTCATCATCTTTGTTCTTCATGAGGGCCTTCACACCCGTTGGATCACTAGGATCATGTCCTAGATCAATGATGATCTCCTCAAGAGACTTTATTCTATTGTCTTTGGCCTGAGAGGACATTCTCTCAAAATCCAACTGGGTGTTGGTGTTTTTTAGGGACTCTTTCAGCTCATGGGCCATGGTGGCCTTCTCTACCAAGGTTGCATAGACCATCTCCCCAGCTTGCTTATGGAGTTCAATCTGGTCCATGGGATGTATATCTCTGGCTAGGACCTCCACCCTTGTCTTTACAAAATCTGCAGCTGTCTTAGGCTGCGGCCCTTTGGGCTTAAAGTGGCTGAGGAGCAATTTTTCCTGCTGAATGTCATATACCGACATTAGCCTTTCTTGTTGGGCTGGTGTTGCATCTATGAATTGCTTGTAGACCTCAGCCCTTAGCAGCTCATTCTGAGCTTTTATTTGTTTGAAAGAAGCCTTAGTGCTCTTGGGCTTCTTGCTCTGCTGGGAAGAGGAGGACACCTCTAAGCCAAGTTGCAATCCTTACTCCTGCTGAAAGGAGCTTGTTCCTGTGCGCTGGCTGACCTCCCTGTTTTTCCTTGAGCTGTCAAGGAATTCTTCAGTGATGTCTTCCACCTCTGGGGAGTCTAGCCTTTGCCTTTTGGCTTCTGTTTGCTGGGAGGATCCACTAAGAGGAGTGGACTCTTCTCTATCTCTTTTTGTACCCCTTTCCTCATGTGCTGGGGTCTGCAAAATTGGGGCAGTCAATGGCTCAGTTTGAGGTGGTGGTGTTTGCATTATTGGAGCTGCTGGCAGCCCAGTTTGTGGTAGGACAGTTTGCTCTTGCTGCTGTTCTGTTTGCTGCTCTGTTACAGGGGCAGGCTTTTCTTTCACTGCCTCTTCCTCTGCACCCATTATGCCTTTGCCTTTGTCTGTCGCCGGTGCTGATGTAGAGGGTGCCTGTGGTGCAGTCCTTGTGGCCGAGGTCCCTTCTCCTGCTGAGTGAGGCCGTTTGAGGGGTACCTGCTGCACAGAGTCTAGGTCAAAGGTCTTTTCAAGCTCCATCATATTCTTAAGCATTATTTCATCTTCAGTCAGCTTTTCAACTAAAGTACCCTGTAGCCATTCTTGCTGGTTGGCATATTTCTCAATATGTGAGTATTGACAATGCCTATAACCTAGGAGTCTGTATTTGGTTCTTCTTGCAGAGATGACGCCCTCAGGGTCATAAGGGACCCACCAGAAACTGTATGACAGTTTATATTTTTCCTTGAGGATGAGGTCAGCATCTTCCCATCCTTCGTTTTTATTCATGATGAATGGGCCCAGCTGGTGTTTGAACTTGAGGTGAGCCTTCTTCCTGGAGCTGTGGAAATGGGTGAGGTCAGACTGAATCAATTGCCTATAATATTCCAAGGCAAATATCCTCATGGGCACATACTTTGGGAGTCTGAAAAGACAGAGCTCACAACCATAGATCCTGATGACTGTGTGTTCCTCATATAGGTACCAATCACCTATTTTTCATTTTTTGGAAAGCTGCAGAGCCTTCTGTATCTCTGTTGACATTCTGGGAGGAGGGGACCTCATTAATAGGAAAGAGACTGGATACACAAATTGGTCAACAAACTCACAATAGGAATAGGGCGAGTTTGTGACATTGTGATAGACAGAGGTCCAGAAGATGACAGATCTTCTTTCCCCTCTATAATCCAGCTTTTTGATATAGCATGGAAAAGCTTCAGTCTGATAATACATGAAGAGATGATAAATATAGGCTGAGTACCTGAAGACACCCTGCCTGTCTACTTTGCTCAGCTGATCATGAATTTTATTAGCAATGAACTTGGCAAAGTTGTATTTGCGGGCACGGGGTTGGCCTGGGCTGTAAACAACCAGAAATACTAGCATGGTTTGATACACATGCTCACTGGTGCTGTACCCCAGCACATAAGCAATCATGTCCAGGAGTAATCTGCCCACTTTAGTGAAGTGGACATCCAAGTAAGGAGGTGGCCCTGTAGGTTGGCACTCAGGTCTCATGAATGTCCTGGTGACCCTCTGAATCTCCTCACTGGTCATTTTGGTACCAGTGTCCAGCAGATAGTTCATAGAGAATGGGAACAACAACTCTGTCTAGTCAAAATGCAGCATTTTGTTGATGGTCTCAGGATTGATGTAGAAAAGGACCCTCCCAGATGGGGTGCTGATTGCCCTGTGGTGCACATCATAGTTCCCAGCACATAGGCGAATGATTTCAGGAAACACATTCACAGAGGGGAAACAATAGTATGGCAGGTTTGACTCCCAGATGCCATATGTGTCATGACCCATCAGATAGTCCTCTCTCAGCTGTCTGAAGGTTTGCAGAAAATCTCTGTTTCCCACATAGTCTTCAATAAGGTAGTCCTGGTCAGCAAGAGCTAAAGACTGCAGGTCTTTATTGGGTGGATTTAGTGGAGCAACACTGAGAGCTGTGGGTACAGGGGCAGCCATTGTATGGTTTGATTTGGAATGATATGGGTGCACTGGTTTGTAAATCTTTCAAGAGCTTAAGTGTTAGGCCAACTATGGATTAAGTCTGCAATGCTTTTTATAGTGAAAACACAAGCTTGCTTCTGCAGTCTGGTAGGTTCACAGAGATTGTGAATTGCTAGGGGTGAACTGCAGAGGGTGAGTGAGATTTGCTTTGGTGGAAAAAATGCTGTTGGTCCACACCCGGCAAAAGGGAACAATGCCGGGCACCTTGAAGATAATTTCACAGTTTTGGCCCGCGAATTGCCTGTTTGAGTGCTGAATTTCTGGTTCTGAGGGTAAGCAGGTTGACTTGGCTCACTTTAGGTAGTAGGTGCAGAGTTTTTATGGAATTCAACAGGTGTTTTAATGGAAATTTATAGAAAGATGGTATGCATGGGCCAAACAGAGGAATTACGGTGAATACCTGGATGAAACGCTTGAAAAGCCTGCGGGCCGAACTCTGGAGGTTGAATTGATGAATTTGAGCGGTTGGATTTTGAATTTGGAGGTCTGGAGGTGCTTTGGCAACTGCAACGGCTATCTCTTCCTTTACGCGAAAATGACATAAAAACTGCCCAAAACATGACTTTAACGACAAAATTCGGAAAATATGGGTAATTGGCGCCTTTCCGCCGATGACGTCAGCATGACGTCATGGCAGGCCCAGGTACGGAGAATGACGTGGCTGCTGAGGTGTAAGCCAGGGTGGCAGGACACGGTGGCGGGTGGATAAGGTGGCAGGGCTACGTGGAGGATCATATGGCGCGGGGGTGGAGGAGGGCGCTACGTCATGTTGACGTAGTGATGACGTAAGGGAAGGCGGTAAAGGAACGGTGGTAAGCGGGTTCCCCGCACCACCTTTGGGCAAAGGCGGTATCGGGGAGGGGGGCTCCGAACAACCCCACCGCCTGCCACGCGTCCCTTGTACGGGGCGGAAAACCACTTTCCCCGGACGCTAAAGGTTGGCAGGTCAGGGAGTGAAAATTACCGCCCACCGTTAGATCTTGAGCGGCGGGGATCGGACGGCTGGCGGGTCCTCCGACGGATCGTGCAGGTTGGGGGGGTCCCGCTGGGCTATTAAAATATTCATTTAAATATTTTAGGCGGAAAACCTTAGGGTTAGGGGTTTTTTCATGTATTTTTTCGGGATTTTGGGTTTTTCAAGGGTTTTATAAGGAAAAAAGAGGTTTAGGAGTGGGTTTAGCAGGGGGAAGGGGTTTTCTGTGGCGTTTTGAGCAGAGGGAAGGTAAGGGTTTAGGGGAAAGGTTGTTGCTCATAACCAGAGGTTAGAACAGCCCCAAGACAGGGTTGACCACAGCCCCTGGTGGACTGAAGTCTCCTTAAACAACTTATTTGGCTATAGTGCCAAGGGGAGGGATATTTATACTATGTTTGGGGTTTATACACCATGGTGTTATACTAGTAGGGAAAAGGGCAGTTTAGGGGATTTAGATAATAGAAGTTAGGGGTTAATGTGAATGAGGAAAGTGAATGAGGAGTGATTTCATCAAGTGTATTTGAAAGTCACTTAGTTTAGGGAGTAGATCAAAATAAAAAGATTTTTAGACAAGAAATGTGGCTTTTAAAGGAACAAGAACCACCATGAAACCTCAGATCTTTTCATCAATCTTCATAGATGAAGGGATGGTAGTAATAAGAGTGAAAGGGGAAATTTGGGAAGTTAGACATGCTTCCTTGCTTTGCTGCAACCTGATGGAGAAGGGAGCTTCTCAACCATTGATTTTCCTTTGTGGATATTTCAACACACATTTATTTGCAAGGAATGATATTTCTGCAACCCCAACTACCTACCCATCTATTAGCCTAGCATTTTTTGGTTTCTTCTTGGTTATTGTGTTGGATACCTATACCAATAGGTTTCATATTTCATGATTGGCCAAGGAAAGTCCAAATATGCTCTGCTTTGAGTTCACAAAGATCCCATATTTCCTAAAGAGAAAGAAGGTGTGTAAAGTGTTTCAAATGTTGATGACCTTATTTCAAATTTTGATGGATGATCCAACAGTCTAATCTGGATCATGCCATGTGTTCAATTTTGTGTTGTAGACTAGAGAAAGAAGTCTGTCCAAACTGTTTAATCTTGGCAGACAACTAGTTTAGGTAGAGAAGAAAAGGATCCCAACAGCCTAATCTGGGACGTTGGAAGAGATAAGGGCAGAAGTAGATAGAAAAGAATAAAGAAAAAGCCAAAGAAAAGAAAAGGCAAGTAAGGGTTTGCAAGTCCAAGTGCACCCTCCAATGGAGAAACAAAAAATGCTAGGAAAATAGCTGGGTAAGTAGTTGTGGTTGCAGAAAGGGCATTTTCACCATTGCACATATGTCAAAAGATGTATTGCCAAGGCAAAATCTATCAATGGACAAAGTGGTCAATTCCATCAAATTGCAGCAAGGAGCATGACTAACCTCCCTTTCCCCCTTCACTCCATTATTAACATTCCCTGTTCAGCTGCGATTCATGGAGAAAGATCATGGTTTTATGGTGGTTCTTGTTCATACAAAGGCCACATTTCTTGTCTAAGATCTTTTCATTTTGATCTACTCTCAAAACTAAATCAATTTCAGATAAACTCAGTGAGATCCCCTTCATTTGCTCCCTCATTCATATTAACCTCTAATTCTACTATATAGCTCCCCTATCTTACCCTTCCCCTAATAATATTAACACTATGGTGTATAAAGCCCCAAATTCTATAAATACTCCTCCTCTTGGCATTATAGCCATATGTTCTTCAAGAGGAACCAAAGTGACCTCTGGTCACCTTGGTGAACCTATCACGTCCCATTCCCCCTTTGCTACAAGCCAACTTGCTCCTCAAACCGCCATTTGCATTGAAAAAACCCTTATAAACCCTCTTTTACCCTTAAATCCTTGCAAAAATTACCCAAAGTCTAAAAAGCCCGCCTCTGGCACATTTCCAAAGGGTTAGCGCGCAGTTTGTTTAAATGGAAAAACATTGAAAAACCATTAAAAAACCCACAACCCAAAGTTTTCCGCCCGCGCATATACTCCGAGCACGTTGTTGCTCCGCCTACCGTCGGATCAGGTCCCGAGGATCCGACGATCCACAGTAATATCGGAGCAGCCCCCGCAGCCGACCGTTAACGCCCGAGAAGGTGACGTTGCGTCACGTCAGGGCCACTCCACGCGTCGCGCGATGAAGGCTCTCGGAGCCGGGTCTGACAGTTCTGAGACCGTACCTAAACCGCCCCGAGAGACCGTAGCGGCTAGCCTTAACTGTAACCGCTACGGTCCTAACCGCCAACTGTTTTCCACCAATACATCGCCACGTCATGTCTGCTTGTCCTCACCCCTGTTATTCGTCCACCTGGCCGCTGACATGGCTGCCACCGCACCATCCCCCATGGACCAACAGTGTACTGACACGTCACCCGATGACGTCAGCTGACGTCACTTAACCTTGACCCACCAATGACGTCATGCTGACGTCATCACTAAAAAGCGCCAAAATCATAAAAAGCCCATATTAAGCCAAAAAACGTCTATTTTTCCATTGTTTGCACATTTCTCCACTGTTTTCTCTGCATGAGCGTTTACGTCCTAAAAACTCTGCCAACCTGCTCAATTGACCAAGGCGACCTCCACAGCATCAACCGTGCGCGCCCATGCGACCTCTGTTCGTCAATTAACAGGTATTTACCGCTTGCTGCCCTCCATACGCCTGTTATTGAAATTAAAGTCACTCAGAGGGCTAAGGAGACCTTAAAAGTTATATTTTCACCGGCCATTTCCCTCTGCACATCCACATTTGCAACTGTGAAGTCGAAAAACATCGGCCGAGCCTTAATACCTGTAATTTCGCTCAAAAACATCATTCACTGAGTATTCCCGGCAAATTTCTGGTTAAACTCAATTCACCCGCTAAAAGAGGACATAGTGAGACCATAGAGAAGCCCTGCTCCTGAAACAAACAGTATTTCAACTGCTGTTGTGTAAATTCCTCCTCTGGTATCTGAGATACAAACTGCTTTTACAGAAAATCACTT
The DNA here is from genome assembly GCA_031772625.1 of Pinus tabuliformis. NCBI lineage: Eukaryota > Viridiplantae > Streptophyta > Pinopsida > Pinales > Pinaceae > Pinus > Pinus tabuliformis. The sequence goes on along the minus strand of CM062804.1, from coordinate 49,432,968 downwards.
CTATTCTGTGTTGCTTCCATTAAACCATCCACCTACAATTGTTGAACTCTGAAGAAGATCATGGAGACTCCCATTGCTCTCAACATCAAGCCCCTCAATGCCCCTCACCAGGAATTGGAGTGGAAAGCCCTGGGAGATATGGATTACCAAATGCTAGACTGGTTTCTTATGGGCTCCAAATACAATATCCAGATGCTGAATGAGTTGAAAGCCCAGCACCTGAGTGGAGCAGACATCTTGGGGATTTGGGACTCAAACCTGCCAATCTACAACCTCCCCCAGGTAAATCCTATGCCAGAGTTGATATACAGCTGCCAGGAATGCTATGACCCAAATCAAAGAGCTGTCATCAGCCCCACAGGCTCAGTCCTATTCCAGATCACCCCAGAGAGTATTAATGAGATGCTGCACTTCCATACTGCCAAGCAATTGACCCCCCTCAATATGCAGAATTTGATAAAGAAAGGGAGCAAGCTGTCAATTGACCAAATCATTAAAATCAATCAGTTGTTTGTAAAACCAGGCTCTGAATCAGTCAGAACTCCTCCTATTGGATATCAGTACTTGAATGAATTGGGCAGGATGTTAGTGGATTTGATCAGCTATGCCCTAGGATTCAAAGGAATGGAGGATGTGGATGAAACCATAATAGCAATCCTGTCTCTATTCTCTCCTGGTAAGCCCCCAGCTGTGCATTATGATTATGCTACATACATTGCAGATAAAATCCATGACCAGTTTATGAACTTAAAGAGAGAAAGATTATTCAGGTATACCTCATACATATACCACCTCTTCTTGTTTTATCAACCAGCTACCTTCTCTTTTCCTTTGAAGCAACTCAATGCCCAAGGAAATCCAAGATCAGTGGTGTTCTGGACCTCTGTCTTCCACTATACATCTGTGTCACCTTACACATACAATGAGTTCATTGACTTATTCATTTATCCAGCCTTGACAGTATTGCATGGTATTCCTCCTCCAAGGCTAACTGATGACATGAAGAGAGTTCTTCACCTAAACAAAACCTATAGCATTGGTAATTGGTACTTCTACCAAAACCACACAGTCATCAGAATATATGGCTGTGAGTTGACACCTTTTAGATTGCCAAGGTATGTCCCCATGAGGCTTTTTGCCTTGGAATATTTCAGACAGTTTGGCAACTCAGACTACCTGCATTTTCAGAGCAAGAACAAGAAGTCACAGCTAAAGGTGAGGAGCCAGCTGGGTCCTTTCCTATATAACAGAAAAGAGGAGGGATGGAAAGAGGCAAACACTATCCTGGAAGGCCTCAGACTGCAAACTAGTTTTGAATGGATACCCTATGACCCCAATCATTTTGTCTCCCTCAGGAGGATAAAATACAAATTGGGTGGCTATGCACACAAGAGACAACCTGAGATTGAACAGTATGCCAATGCATTAAGCTGGGAAGAGGGTACCTTAGAAGAAGAAATAACTGCTGAAGAGCTTCTAGAAAGAGAAGCTAGAAATATACAAAAGCAAGCTGACTTGGAAAATTGTGGACAGGTTCCTCATTCATACAGAAGACAGCTTGGAGCAGCTACTACATCATCAACAACGCAGCAGCAAACTGCCGAGAAGGCACCGCAGACAGCAAGCAAAGATAAAGGGAAGCAGGTGGAACGGCCACCTCCATTAACAGAAGAACAAGTGGAGACATTGCTACAACAGCAAGAAGAGATGGAACAGCAGGAACAAGGGCAGCAGCAAGAAGAAATGCCACTTAAGGAACAGCAACTCTTGCAGCAAGAAAGGGTGATTGACACTCCTAGTTCCACTGAGCAACAGGCTCAGAATATAGTGCCTCCTAGGGCAGAAACTACCTTTGATACATCGGTCCTCCAAACCCCACAAAAGGAGGACTTAACCAGGAAAAGAGATAGAGAGACTCCCCTGACTTCATCCATCGATCAGGGAGAGAAAAGGCAAAGGTTGAATGACTTCCCAGAAGATGATGAGGCAATAAGACAAGCATCGGGCATGGGCCCACCCAGCCGAGAAGTATCAGCCAGTTCTTTCCAGCATGAACATGATAGAGCTATGGGAGGGGAGGTCAGCTCCTCCAGCCAGCACAAAGAAGGACAGGTAAGCATCAAACAACAGTTTATCGACATTAAAAGGAGGAGTGATCCTATTAAAGTACAGCTGTACAATCATTTGCTGAACCTGGCTCCCACCAATCAGCAAAGACTCATGTCTGCCTTTGATGTAAGTGAAGGCAAAATGATCATGAGTCACTTCATGCCCACAACTCTGCATCCCCAATCTACCTCGGATTACCTACGGACCAACATGGAGGTACTGGCCAAAGATATACACCCTATGGATAAAATCGAACTGCATAAACAAACTGGTGAAATGGTGTATGCCTCCTTGGCAGATGAAACATTGGAAAACTACAAATTGAAGAGCAGCCTTGATAATACAGCCTCTCAGCTGGAATTGGAGAGAGCATCATCACAAGCCAAGGACAACAGAATCAAGTCCTTGGAGGAGGTAATTATAGAAATAGGACATGATCCTAAAGATGTTAAAGGTATCCAAGAACTGTTGAAGATAAGGGATCAAGACATGGCTGCCTTAAGGAATAAAATCAAGCTCCCAGCCACCATCCATCCTCAAACAGAAGAAGTTGCTCAGCAAAGGCTAGAAAAGGATGCTACGGATTTGATGATATCCTTATACAAGGAGCTGGTTCGGATTCAAGACCAGCTAGGACAATCAGAAGCTGCAAAGGCAGCATTACAGATAGCATTAAAACAGAGAGAAGAGGGCCAAACTTCCCAGCCCCCTTCGGAAGTAATCAATCTTGAAGAAGCTCCTCCAACTACTACTCTTCCTCCTCAGCAGACAGGAACTACAGCACCATCTACAGCAACAAATACGCCAACAACAGAGCAGACTCCTAGTCTGGATATGCAGAAGCTGCAAGCTGAGATCCGAGTTCTTGAATCCCAAATGAAAGAGCTTGATGAAGTCAAAAGGTCTTTGACTAAGGTAAATGAAAGATTTGATAAGAGCAAGCAGAGTGAGGCTGCAAAGGAAAGGGAAATAAAATCTCTAAAAAAGAGAATAGCTGAACTAGAAAAAGAGCTTGCACTAGAAAAGGTAACAGCAGAATTAAAAGCAGTCCTCTGGGGCAACATTGGTCGATCCATCACCAATCAGTGGCAGTATATTGAGACTATGGATGAGCAAATAGTACTCATCACAAAGGCAAACAAGGAAATACACAGAGCAAGAGCAAGCCTTGGCCACATGCCAGATGCTGCCAGCAGAATGATCAATATTTTAAATAACAAGACAAGCTCTCAGCTGGCCACCATGGGAATTACTAACAGGACTGAAACAATCTCAGTAGTTAAAAGAGTCCTGACACTAAGAAGCCTAGTTGGAACACTGGAGAGGAGAACACAGGACATGCAGACCGAAATCAACAAATTCCTGGACAGATTCCTGGCATTACAAAACAGAGGCCTCCCCAGCATTTTAAGCAGTGTAGGAAGACTGCTTACCCTGGAAAATTACATCAAAAGGGTGGATGCCCATGCTGCAGCCCAATTGCAAAACAGCCCAGTACCTCAGCAGAAGCAGGGCCAGCATCAGGACAGAATTTGTATGATAGGGTGGATAACCTGTTTTTTATCATGAATGAAATTGATCACCTGTTTGATACACCACCAAATTTCTTTAAGTATACAGAAGCAGATGAGACTATGGGGGCAATCATAAATCATCAATTGCCCACACAGGAAGTATGGAGGAATTTGACACAGATAATCTTATCAAGCCAGAACCTGTAGCGTTAATTTCCTCCAGTTTATGAACAGTCATGAACAGGCAGAATTTTGGTGGATAACTCCACAAGGAAAAGACAGATGCTGAGCCAGCTCGGCAGAGCTATTTACTCACCACAGCAGCAATCACAATCACAGGTGGCAGACCCAAAATACAGCGCACGAGCCATAAAGTCGGGTTCTCCAGCATTTGATCAAAGTATCCCAACCGACTTAGCAGCTCCCAAAGGCCAAAATATCTTCTGACAGAACATCAAGACGCCTTTATTTTGTATTCAATGCTGTAATAAATTTCTGATAATAATATCTCAAAAGTGGGTGAGAACATTAAGTCTGAGATAACTTAGAACTCAGATATTTTTGTAAAAATCGAAGTATATATTCACCCCGCACATAAGCTTAAGGGTTGTTGTTATTTTCATTTTGGGAGATCTCACTTGCTGTAAAATTCTCAGAGAAATAATACAAAGGGTGAATGGAATTTCCAAAGCTTGGCGTACCTTGATGCATTGTGATGAATGGTGAATGTTGCAGGATTCCAGAGTGTTTCGTAAAACAATAAGTCTTTCTTAAATCTCTGTGTTACATGTTTTCGAGTCTTTTGTTCACTTTTATTGTTTAAATGTGTTACACTTAATAGCAAAGTAGAAGAATAGTTCCAGGATTTAATCACTGATTACCCTGAACTCAATCTGAGCTATTATCCATGTTTTCTTCAGATACAGTGAATGAAGTGTAATTCTTAATTGCTGCACTTTAAAACTATATCTTTTACAGTGATAGACATTCCCAGGGATTCAAGTTTGCCCCTGAGACATCTATCCGTTTCTCATACCTAGTTTGGTGGAAATACTTGAATACTTTAGTGAAAATTCTTAATTGCTTTCACTGGTTTTTTCACCTTTTTGTGTTGTAAATCAAAAAATTTGTTATATGAAGTATCCAAATGGCCCTGTAAGTTTCACCAATTCACCTCAAGGTTTCTAGACACCTACAGCCATAGACTCCATTGCCCAATGATATTTGACTCTTTGAACATTATATCACAAGACCTGAAAGAAAATCTTCAACCAAAACATAAACAAAACCTGTGTATAATACCTAGCCTAAAACACTATCATAACAGATACAAATCATAAAGAGAGAGCCCTCTCTGATCACACTTTGGCTAGAAGCAGTGATCAAAAGATTGGTTAGTGGTTACCCCGGCCGTATTCCCTTGGGAGTCATAGGGAACAACCTGGGTGTTAACATTAATTGGCGACTCCACTGGGGACTTCTTAAGATTTTTCAATTACTATCTATCTTCCAAAGCTACCATCAAGCCTGAAACTAGCCAAGAGGCCTTAGAACTGTTTCTGTAATACAGGGACAGCTTTAGGGAAGAGCTAATTAGGGAATCTTCATCCCAGCTTTGGAACATATATAGCCATTCCAAAATTCACATCCAGTCCTTGCATATATAAACTTCTTGTACAAATTCAAAAGAAATTAGAAGCTGGCTCCCAAAAGAAACCCAAGGCACACTAGGGCAAACCCTGACCCTAATCAACCTATCATTGTTGGTAATCCAAATATCATTCCAAAGAACATTAGGAGACAGCAAAAGCAGGAGAAACCTGCTGAGTCAGATATAATTTCAGATCAGCTTATCTGCATTCCCACACCCTGCAAAGTTCTTTTCCGGTCCACTCCAAGTTCCCCTAGTTCATCATCAACACCTCAAAGTTCTCCTCTTACATCTTCACCCACTGCACATACTCTTTCAACCAGTTCCCCATTTGTTACCCATCCCATTAACCCTGTTACACCAGTAATCCCTGCTGTCCCATTTATTCCTGTCAACCCTGTAAATCCCATAAACATGGCCAACATGTATGCACCTCTGCAGATACCAGCTAATGCTCCAGCTCTACCCCAAGACTACCAAACCAAAATCTCATTTTTTGACTCCCATGGCCCTTTGACAGCTGTCCAGCATGCTAAGAAGATGCAAGACCACTTTGAGACCTATGAAATAGATGATAACAGTGTCAGGATGAGAATTTTTGTTCAAAGCTTAACTGGGGATGTTAGAACTTGGTTCAGATCCCTCAATGCAAACTCCATTGCAACACCTGATCAGCTTTACGAAGCCTTTACTGAGAGATGGGAGAAGAAGAAAGATCCTCTCCACATACTTGGTGAATATAACACTATTAAAAGAGGTCCCCAAGAAACAGTTTTGGAATATTGTGCTAGGTTTAACAATGTATATAATGCTATCCCACAGAACTTAAGGCCACCCTCCTGATTTGGCCCTGTATAACTTCCCTGACGGTTTTGATTCTGATATGGCTTATCAATTGAAAGAAAGAGACCCCCCCACCCTTGCAGAAGCTCAAAGGGTTGCAGTCACTGTAGAGGCTAACCTAATTGCCAAAAGAAACAGAGCAAAATTGGAAAAGAAGACTGGCTTCAGAGAAGAGCCCTCGGGTTTTGATCAAAAGCTGGATGCAATACTAAACAACATGAAGAGATTGGGTGAAAGAGTGGAATCAGTTGAAAGAAAATCATCATGGGAGGCATCACAAAGCAACCCTCCTAGAAACTCGAATTTTAGGAGACCTCAGAACCCAAACATAGGAAAGACAAGTGCTGACCAAGACATTAGACCCCCTTTTCAAGAAAAATATGCAGAAACTTCCACAGCCAATCAGCTCAATGAAGATCCTGAAATCAACTTAATGGGTCTGGATGGTAAAAGCCATGTTTTCCTAACACAAGAAGACCATGAGGAGGATGAAAGCAAAACATTCCAAACTAAATCAGGAGAATCCTTTGACTTTAAACAAGGATATGATACTGCTGTCTATGAAGTCCATAAACAGTATAAACTGAGGAGTAGGACTGTGAATGTAAACCAGCCCGACAAGATAAAGGATAAACAGAGGTCTAAAGAAACCATGATCACAGAACCCGATGACAAAATAAACCTTCCTGCAGAAGAAATTATAGTTGAGGAGGTTACTGAACTGCTGTCCCCACTACAACAGCCCATGGCAACTTCGTCCTCTCACCCTGATTCAAATCTTACCCCTCAAGACATGAGTAAAAGGGGCAGGTCTCAAAATCAAGATGAAATCCAACAAGAAGATTTGATGAACAAAGAAAAGACTGGTATCCGTGACTCTAAAACCCAAGTTGACAAACCTTTTGACCTAGGCACAGAGATTGGCAAGCTAAAAATAACAATTCCTCTCTCAGAGCTAGCCAAGCATGACATATACAAACAACAGATCAAAAAATCCCTTCAACTCACTACTAGCAAAGATGATGTGAATGTGCTAGATGACACTCCAGAATTACTGTTTGGCCCAGAGGTAGATGGAAAAACAATAGTCACAGGGGTCTTACCTTTTTATGTTAGCCTGCACGTTCATGATAAAATACTGCATAATGCAATGTTCGACTCAGGCGCCTCTCACAACCTTATGCCAAAGGCAGTCATGGAAAGATTGAACTTGGATATAACAAGACCATACAAAGACCTGTTTTCTTTTGATTCTAGCCAAGTCAAATGTTTAGGCCTAATAAAAGATTTATGTGTGTCTCTGGTTCAATATCCCAACAAAACCATTCTAATGGATGTTGTAGTTGCTGATATCCCACCTAAATATGGGATGCTGTTATCAAGATCATGGGGAGCCAAGCTCCAAGGTTCCCTGCAATTAGATATGTCATATGCCACTATCTCTGTCTTTGGGCAACCAAAAAGACTGTACAGGGAAACACTCATGAAGTATATGGTCAGCAGTGAAGAAAAGCCTCAAAACTTTCCAATATATGCTGTCCATTCGGACATAGACTCCTTCATCCTCTTTAATGACAGCACAAGCCTCTCAAACAATGACATTAGGACCGAAACACTCATACAAGAACAAAACATTGATCAAACAAGTATCACCTGCCAAACATTAATCAACCCAACAATACACAGTATCCCTCCTCTAGTTGTCAAAGATTGTCAAAAAAGTGATGAAATTGTCCTAGAAAACAAATGGGAAAAGAAACCCCAACTCATGCTCACATTGCCACCCCATGAACAGAATTTTAAATCTCCTGTTCAGCAAGACATCCTGTGGGTCCTAGAATTTGATGGCTCAGTTAACAAGCTAGGAGCAGGAGCTGGAGTGTGGATACATAACAAAGAGAAAGATTATGCAGAAGGCAGGGCTTATAGATTGAATTTTAGATGCACTAACAACATGGCAGAATATGAAGCTCTGTTGCTGGGCCTAAAGCTAGCAAAATCACTACAAGCTCCTAAACTCTCCATCATGGGAGACTCTGATCTAGTAATTCAACAAGTGAAAGGAAACTTTGTCACCAATGACAAAAGATTGAGATCCTACAGATCTGCTGTAATTGAAATATTAGAGACCTTCTCTGAGTTCTTTATCACAAAAATTTCAAGGGGCCACAATCTCCACGCACACAGTTTGGCAACATTTGCCAGCACCTTCAAATTCCCATTGGAACCCAATAACTGTTTCACAGCCGAGGCCAAATACAGACCCTCTATTCCAAACAATGTCAAAGAATGGCAAGTATTTGAGGATGACATGCAAATAAACAATTTTTTAACCTTGCAACAAGAGTTCACAGGATTAAATATTGATATTGATGCAGCAAGTCAATCACAAATACTTGAATCACCAAGTCAATCACAAATACTTGAGGGAGCAAGCCCATCACAAATACAGTTTCAACAATCTGCTCACCCAATGTCACTTAGAACAGCAAAACAATTACTGAGTCCAACCATTTTCAGCAATGAAAACATTCAGCAAATTCACCAAATTGACTGTGAAGATATGAGCAACGCTGAAGCTGAAATCATACAACTCAAAGACAATTTCCTTCCAGTAGGCCTTACCCCATTAGAAGACATTTTTGATTCAAATGACATCCCTAGGAAGCCAAAGATGCAGCCATTAGATGCAACAGTTGAAGAATGCAACATTGGTACTATTGACAAGCCTAAAATAATAAAGCTATCTGCCTCTTTGCCCCCTGATCAAAAACCCAAATATATTGACCTCTTTAAAGAGTTTCAAGATGTTTTTGCTTGGGGTTATGAGGATCTAAAGTCCTATGATACTTCTGTCATCCAGCACACCATTCCCCTCAAGCCTAATCAAAAACCATTCAAACAGAAATTGAGAAGGATCAATCCTGTGCTCCTTCCTTCCATTGAAAAAGAATTACATAAAATGTTCAAAGCTGGTATCATAGCACCAATCAGGTTCTCTGAGTGGATTTCAAATTTGGTCCCTACAAGAAAGAAAACTGGTGAGATTAGACTTTGTGTAGACTTAAGGAATTTGAATCAAGTATCACTCAAAGATAACTACCCGTTACCCAAAATGGATCATATTCTTCAAAGAGTAGTAGGGGCTTCAAGGATATCATTGCTTGATGGATTCTCAGGCTTCAATCAAATCCTAGTACACCCTGATGATCAAGACAAAACTGCATTTACAACCCCATGGGGAACTTTCAAGTATGTGAAAATGCCCTTTGGATTGAAAAACGCAGGGGCAACGTTTCAAAGAGCAATGGACATTGCTTTTGCAAAAGAGATTCATGACTTCTTGGTCATTTACTTAGATGATCTTACACCCTTTTCAAAATCTGACCAAGAACACTTGAAACATTTGAGACAGATTTTCATAACATGCAGGAAATATGGCATTTCCTTAAACCCCAAGAAGTCATTATTTGGCTTGGAAGAAGGGAAACTCTTAGGGCACATTATTTCAAAAGATGGCATAAGAATTGATCCAGATAGGATACAAGCTATCCTACAAATGCCTCACCCAAGGAATGTCAAGGAGTTGCAAGGATTCTTAGGGAAAATCAACTTTTTAAGAAGGTTTATCCCTAATTTAGCAGAATTAATCAGATTACTAAACAATATGCTAAAGAAAGATTCAAAGGTCAAATGGACTGTTGAAGCAAAACAAGCCTTTGAAAGTATAAAATTGGCCTTGACTCAAACCCCAGTGTTAACCAATCCTCAGTTTGACAGAGACTTTATCATTTTCTCCTTTGCCTCCCAACATACTATTGCTGCTGTTTTATTACAGAAAGATGACCAAGGGAATGAGAAACCTATTGCCTTTTTCAGCAGAGCTCTTAGAGATGCCCCCTTAAGTATCAAATTATGGAGAAGCAAGCCTATGCTTTGATCAAAGCTATTAAAGACTTTAGGATTTACATCCTTTACTCCCATGTTGTGGCTTATGTACCAAGTCCTATTGTCAAAGACATTCTTACCCAAGAAAACTTAGAGGGTAGGAGAGGAAAATGGATTGCCAATATACTAGAATTTGACATTGAAATAAAACCTACTAAGCTGATAAAAGGGCAAGGTTTGGCCAAATTAATGACAGAAGCAAATTTCCAAGCCTTAGATATCAACCAACTGGACAGTGAAACAGAGCTGGCGACTCCAAAGATCAATGTAGCCTTTGAACAATCTCCTTGGTACTCTGATATCTGCTATGTGTTACAAAACCTGTGTGCTCCCCCAGGACTGTCCAGAACTAAGTGCAGGTTCCTAAAAATGAAAACATCTAGATTTTGTGTGATAGATGGAAATTTACTTTGGAAAAACCATGAAGGTATATTGCTGCACTGTCTAATAGAGAATGAAACTAACAATATCATGCAAGATTTCCATGCTGGAGACTGTGGTGGACATTTGTACTGGAAGTCCACTGTGGACAAGATATTGAGAGCTGGTTATTACTGGCCCACCATGTTCTCTGATGTTAAGAAATTTACAACCTCATGCCACAAATGCCAACTGTTTGAAGGCAAAAGACAGTTGCTGCCGCTTCCTTTGAAGCCCATTGCAACAGAAAGACCTTTCCAACAGTGGGGCTTGGATTTCATTGGGGAAATTCATCCCTCATCTTCAGGACAACACAGATGGATTTTAACAGCAACAGACTACTTCACCAAGTGGATTGAAGCTGCCCCATGCAGACAAGCAAATGATTCAGTAATCATTCAGTTTTTGGAAAACAATATACTGGCTAGATTTGGCTGTCCGGACAAGATAATAACAGACAATGCTGCTGCCTTCAGATCCAAGAAAATGGTGAACTTCTGCCATAAATTTCACATTACTTTGGGCCATTCTACTGCTTACTATCCTCAAGGAAATGGCCTTGCTGAATCATCAAACAAAAGTTTAATAAATATCATAAAGAAGGTGCTAGAAGAGAACAAAAAGAACTGGCATAAGAAACTAGTCAATGCTTTATGGGCAGACAGACTAACAACAAAAAGATCAATTGGGACCAGCCCATATGAGTTAGTCTATGGATTAGAAGCCAGATTTCCTTCATCACTAGGAGTACCGGTTATGAAGCTTCTGCAAGAAAGTCAAGCAGAGCCAAATGATATGCAAAGGAGGATCAATCAGATAATCTGTTTACAGCAGACCAGAGAACAAGTTTTCAGCAGAGTGCAGACATTACAAGAGAAATTGAAAAAGGCCTTTGATAGAAGAACCAAAGCAGAAGATTTCAATGTGGGGGACAAAGTCTTAAAGTGGGATGCAAGAAGAGAAGAGAAAGGAAAACATGGAAAATTTGATTCTTTATGGAGAGGACCATTTGCTGTCCAAGCAGTGCAAGGTAACAACACTTACTTCCTCAAGAGTCTGACTGAAACTGACTTGGATGAAGGTCCTGTCAATGGCAGGATGCTGAAGCATTATTTTGATTATTTCCCATGATTGCAACATCAGGTTCCCTTGTATATATGCAGATGTACATATTATTTCTATTTTAGATTGTAAAAATGCAGTTTCCTAAGTGATTCACCAAACAGCAAGAGGCAAATAGAATCAGAGGTCTTCCAAGAAAGAAGCACACAATTTTAACACATTAATGCAGTAAAGTTCAAAGATTTGGTATGGGCAGCTAAAGAGCAAGGCAATCTGACCTGCTGTTCTTGGTCTTTCAAAAGAAAAACCATCCCCATGTGGAGCCACTGTTGGATACCTATACCAATAGGTTTCATATTTCATGATTGGCCAAGGAAAGTCCAAATATGCTCTGCTTTGAGTTCACAAAGATCCCATATTTCCTAAAGAGAAAGAAGGTGTGTAAAGTGTTTCAAATGTTGATGACCTTATTTCAAATTTTGATGGATGATCCAACAGTCTAATCTGGATCATGCCATGTGTTCAATTTTGTGTTGTAGACTAGAGAAAGAAGTCTGTCCAAATTGTTTAATCTTGGCAGACAACTAGTTTAGGTAGAGAAGAAAAGGATCCCAACAGCCTAATCTGGGACCTTGGAAGAGATAAGGGCAGAAGTAGATAGAAAAGAATAAAGAAAAAGCCAAAGAAAAGAAAAGGCAAGTAAGGGTTTGCAAGTCCAAGTGCACCCTCCAATGGAGAAACAAAAAATGCTAGGAAAATAGCTGGGTAAGTAGTTGTGGTTGCAGAAAGGGCATTTTCACCATTGCACATATGTCAAAAGATGTATTGCCAAGGCAAAATCTATCAATGGACAAAGTGGTCAATTCCATCAAATTGCAGCAAGGAGCATGACTAACCTCCCTTTCCCCCTTCACTCCATTATTAACATTCCCTGTTCAGCTGAGATTCATGGAGAAAGATCATGGTTTTATGGTGGTTCTTGTTCATACAAAGGCCACATTTCTTGTCTAAGATCTTTTCATTTTGATCTACTCTCAAAACTAAATCAATTTCAGATAAACTCAGTGAGATCCCTTCATTTGCTCCCTCATTCATATTAACCTCTAATTCTACTATATAGCTCCCCTATCTTACCCTTCCCCTAATAATATTAACACTATGGTGTATAAAGCCCCAAATTCTATAAATACTCCTCCTCTTGGCATTATAGCCATATGTTCTTCAAAAGGAACCAAAGTGACCTCTGGTCACCTTGGTGAACCTATCACGTCCCATTCCCCCTTTGCTACAAGCCAACTTGCTCCTCAAACCGCCATTTGCATTGAAAAAACCCTTATAACCCCTCTTTTACCCTTAAATCCTTTGCAAAAATTACCCAAAGTCTAAAAAGCCCGCCTCTGGCACATTTCCAAAGGGTTAGCGCGCAGTTTGTTTAAATGGAAAAACATTGAAAAAACCATTAAAAAACCCACAACCCAAAGTTTTCCGCCCGCGCATATACTCCGAGCACGTTGTTGCTCCGCCTACCGTCGGATCAGGTCCCGAGGATCCGACGATCCACAGTAATATCGGAGCAGCCCCCGCAGCCGACCGTTAACGCCCGAGAAGGTGACGTTGCGTCACGTCAGGGCCACTCCACGCGTCGCGCGATGAAGGCTCTCGGAGCCGGGTCTGACAGTTCTGAGACCGTACCTAAACCGCCCCGAGAGACCGTAGCGGCTAGCCTTAACTGTAACCGCTACGGTCCTAACCGCCAACTGTTTTCCACCAATACATCGCCACGTCATGTCTGCTTGTCCTCACCCTGTTATTCGTCCACCTGGCCGCTGACATGGCTGCCACCGCACCATCCCCCATGGACCAACAGTGTACTGACACGTCACCCGATGACGTCAGCTGACGTCACTTGACCTTGACCCACCAATGACGTCATGCTGACGTCATCACTAAAAAGCGCCAAAATCATAAAAAAGCCCATATTAAGCCAAAAAACGTCTATTTTTCCATTGTTTGCACATTTCTCTACTGTTTTCTCTGCATGAGCGTTTACGTCCTAAAAACTCTGCCAACCTGCTCAATTGACCAAGGCGACCTCCACAGCATCAACCGTGCGCGCCCATGCGACCTCTGTTCGTCAATTAACAGGTATTTACCACTTGCTGCCCTCCATACGCCTGTTATTGAAATTAAAGTCACTCAGAGGGCTAAGGAGACCATAAAAATTATATTTTCACCGGCCATTTCCCTCTGCACATCCACATTTGCAACTGTGAAGTCCAAAAACATCAGCCGAGCCTAATACCTGTAATTTCGCTCAAAAACATCATTCACTGCGTATTCCCGGCAAATTTCTTGTCAAACTCAATTCTCCCGCTAAAAGAGGACATAGTGAGACCATAGAGAAGCCCTGCTCCTGAAACAAACAGTATTTCAACTGCTGTTGTGTAAATTCCTCCTCTGGTATCTGAGATACAAACTGCTTTTACAGAAAATCACTTCTATTCTGTGTTGCTTCCATTAAACCATCCACCTACAATTGTTGAACTTGAAGAAGATCATGGAGACTCCCATTGCTCTCAACATCAAGCCCCTCAATGCCCCTCACCAGGAATTGGAGTGGAAAGCCCTGGGAGATATGGATTACCAAATGCTGACTGGTTTCTTATGGGCTCCAAATACAATATCCAGATGCTGAATGAGTTGAAAGCCCAGCACCTGAGTGGAGCAGACATCTTGGGGATTTGGGACTCAAACCTGCCAATCTACAACCTCCCCCAGGTAAATCCTATGCCAGAGTTGATATACAGCTGCCAGGAATGCTATGACCCAAATCAAAGAGCTGTCATCAGCCCCACAGGCTCAGTCCTGTTCCAGATCACCCCAGAGAGTATTAATGAGATGCTGCACTTCCATACTGCCAAGCAATTGACCCCCCTCAATATGCAGAATTTGATAAAGAAAGGGAGCAAGCTGTCAATTGACCAAATCATTAAAATCAATCAGTTGTTTGTAAAACCAGGCTCTGAATCAGTCAGAACTCCTCCTATTGGATATCAGTACTTGAATGAATTGGGCAGGATGTTAGTGGATTTGATCAGCTATGCCCTAGGATTCAAAGGAATGGAGGATGTGGATGAAACCATAATAGCAATCCTGTCTCTATTCTCTCCTGGTAAGCCCCCAGCTGTGCATTATGATTATGCTACATACATTGCAGATAAAATCCATGACCAGTTTATGAACTTAAGAGAGAAAGAATATTCAGGTATACCTCATACATATACCACCTCTTCTTGTTTTATCAACCAGCTACCTTCTCTTTCCTTTGAAGCAACTCAATGCCCAAGGAAATCCAAGATCAGTGGTGTTCTGGACCTCTGTCTTCACTATACATCTGTGTCACCTTACACATACAATGAGTTCATTGACTTATTCATTTATCCAGCCTTGACAGTATTGCATGGTTTTCCTCCTCCAAGGCTAACTGATGACATGAAGAGAGTTCTTCACCTAAACAAAACCTATAGCATTGGTAATTGGTACTTCTACCAAAACCACACAGTCATCAGAATATATGGCTGTGAGTTGACACCTTTTAGATTGCCAAGGTATGTCCCCATGAGGCTTTTTGCCTTGGAATATTTCAGACAGTTTGGCAACTCAGACTACCTGCATTTTCAGAGCAAGAACAAGAAGTCACAGCTAAAGGTGAGGAGCCAGCTGGGTCCTTTCCTATATAACAGAAAAGAGGAGGGATGGAAAGAGGCAAACACTATCCTGGAAGGGCTCAGACTGCAAACTAGTTTTGAATGGATACCCTATGACCCCAATCATTTTGTCTCCCTCAGGAGGATAAAATACAAATTGGGTGGTTATGCACACAAGAGACAACCTGAGATTGAACAGTATGCCAATGCATTAAGCTGGGAAGAGGGTACCTTAGAAGAAGAAATAACTGCTGAAGAGCTTCTAGAAAGAGAAGCTAGAATATACAAAAGCAAGCTGACTTGGAAAATTGTGGACAGGTTCCTCATTCATACAGAAGACAGCTTGGAGCAGCTACTACATCATCAACAACACAGCAGCAAACTGCCGAGAAGGCACCGCAGACAGCAAGCAAAGATAAAGGGAAGCAGGTGGAACGACCACCTCCATTAACAGAAGAACAAGTGGAGACATTGCTACAACAGCAAGAAGAGATGGAACAGCAGGAACAAGGGCAGCAGCAAGAAGAAATGCCACTTAAGGAACAGCAACCCTTGCAGCAAGAAAGGGTGATTGACACTCCTAGTTCCACTGAGCAACAGGCTCAGAATATAGTGCCTCTAGGGCAGAAACTACCTTTGATACATCGGTCCTCCAAACCCACAAAAGGAGGACTTAACCAGGAAAAGAGATAGAGAGACTCCCCTGACTTCATCCATCGATCAGGGAGAGAAAAGGCAAAGGTTGAATGACTTCCCAGAAGATGATGAGGCAATAAGACAAGCATCGGGCATGGGCCCACCCAGCCGAGAAGTATCAGCCAGTTCTTTCCAGCATGAACATGATAGAGCTATGGGAGGGGAGGTCAGCTCCTCCAGCCAGCACAAAGAAGGACAGGTAAGCATCAAACAACAGTTTATCGACATTAAAAGGAGGAGTGATCCTATTAAAGTACAGCTGTACAATCATTTGCTGAACCTGGCTCCCACCAATCAGCAAAGACTCATGTCTGCCTTGATGTAAGTGAAGGCAAAATGATCATGAGTCACTTCATGCCCACAACTCTGCATCCCCAATCTACCTCGGATTACCTACGGACCAACATGGAGGTAATGGCCAAAGATATACACCTATGGATAAAATCGAACTGCATAAACAAACTGGTGAAATGGTGTATGCCTCCTTGGCAGATGAAACATTGGAAAACTACAAATTGAAGAGCAGCCTTGATAATACAGCCTCTCAGCTGGAATGGAGAGAGCATCATCACAAGCCAAGGACAACAGAATCAAGTCCTTGGAGGAGGTAATTATAGAAATAGGACATGATCCTAAAGATGTTAAAGGTATCCAAGAACTGTTGAAGATAGGGATCAAGACATGGCTGCCTTAAGGAAGAAAATCAAGCTCCCAGCCACCATCCATCTCTAAAACAGTGAAGTTGTCAGCAAAGGCTAGAAAAGGATGCTACGGATTTGATGATATCCTTATACAAGGAGCTGGTTCGGACTCAAGACCAGCTAGGACAATCAGAAGCTGCAAAGGCAGCATTACAGACAGCATTAAAACAGAGAGAAGAGGGCCAAACTTCCCAGCCCCCTCCGGAAGTAATCAATCTTGAAGAAGCTCCTCCAACAACTACTCTTCCTCCTCAGCAGACAGGAACTACAGCACCATCTACAGCAACAAATACGCCAACAACAGAGCAGATCCTAGTCTGGATATGCAGAAGCTGCAAGCTGAGATCCGAGTTCTTGAATCCCAAATGAAAGAGCTTGATGAAGTCAAAAGGTCTTTGACTAAGGTAAATGAAAGATTTGACAAGAGCAAGCAGAGTGAGGCTGCAAAGGAAAGGGTAAATAAAAGCTCTAAAAAAGAGAATAGCTGAACTAGAAAAGAGCTTGCACTAGAAAAGGTAACAGCAGAATTAAAAGCAGTCCTCTGGGGAAAACATTGGTCGATCCATCACCAATCAGTGGCAGTATATTGAGACTATGGATGAGCAAATAGTACTCATCACAAAGGCAAACAAGGAAAATACACAGAGCAAGAGCAAGCCTTGGCCACATGCCAGATGCTGCCAGCAGAATGATCAATATTTTAAATAACAAGACAAGCTCTCAGCTGGCCACCATGGGAATTACTAACAGGACTGAAACAATCTCAGTAGTTAAAAGAGCCTGACACTAAGAAGCCTAGTTGGAACACTGTGGAAGGAGAACACAGGACATGCAGACCGAAATCAACAAATTCCTGGACAGATTCCTGGCATTACAAAAAGAGGCCTCCTCCCAGCATTTTAAGCAGTGTAGGAAGACTGCTTACCCTGGAAAATTACATCAAAGGGTGGATGCCCATGCTGCAGCCCAAATTGCAAAAACGCCCAGTACCTCAGCAGAAGCAGGCCAGCATCAGGACGAATTTGTATGATAGGGTGGATAACCTGTTTTTTATCATGAAGAAATTGATCACCTGTTTGTTACACCACCAAATTTCTTTAAGTATACAGAAGCAGATGAGACTATGGGGGCAATCAAAATCATCAATTGCCCACACAGGAAAGTATGGAGGAATTGACACACAGATAATCTTATCAAGCCAGAACCTGTAGCGTTAATTTCCTCCAGTTTATGAACAGTCATGAACAGCAGGATATTTTGGTGGATAACACCACAAGGAAAAGACAGATGCTGAGCCAGCTCGGACTGAGCTATATACTCACACAACTGCAATCACAAGCACAGGTCGGCGACCAAAATACAGCGCACGAGCCATAAAGTCGGGTTCTCCTGCTTTGATCTAGTATCCCAACCGACTTAGCAGCTCCCAAAGGCCAAAATATCTTCTGACAGAACATCGAGACGCCTTTATTTTGTATCAATGCTGTATTAAAATTTCTGATATTAATATCTCAAAAGTGGGTGAGAACAT